>OZ038484.1:38373841-38381341 GCA_964036315.1 Acanthosepion esculentum
ATTCGATTTATTTCGTAAATTTGTCCTTCTGATTTTGTCTCGCCTTCACAACAGGCATTGTCGAATCTTTTGTTAGTTCAGGTCCTTCCACAACAACCGTGAACTCTTCTTCAATATCAGTTAGGGATCCCAATGCACTCGGGTCGGACCTACCTTGGTAAAGTGCACTAACTGGAATCCCTCCTTCACTCATGCACTCCCGTTCATTTTATTCTGCCCGGTCGACAACACCGCACGCCTCTTCAACTACCACCAAACCAGCAAGGCCACGACTATCATTAGTATAATTTCCACAACGGTCGGCCAGGTTATTATAGCAACCAAATTCTCTCTCCAGCACGAATTCGGCGTACCTATCCTATCTAACTCCGACTTCAACCGTCCAAGATCAATCTTATCGATTGGCTTTAACAACGCCGGCATCTTTTCTAGGGACATCTTAGGAATCTCTCTTAAAATGGTTCCCACAATCCCGTCCATGCACTGGTATTCGTTCCTACCAGCTCTAACAAAGCCTCATTCTCTTCAAACTTCTCTTCTGCTTGGTAGTAGGGAGGTAAAGAGATAGATGGGCTATGAGCTCCACAACCAATGGGTAGCTTTACAAAAAACAAAGGGGGAATAATTCTTATCATAGTGGTGGGCTTCCCTTCACACACCTTAGATACTTCGATCTCTTGTGTGGCCACCGCCCAAATTCCGTCTGAGACACTGGTTGCTTTAGGTAACATTACACTAGCCAACATCTCTACTTGACAATGATCTCTAATTCCCTTCTTATTTTTCTTAAACAAATCTAGTACACACAGATTATGACTACATGTCACGTAAATTGGACTTACAGACCAACAGATACCTAAGGCATCATTCTTGCATTTTTCTGCTTCTCCCTTTGTTAATAGCATAAACTCCGTCCTGGCTAGGTTTAGGGCAACAAATTCCGTCTCTACCTTGTACCTAGCCACCGCTCCTATCTTCGGCCTTAGTTTTGGATAGGGAAGTGGAAGATTCATCACCTGATAAATTTCAAAGGTACTATCTCTGTCCAGTAATGGAACCGACACTAACACTAGCAATTTATCATCTTCCAACAAGGTAACACATCTCAAGGCACTATAATACCTCCATATCTGCTGGGTGGGGTCTACAGGTAATCTATGATGATGGGGTAGTTTGGCTTGTATCTCCAGTAGTACTTCCCTTAATCGTTCTGGAGTTATTCTACTTGGAGGCAGGTGTCCCAGCGACAGCATGTCTAATTGTGCTCTCACATGCTCTAACAACAACGTTAAAGAGTGACTTGTTTGACGTACCTTACTCATTATAGCTAATAATTGGAAATATTTCTGTAATTCGGTTGTTACAGACGTGGTTACATTTATCACGTCTTTTCTAAAATCCTGTAGGTGAGAAATCAACCAATCGATACTCTCTCTATTCTTAGCCAATTCCAGCATAGTTACATTGAGTATAGATACGCTCTCTCTAACCGACTGAGCCATTGCTTGTTGTCTTTGATCTACCACCTTTAATTTCCTCTAAATTACTCTCACTTCGCCTTCATAGACTGTACCAAACAACACGCTTAATGCCTTTCCCATTATAGGTAATACTGGCCTCTTTTGCCTGGCCCGTAACAACTTTATTCCTTTGAAATAGTAACTTATATCCTTCCATTGTCTCTCAAGTATTAGGGATTCCTGGGCTAAGGAGTATAATATACGGTGGTATTCCGGAGTCTGTAAATATTTTCCGGCGACTTGTGTCCTGGCTGTATTTAGTTTGTTCACTTCGGTCTTCAACTGACCCAGTAACTTCTCATATGGCTGCAGGTCTATCACCAAAGTTATCAACCACTTAGATCTAGTTATAATCACTTCGCTAGTCTTCTTAAATACAGTATTCTCACTGTGTTCCCAGGTATTAGCTACCACAACTAGCATCGTTAGTACCACGAGCCTCCTCTCGTCCATGTCTGCAAGGAGATGTAGAGAATAATTCGTCTTATTCAATCATTCTCTTATTGTTTTTTATCGGGTGGTTACATCTTAGAGCGATACCTCAAGCACCGACCCACATCACCACCAGCGACGTGCATGCATGGGGCCTGTCCACACAGTTCGCCAGCACCGATGATAAATGCACAGTTAGTCCCAGACCGTAACTCATTCACCACAGCCACTGTACTGGTTTCACTTAATCTTTGGGCTCGGCTGCACCGCTCCCCTCAATAGCTGTTTTAGTGGTAATTTCTCATTAAAACTAGGTGCTTTTTTAGCCCTCAATTTACTCTGCAATTGAGCTAACGGAATTTCATCCTCTTCTTCCCATTCACTCAGTTCTTCTTCCCTAAGGTTAGGCTCAATCCCTGCTTCCTCAGACTGTCCCGCTGGGGTCCATTTACCTCCCTCAGCCTTCGAAGGGTAGTTGGGCTAATTTCAATTTCCTCACTCCCTTCACTTTCCCTCTCAGTCTCTAACCCTTCGGGTTCTACCAACGTAGTTTTCCTCAGCCGTTTCTGTTGAGTTTTTGTTTCGGCTCCTTTCCATTCTCCTATTTCAGCTAGCTTTGTATTACCCGCATGCACTCACTTTACCTGGCCGGTCAATTGGTCTCAGATCACAAAGGAAACCGGAACCGTCTGCTCCACGATCCTATAGTATGGACTCCATCTCTGGTTCAATTTACCTTCTCTCAGGTGTATTTTATAATACAATGGATCACCTATCTGGAAGGAAACTTCTTCTCTATTTTTATTTACCCTATCGTTTCGCCTTTTCTGGGCTCTTTGAATCCTCCTCCTCATCTGCGTAAAAGTTTTATGCTGTTGTTCTAAAACTATTTGGTGATGATCCTCTCCTAAATACTTCCTCCTAGGTTGTAGCATATTGTCTATAGGCAAAACTACATCCCTACCAAATATCAAGTAATAATGGGAAAATTTTTTCGTCTCGTTTATCGAGAATCTCACAGCTGCTAACGCTTGGGTTACGAATAAATCCCAATTTTCTCTATTATCCTCTATTAGTTTAGCTAACACATCAGCGAGGGCCATATGAAATCTCTCTACCATAGCGTTACTTTGGGGGTGATATGGAGAGGTGGTTATGTGCTGTATGTTTAATTCTCCCAACGTCACTCTCATAATCTGATTTACATTCTCCGATCCATTATCGGTAACCAACTGTTCGGGTGCCCCATACCTAGGGAATATTTCGTTCAATATTATATCTGACACCGTTCGTGCCTTCTTATCCGGTATGGCATATGCCTAAGGCCAATTCGTCAGCCAGTCCACAAAACTCACTATGTAAAGATTACCACTATGTGTTTCTCCATAGGGCCCGGAAATATCCATGCTTACTTTCTGAAATGGATATTTCGGAATATCCATTTCTAATACTGGGGCAACCCTACTCCTTCGACTCTGTACTTGGCATGTTACATTCACAACATCATTAAACAACTTAGGCCAGTGGTAATGTCTCATTATTAATCCATACGTCTTATCAATTCCCAGGTGTCCTAACCTTCTATGGCACTGGTCTAGAATTTCGGCTCTCAACTTCTCAGGTATCACCATTTTTAAACTTACTTCCTCATCTCTTCCTGAAAGGTAATACAACACTCCATCGTGCACCATATATTTGGAGATACGCCCTGCCTCTACCCTGGACCTGATAGTTGCTATCTTGCTATCCTCTTGGTTTTGCTTAATAATATCTCTCCAGTGGGCATCGGAAACAATCTCCGTTTTACAGGTTTCCTGATCTTTCCAACCAAGTCTCTCCTTCAACGCCTGTGAATTGATCACATTAATTTGGAATGCTTTATCATCCACACCCGGCTCCAACCTGACAGATTCGGTCTCTAATTGCCTCGGAATCCTCGATAACAGGTCAGCACAGGTATTATCCTTCCCTGCCAAATATATTCTGCAGTTATACCCACTTAACTTCAATGCCCACTGTTGTATCTTCTTATTCGTCCACTCCGCCTCTAACAAATATTTGAGGGATTTGTGGTCTGTTTTTATGGTAAACACAGCCCCACTCAAATAATAATCTAATTTCTGCACAGCATACAGAATGGCGAACGCCTCTTTTTCTATTGCTGGCCACCTTTGCTGAGTCTCGGAGAGCCGATGAGACAGAAAATAGATCGGAACTTCCTCAGACACACCCGGTACTGGTCCATTCTTATCGGGACATGGTTGTGTAAGAACCGCCCCGATGCACATCGCTAGCATCGGTGTACAGCACCATGGGATTACTCAGGTCTGGGTAGCCCAACAGGGGTACAGCTGTCAGCTGGTCCTTTAGAGCCTCAAATGCACGCTGACAATTCTCGGTCCACTTAAATCTAGCATGCTTCTTAGAATTACTAGAGGGCCTGCTAGCCGACTAAATGCTGGTAATATGATAGTATGAACCTCTAATAAATCCCCTAATCTCTCTTACAGTCTTCGGTGCGGGCATGGCTCTTATAACCTCTACTTTGTCTAAATCCGTTTTTATTCCTTCTTTGCTTATGATAAACCCTAAGTACTTTGTCTCTTCTTTCATAAACTGACACTTTGATAATTTTAAGTTTAATCCATGTTCTCTTAACCTATCGAACACCTTCTGTAGATGTTCAAAATGCTCCGCCGGTAATTTTGAAAACACCATGATGTCATCTAGATACGCCATGGCAAATGCCTTAGTGCCATTCAATACGATGGACATTAACTGACTAAATACACCCGGGGCGTTTGCTAACCCAAACGGCATAACTCTAAAATTGAAGGGACCCATGTGGCAGGTAAAAGCGATCTTTTTCTGATCCTTTTTGCTAAGTGCTACCTGCCAATATCCCGACCACAAATCCAAGGTGGAAAAACATTTAGACGCTACGGTCTTAACTTAATAGGTGGGTGATTACCTGTGTCTATTTTCATTTCAACTGTCTCCGTCTGTCCCAGTTCCTTATCCGTAATGGCTATTACTTCCCGATTACCGTTCAGCAACCCCCTCAATTTCCTCCTATATCGCCCAGGAGCTGTTATATCTTCATCCCTTATTTCATTGCTACCTGTCTTATTCCCAGGCCTATTCTCATTCCATACTCTCACCTGTTCGACTTCTCTCACTGGGCACGCCTGTGCCAGCTCTCCCTGCTTTATTTTAATAGTTTTATTGGCAGTACTGGTTAACAGTAAGGGAACGGTCCCCGACCTCTTCACCAACGAATAACACACGGTTATTTCTCCTTCACTATTATCATACTTATCAGTAGGGACCACTTGGTGCAGGTCACTGTTCAGCACTCCTTCTGTTATAATCTTGCCCTTCTTAGTCCTAGGGGGAAGCTTTATATCTGTCTGGGCCACCACTGGCAATTGTTCATAATTATCCTTTCCAAACAGTATCCCTACACCGTCCAATGTTAGGGTTGTGCCTTATTCTGCCTAAGCCATCACTTCCCAAAATTAGCTCACTACGCGTCAGATGCTACATAAACCTTAAGTTTACCTCTGGTTCTTGCCAACTGGAAAGGTAGCCACATCATACCCTCTATCCTCATCCTGCTACTATCAACCTGACTTATTAGTAGATCGACGGGACTAAGGTTCGTTTTCAGTCCCCAATGTCTAAAAACCTTGGAGCTAACCAGTGACACTGAAGCTCCAGTATCGACAAAGGCCTTCACCTTCTTGTCTTCCAGCAACACATTACATGTGAAGTCTCGCCCTTCCTTCAGCAAACGGTATACCTGTGCCTTTCTCCTTCCCGTATGTTATCCCCTTTCCCCCCGCTTTCTCGACAACCAAGACGTGGGAGTCGGTGACAGGAGTTCACCTTTTTCTAGGGGCTCCAATTTCTTGTATTGGGGCCACCCTGCCTCTTACTTTTTCACGGGTGACCCATCAGCGTTTCCCGGACCCTTTTCCTTCTCGGTAGGAGGCGCCAGCATATTAACTCGCTTTATCCACAGTTTACGGTCTCCCTCTGCCGTACACCACAGAGCCTTGTGCCTAAATCACCACAAGTCGTACAGTCCGGCCCCAAAGACCTTGGGTCGCCTCCATAGTTTGTCAGACAGTCGCGGGCCCAATGCCCACCATACTTGCAAGTCCAGCACACCAGCCCATATCGGTCTGGTGTTGGCTTGTGAAACCCATAACGCAGATCCCAGGCTCTCCTATTGGAAACTACCTCAGCCTTCCAGTTCTCTTCCACCTCTTCTTTCGGGTCCCGTATCTAGATCCGTTCCCGTTTCTTCTTTTCATCACTACTTTGACTCCCCGGGGGTTCCTACCTACACTCCCTCTTATTCAATCCCAGAGTCGTTCGCTGGTCTGAGTCGCCTCTATGGCTGCAGCCAGGCTGACCGGTCTCCCCTTCAGAACATCGCCCCTCAGGTCCGTGTCACTCAGCGCGTCCACATACACATCGGCCAACAATGCCTGAATAGGACCACTGTCCCGTATCGCCAACTCCGGAAAAGCTAACGCCGCTAGCCCCACGATTCTTTTCCCCAATTCCTCATTGGTCTCTCCTTCTTGTTGCTGCAGCCAGAATAATTTCCTGACTGACTCAATGGCCTTACGCTCACTTGCGTATTGCCGCACCAGAGTGGATTTAAGCTCGGTCCACATCAGGGCCGGGTTTTCTTTGTACCCCCCCTATGAACTTGGACACCTGCCCCGCTGCGGCGTCGTAAACTAGGAGCACCATTTCTTGGTCCGAGAGGCCATAGATCACCTGCTTCTTCTGAATGGACAGAATCCATTCGTGCAGGTCTGTAGGGTTTCCTTTATAAGTAGGTAGCTTCATGCTACCTATCAGCCTCCTGAAACCCGTCGATATTTCGGGGCCTCCCACGTCCCCAAGATCATCTGTGGCGTCTGATCCTGCTACGCTCATCCTAGCGTCTTGTCAACTACCACTTTCCCACGAGAAGAGAGACCAACGACGGAACGAAAGGAAAAATACGGTGGTGGCGCTTCAACTGCGTACAAAGTCGACAAAGTCAAAACAAGATCAACAATATTACTGGCTCTTGCGATGGAGGGATATAGATTTCTGTGCGGGGCTTAAAGTTATAGTGGTGTTCCTCCTCCCAACGCTTGCCCGGGCCAATTCTCTCTTCTCTCTTCAAGAATTTTCTCCAGTCTGCCTTTTCAGCATAACTACGCGTTTATATAGATAAACCCGGTTGATATAACTGACCCTCGGCCCTACTACTTCGCATGCGATTATCACGGGGTTCTGGCTGCTTCAACCAAAATCATGTGAATTCCAAAGTTCCTTCTAGTTTACTCAGCTCTATTTCAATTTTTAATCGATAAAAATTATTTCGATCATTTTTTCATTGTCTTCTGATGACCCAGATTCAATTTCACTAAAAAAATATACGTACGTGTGTTTTCCAGACTCTCTCTCTGTCACACACACACACGCACACGCACACGCACGCACACACACACACATACATATATATATATATATACACACA
>OZ038484.1:38383841-38391341 GCA_964036315.1 Acanthosepion esculentum
AACTACATCAGCCAGTAAGAATCCTGATCGGGAGACTGAAGATTTTGAAGAGCGTGGAATTACCCTAATCCGAATTATGTGTAAATAGTGAAACCGGTGAATGTGGGTTGCTCATTGACACCCCAACACTATTGTTGAGGGGGTCTCCCCTTTTTACACAAATGGACTCACCCAGGGTATACATATACTAGTGCCAGTGAATACCCAGACAGTAGTAATAGAGAGAGTAGAGTCGGTCGGTAGATGAGTCACACACAGAGACGGTGCTAGAGTGACAGTAACGAAGCACGTAGACTCAGTAAGAAGTCATACAGCGATACGTCGATACCAAAGACTATATATATATTTTCCTACTAACCCGCATTCCTGGAACTACTAACCTGTATTACCAGTTTGTATTATTACGTTAATACATTTATTTCCCTATATTCATTCTTGGCGTTTGTTATTATTTGATACCGGATTTAATCTCGGAATCCACAACAACTATCAATAAGAACTATTGTGAAAGAGATAACCCTTAGTCCTTATTAGAACAGTTCCCTAGGAGAAAGAAAATTCTGATGTAACACCTGCGGTACATTAGAAAACGATGATGTTGATGTCCTCTTCTTTTCGGATCATTGCTTGCATCGTTCTTTCCTTTAAAAATTTAATGTACAGATATTGTACGATTTTTTTTGTGGGTGATCTTACTGCGTGTGGCAACGGTGAATCTTTTCAGGATGTTGTTTGATTGCCATGCTCTTTAACAATAAGGCAGGCGTCATATATATATTCATGAATTCAAGCGTCCTACGAGGCTGGCATCCCGCTCTCACCCTTTCACTGTTGAAACTGTTAAATGTAGCCGTCTCTTCTACTCCAATATCTTCATATCTCGCACCTCTGGCCTGTGGAACTCCCTTCCCTATTCCTGTTTCCCTGACAGCTATAATCTCCAACTATTCAAATGTAATGTCAATCGACATCTCCAGTTACCTTGATCTATCCACTATCATTCTCCTCATCCTTTCCTCTATCACTCCTTTCTGCTCTCGCTCCAAATCTTCTGTAACCGCTTGCGTACCAGTGGCTTCCCGCCTTGCTTCGTCTAAAAAAAATATATATATATATGAAGAAATATAGTTTTAACGTATGTTATATTTATGGGATAAAGTGCTCAATGTCAGAGATAGAGCGTATGTAAGTATAAAAGTGAACATTGAAGTTAACACTTAGAGGCGATTGACACAATCGTCAGGCCTGATTATATATATATATATATATATATATATATATATATATATATATATATATATATATATATATATATATACACGAATGTAATGAGAACGAAAATAATATATAAATTCTAACGTTCACAGCATTAATTCAAAAGAGGGCTCAATACCGATAGTAGAGCAATAATTATTTATTATAATTTTTTCATATATACAAAAACAATTTACTCACTACAAAGATGCAATCTTGTTTCGGTGCATTTAGTTGCACCTCGACTGGTGAGAACCAAAATGGTTATGAACAAATCTGGTTGTAAGCAGGCCGCTCGTGGAACGTTACTTTTTACTATTTGTTTGAACAAAAAACATTTTAAGAGGCGTCGTATGAGGGTAAAGAAAAGATAGGAAAGGCAAAAGAGAGACAGAGTGAGACAATAGTGCTTGTTGATAGCAGTTTGATGAAGGATTATTGAGGTGTTAAGTTGATGGCTCAACCCCAAAAATTTAAATCGACAGCAAAGGTCAAGGATTTAGGCAGAGCACTTCCAAGCCTCCCAAGAGGGTACGGGAGGAAAGGTGGAAATAGGAGAGAGTAAGGCGATGAAGGAGGAAGGAGGGATAAGTTTAGACGATGTCATAGTGTAATAATTGGAAACGCTTTTGATAACTTTAAAATTTTAAAGTTACCAAATGCGTTTTTAATATATATATATATATATATATATATATATATATATATATGCGAAGGAGATGGTGGAAAATAGATGCTAGGATGTTTTTACTTTTCATGGTTGTTGTCTGAACCTTTAGGTTGACTGCCATAATCCGACGATTAGTAAGCTTATCTTACAAGGCAAGTCACTTATATTCTTGTTTAACACACACACACACACACACACACACACACACACACACACACATATATATATATATATATATATATATATATATATATATATATATATATATATATATAAAGCGAGATAAAACGTTAAAATATAACTGGCTGAATTCGAAATGTCAACATATACAATTTTTTTCTTTTTTCGCTATTGCTTTCATAATCTCTTAAAAAGCAATTTAAATTTTAGTGCAATTTTAATTTTTCCCATACACAGAAATTGTTTACTGCATTAATTTGGATTTGAAGAGAAGTGGAACGTTACTCTTTCATACCGTCTGGAAGCAATGTGGCTAATGATTATTACTCTGATGTTAAAAATAATTGCAAAAAGTTTATAATATTACAGACTTCAGAAATGGCACTGAAGTTAATATCTTCACCGCTTTTCTGGATATTTTCAATATGAACAGAACTTATTAAGCGCGTTTATTACTTAGTACCAAAACTTTGGTCTAACACTTTCTTCTTCTTCTTCTTCTTCTTCTTCTTCTTCTTCTTCTTCTTCTTCTTCTTCTTCTTCTTCTTCTTCTTTCAGCACCTGTGTAATCATGGCTCTCAACAACTCCTAATGCTTTGTATCTCTAAGCAATGTTTTTTTCCTCTCAGCCCCTGTTCTGCCATCAATTTACACAAGCTCTTTAGGTAAGTTACTCTCTGTTTCCCATTAACTCTCTTGCCTTCGATGTGTCCTCTGAGCGTCATATTATCCAAGTCCCCTTTCCTTATGTGAGTCAAGAAATTTCAACTGTCTCTTTCCAAGTATTCTTTTTGTTTCTATGCACCTCTAAAACTTCCCCGTAGCTCATATGTCTTGCCCATGATATTCTCGGCATCCTTATGTAGGACCACATCTATGTTCCCTTAAGTTTTCTCTCAGGAAATTCTCCAGTGTTCAACGTCATATAAGAGAACTGTGATTACACAACAGTTCAGCATTCTTGTCTTTGCTTCTAACGACATTTTCATGTTTCATAATACTTTGCTTATCTCTTGGAAGTAATCTTTCACTATTCCAGCGTGCCTTCGGATTTCGATGTCATATTTTCTGTCGTTCGTTAAAAAGATTTCCCAGATATTTAAATTTCTGTACTAGTTTGAATTTGACATATCCAATTCGTAACTTTCTAGAAACACAATTTCTGGAAATACACACACACACGTTCTTGCGTATATGAGATAATATCGGGATATTCCTAGATTAGGCATAAGATAAAGAAAAGTATTCCATTCATTATTCCATTAAATATTATGAATGGTTCGACGAGTTTCCACATGAATGATTTCCTGAATTATTTCCATATTTTTCTGGCGTTTAATATAACATAGAATAGAGGTGCAAAGCGTTTTATTTACAATAAAGTTATTACATATTATTTACAATTAAAGTTTATTTACAATAAAGTTAATGCCTAAAATAAATTGTCTTTTATTTTCATTCAATAAACAATGAACCGAATGACATTCAAATTATTTCTATTATATAGTAAATCACCGAAAAATGCGAAATGTCCGGTTTCATCGTTTTTCAACAAGTTTTATTTTGCTTTTGGTAAGTTTATTGATGCATTAAAAAAGAAAACAGCAGATGTTGTTTCACTTCAGACAGTGTATTCTATATTTTTCACTCTCAAGATGTGTTTTGCGCCAACTTGTGGTCATATTCCAAAGTTGTGGCAAGGTTGTGGCGTGGTCAGTCTGCTGGAAGCTGACCGAGTATAAAGCCATGTTAAACGTATGGTGGACAAGAGTGGTGAAGATGTCATACTGAATTAAACAGCTTTTCTACCATGAAGCAGTAAAAGAAATCACCTGGATGAGTTCTCACGCTTATTATTATCATCCGGCTCATCCAAAACAAAATGATTTTCTTATTTTTCTTCTTGGCTTATAAAATATTTTTCTGTTTAATTTCTCTTCTTTTTCCACTTTTTTTTGTTTGTTCTTTTTACTTTCATTCTTTATCTTATTTTGTAGACTTCTCTTTTTGCTTCTTTCTTTCTTTGTTTTTACTTTCTCTCTCTTTTTTTCTTTTTTTATAAGATTTAATTCATTTGCTCACTCTTTTATCTGATTCTCTCACTTCAAATTTTTTCTTTCTTTTTTTTATACATTTTGTTTTTATTTTCTACTTCTCTCTCTCTTTTTGACAAAATATTTTTTACTTCTTTTTCTCCTTACTGCATTTCTTTCTTTCTTTCTTTCTTTCTTTCTTTCTTTCTTTCTTAATAACTATTCTAACTGCCTTTTCTCAACGTGGTTAGCATCAGAATTGCTTTTATTCATTTTTAAAATTAAATTTCTTTTTCTATACATTCCTTTGAATTTACAATTTCTTTGTCAGTTTTCTACACACACACAAACACCGAGAGAAACACACACACACACCGAGAGAAACACACGCACACACACACCGAGAGAAACACACACACACACCGAGAGAAACACACACACACACACACACACACATTGGTGTAAATGAACTGGTTATCACATCTTAAACCCAAAATAGAAGAGCAAGATGAAATATAACGGAATCTTGTTTAATTTAACAAATTAGAAAAAAAAATCTGTTTAATATTTCTCAACAAATGAGCCACCATTAACAATGCAGGTTTGCAATTTTTCAAACTTGAAATAGCATTTTGACGTATTTAAGTTGCTATCGAACCCATTACTTCTGCAATTATTCTTTTAAAACCCGGAAATGTGTCGGGCTTTCTGTTGTAAGCCGCACTGTTAATATGCCCCCACTGCCATAAAATCTGCAGGTGTGATATAAAGGAACCTAGCTGCTTAAACCCAATAGTCCCGCTTTCCTAGACCATCAATTTCGCAATTTTTTTATTATCCCAAAACACTTCGGCTACATGTGTGTAACGTGCAGGTGTACCATCCTGTTAAAAAGATCGTAGTTTACAAAACCGTTATGGAAAGCTGTGGGAAAAAACAATGTTCAGCAACATGTTCAAGCAGTTTTCAACTCTGGTTCTTCCGTCTATGTGTTACTTACTTCTTCCTCCTCCTCCTTTTCTCCCCCCTCCCGCTCTCTCTCTCTCTCTCTCTCTCTCTATATATATATATATATATATATATAGTATATATGTATGCAGGTGTGCAGTGAAATAGGAAAGAACACGTTAGGTAGATAATCCGGTGTTCCTTAATATTTAGCTTTATTTTCAAAAGGACAGTGCTCCATACAGAAGTAGAGCTTATATTATAATAATATTTTTAGTTTTTAAAAATATGATTCCTCCGCTACATAAGAGTTCTCATGTTTCAAAAGCGCGAGCCGAGACCCCTGACATAATTTTTTAAGTTATGAAGTGTTAAGGTGTCTGGACCCGCTTCCTTGTCAAGCGAGAATTTGGGAAAGACACCTTAACACTTCATAACTTAAAAAATTATGTTAGGGGTCTTGGCTCTCGCTTTTGAAACATGAGAACTCTTATGTAGCGGAGGAATCATATTTTTAAAAACTAAAAATATTATTATATTATATATATATATATATATATATATATATATATATATATATATATATATATATATATATATATATACTGGGTGTAACAGCAAAATTGTTTAAATCGTGTAACAGCAAAATTGTCCAATTGTTAGATCAAGCTTTGAAACGTTGTATCTTAGAAATGATTAAAGATATCTTACTGGAATTCTCCGAGGTTTTTATAACACTATTGCACTCTACTTTGAGCAATAAGAATGAATATAGTATTACTCTCCACGCTTAACAGAAGAATTCTGATGAAAACAATCATAAACAAAAATGACACGTTCATCATTAATTAATCATAGCTAGGGATCGGAAGCTCATGAAGGACTGAAACAAAGTTCAAATATATATAGTATTCCAGGATCATTTTCAAGATGATCTTCGCCTTCTCCAACCATCTAACTTTCTATCATGGAGTAACAAGTTGCCGCATACGTTTCACGTACGATTTCATTTTCAAGTCCTTTTTCACTGATCTTTGAACTGTCATAGGTGTGAACCTCTTTCTCACGTGCCAAACGTCGTATACATTGAGTGTGATATCTTCTAATTGATTTTTGCTACACGTGTTTCCGGTCTCGTTACCTTCGTTAGGCAAACATTGGATATTTTTACATATTATGAAAAGGAATAATTTTTCTTTATGTTTATAATTGTCCAACCATTGTCTGTTTTGTGTAGTAGTAATCCCAATGTATTTATTGTGTATATTTAGGCAGCATATTTTCATTCAAACGGGTCTGATTAAATAATTTAGACATATTATGCCAATTAGTTTTCATTGTGATAATCAATTTTCTAAGGCTAATAAGAAATTAATTTGTGAACTTGAAAGGATCACAACGAAAGCTAATCGACATAATATGGCTAAATTATTTAACCAATTCTGTTTCAATATTATATATATATATATATATATATATATATATATATATATATATATATATATATTACGCGAATCATTCATACGAAAAGCAGATAATTCATGAAGTCGAAGCACCAAAGAGGAAAGCTCATTAGAACAATCCCCCCACACATATATATATATGAATGATTCGCGTAATGTAAATTGAACCTGCACCACACAATTGATATATATATATATATATATAAATAAAAAGAAAGAACAGTAAGATATAAAATCCGGTGTTCTTATAGATATTTTTATTTTTACACAATAGTGCTCAATGTAAATTTACAGAGCATTAATATTATAAATTAATTGATTTAAAATATGGGTTTTTCGCTACACAGTGATAACCATGTTTCAGAAATGGAAGCTAAAGCTTTCGAATTTAATTTTGTTATTAAACCAAAGACATTAGTTCTATTTCCTCGTCAAGCGAATTTTTTAATAACAAAATTAAATTCGAAAGCTTTAGCTTCCACTTCTGAAATATGGTCATCACTGTGTAGCGAAAAACCCATATTTTAAATCAATTAATTTATAATGTTTATATATATATATATATATATATATATATATGTGTGTGTGTGTGTGTGTGTGTGTGTGTGTGTGTGTATGGATTGTTCTAATGAGCTTCCCTCTTTGGTGCTTCGACTTCATGAATTTAAATTGAGTACTAGACTGGCATTTAGGTCTCATAATTTTACTGTTGAAATTACTAGATGTAGCCATAGAATCTATTCTACTTGTTTCTTCTCTCGCACTTCTCTCCCGTGGAACACTCTTCTGACAACTACGATCTTAAAAAATTGAAAGGCAGCAGCAACCGTCATTCATCTTTTTGAATACTGATCTTTTATTGTTCTTTCTACTCAATGACATTTTCTCAGTTTTCTTCACGCTCAGTGACCTCTTGCGTCTTTGTGGCTTTATCGCCTTGCATGGGGCGAAA
>OZ038484.1:38396341-38491341 GCA_964036315.1 Acanthosepion esculentum
AAAATTCATTTTTTGAGTTTTATTGAATTATTTTTGGTAAAATTCGGGACGAATTTTCCGTATAATTACACTTGATATTTCATGTTTTTTTTTTACTGAAATAACATCTTCAAGGACTTTTCTTTAAATAACTATATGAATTGACAAACCCTCAAACTAAAAAGTATACACGTGTTATCAAAAAGGGAGGTTGAACTAGCTCCACCCCATTTCCACAAAGTTTTCTAATAAAATAACTCATTCAGTATACGATTCATTCATTAATGAATAAATACTGAAAATTCCGTTTGCATCAGATAATTCCATGATTTATGGCGAATATTTTAAAACAGGAGATAGCCATTTTTGTTTTCTTTTCGAAAAAAAAAAAGAACTTTTCATTTTGGTGGTACCTAGCGTTAAGTTGATGTCATCTGCTTTCAATAAATTTTTATATTGCCTTTTCCAAACTAAATTAGAAACAAAAAAAAAAAATTTCTACCGTCAAATTCAAGGTTTTCCTTGTACCAAAATCTTTTATTAATTTACATTTATTTCTCTAAACTAAAGTATTTCATTTATCTCCGTTTTAAATAATGAATCAATAAAAATATTGAAAAAAAGTCTCTTCAAAACTTTGTCCTTGATTTTTCAGAGAATGTAGCAATAAAATATAAATTACTACTATTACTACTACTGCTAATGCAAAATAAAAAAATGAATATTTCACTTTAGTTTGAACTGAAATTTCATGACAACAAATTTACATTCCATTTTTACAAATTTTATATTCAAGTGTACGCAAATAATAAAATGGAACGAAATTTTTTTATTACAATTCAGTATTTTAACATTACTGTAAAATATTTTTACACTTAATATTATTTAAATGAGAAGTGGAAATTTTTTTTTGTAAGAAAAGAGAGAAAAGATTTTATAACGAAAAAGATGTCTGCCATTCTAAAACAAATAAGCCCCAAATGACTAAACAAAATGATGCTCGTGCATTCTTTTAATATTGGCATTGGCCATTAAACGCAATTTTTCGCCATTGATTATTTAAAAAAATTATTTAACGACTTAAGTTTTATGTATGTAAATAGAAACTTGTTGAATAATTTTTGTTAAAAGTTTAGCTTTTTATATTTGTGTTTATATAATATTTAATAATAATATTTTTTATAATATTTAATAATAATAATAATATTTTTTATAATATTTAATAATAACAATATTTTTTATAATATTTATATTTTTTGAATAATATTTAATAATAATATTCTTTAATAATATTTAATAATAATTTTATAACGTTGTCTTTATTAAACAAAAAGTATAGAATATTCTACAAATAATTAATTCATAATTCATTCATTAACTTTGCTAAACTTCATTAAAAAAATAACTGAATGGCGACGGGTTTAAATTAGAATCACTCTACGTTTTCAACTGACATTACACACTTGTATTATTTACATTCTTGGGACTGTTATCCTCATCTTTATTACTATATTCACAACGTTGCGGCCGTTGTACACTTCAGCCTTCTTCAGGTGATTGGAAATTCTAACTGAACCCTTTATTTCATCCACCGTGGTAGATTGTTCTAGTTCCACGTGCCATGCCTCTTTCGGATGTCTCAGTTATTTCCCTTTAACTCAACTCTCCAAGTTTTGGTTCACCACTGCTGTGGCCTAGTACTGAACTCACAACTCTTTGGGCCTAGTCACTGGATCTAACCAACGTCTTTATCCACCGTGTATGAATTTTTGGGACTTATAAACCTAATGTCGCAGCAATCATTTTTTATCAGTGCTCGTATTACATATTTTTACAATTTACAAATATCTTCACTTACACAAAGAATGCATAAATAAATTATCAAAACTTTGGAAGATACTGATCAGAAAAAAATAACCTCATTGGTCGAAGTTAAATATTTTATGACAGCAAACAGGTGAGAAAAAAAAATAAAAACAATAAATTAAACCCCAAAAGTATAATTTCAGTAGGTTTTAATTAGTTTATTTATCATACTTATTATGTAGTATAAAAATAAAATTATTATTTGTACTAAGTTTCATAAAAGCGTATTGAATAAAAGATTATATTATTTCACTCTTGGTTATATAAAGTTAAAGATAATCTATTTTAAACATAAATACGACATTCGTGAAATATTTTACCCTTTATTTCATCCACCGTGGTAGATTGTTCTAGTTCCACGTGCCATGCCTCTTTCGGATGTCTCAGTTATTTCCCTTTAACTCAACTCTCCAAGTTTTGGTTCACTCGTATTTTTTTCTCACCTGTTATTGATGGTTTTCCGTATTCAAATTAAAAAAAAAGAAAAAAGATTTCGCTTTTTAAGAGTCAGGGATGACAATAGAAAACTACTGTTCTTAACCATTGACCTTGCTGATAGTGCACAGGCTACTGTGAATAAATAACCGCTATTTTATTATGTTTTAAGCAAATAGTACACGATATATATTTTTTTTAAATCCTGTTAATTAATCCTTAAATTCACTAATTTACTTTGAAATACATCTCTAGGACAAATATTGGTTTTAAAGAAATTTTTGAATTTGCTGTTTTAATTTTTCGTCTATAATGGTGGTTCGATGAGTGACATGTGAACATAGGAATGTTTTATAAATATCTAAAACTTTATTTACATCTGGAAATTTATTTTTCTTTTCACCTGGTTTATCTAGGAGACATTACCCTTTAAATAAAACTAAAATCCAGCTTCAAAGAAAACAGGTACCTCTAAAGATTAGCGATACCTAAGGTTTAAAATGAATTTTTAAAAAGGAAAAATCTTTTCTGAAGCTTTTATTTTAGTTTTAATTTCAAGCTGATGGGTTAAGTTTAATATTTCTAATAATTAAAATTCTGTATTTCAAAACTAATTTAAATTGTCTGGAAGGAGTTTTAGTTTTGAAATCAATAATATTCGCTGATTTTAGCGCCATTTTAGCCTTCAGTCATCGCAATTTATGAAAAGAATCTACCAAAAATAAAATATACCTTTCTGAAACTGTATTTAAGGAATATTAGGTGATTTAAAGTTTAATTAATCTGATTTGAAACAAATATTACTTACTTTGAATTTAAAATATTGGAGAAATGTTTTTTTGTTTTTTTAACACGGCGGAAGTTGTTGACAGGTTGACTAATTTATCTAATGTTTTTGTTACGGTGGATATATTTGTAAAATTTACTTGGGGGATATAATAAAATAATAATTTTTATATAATTTTTAACTCCCCAGTAATGTAAAAAATTTAGGAAAATATTCTCCTTGATCTAATATTTTATTGAATTTTAAGTACTTTAACTTTAAATTTACTCTAGTTATTACTCTTCTTTTCTGATAACGTCGTGTATGGATGTCCGTGTGTATAAAAACCTGTACGTTCACACACACACACACACACACGCACACGCACACACACACACACACACACACACACATTCAAAATTCTTTTAAAAATATTGGTGTTCGATGAATTTTAGTGAGATTTTCAATTTATGATTAGTAAATACAGTTTTTACTTAATAAAATTATCACCTAACGGAGACAAAATAATACAGAAATTTGAAAGATTTAAAACTTTATAAATCACTATGATTAAAATATAAAAAATGAAAACAATTCTTGTAAAACTTCAATATTCATTGAAAAAAATATTGTTTCCTAAGACAATAGTGTCCATAATACAGCGTGTCCATAAAGTTTCGTTACAGTTAAAAAATCATTACAATAGTAAATGAACACACAAATATGTGGAAATTGTTACAAAATGAGGAGTAGATAATAAAGTTTTTTTTGTTATCTAAATTAATACACCTCTGTATGAGCACCATTAGTTGCACGAAGCACACCATGACGGTACCCGATTTCTTGCCATTTTCGCTGTAGCGTAGCCTTATCAATGGTGTCAATAGCATCAGTGATCTTTTGCTTTAGATCAGTGATGTCCCGTATCTTTGTTCGATACACGATATCTTTCTATATAATCCCATAGAAAGAAGTCCAGGGGAATTATATCTGCTGAACGAGGAAATTGGGTCATCCCTTCCACTCGACCGGTCTGGAAATGTTAGGGGTTCACTTAACGGTGCCTCTTTCATCAACAGGATACCTGAAATACACAAATGCAATGTGATTAAAAACTTTGATAACTACTGAGTACATAGAACAAATCTGATTAAGATATCTCATCAATTGCCTTTGTAATATGTTTTTTTAAATTGTAAAGAGACTTTATGGACACCCTGTATATCGTGTTCATAAAATCAGTTAAAAAAATTTTCTAATCGAATAATCTTAGTTTTATTGCATATTTTATTTTATCATTCAGAACAGATTTTTGGTAACTGGTGTTCCTGTTTTACAAAAAAAAAAATTGATGATTTAAATTCTCCTAGGAGTTTTGCTTTTAACTAATATAAGCATGAAATACCACAAAATTTAATTTCTTGAAATTTCATAAAATTAACTAAGTGGGGAAAAGGATGTACGGAACCGATGTAAAAAAAATGAACAAGATTTTCTAAAAGAAACATTTCTAAAATAATTTAATTCCTTTGTGAATAAGTCCTAAAACTTACATTAAAACCCGACAAATATTTGATTTTTGCAAGAATTTCTAAATTTTTACAATATTTTTCACCACAAAAAAGATGCGGAAGTTTCCTATGCTAATCTTTGGCTATCGGGCTGACGCACCCCCCACCCAAAAAAAACCCAACAAAACTTTAACCAAAATTTCGAACGTTTTAAAAAGAATGAAAAAAAAATTTAATAACCAAAAAATCCTCTGGTCTTTCCTCTTAATAATAACATAAAGATTTTGACGGTAAAACTTTGTTTTAATTAAGTTTTTGGCATTTTATCATTATGATATACTAATTTTTTAGACAATCAGTGGTGGTACCTACATTTAAATTATTTTAAATGCTTTTAAATTTTTTTAGCTCAAACTTTGGTGGTACCTAATAATAGCAACACACACACACATACATACATATATATAAGAAAGAATAGAAACTAATATTTTACAAAAGCAAAGAGGTAGAGTTGTATCCCAAACATCCACACAAATTTTGAAAAAAAAATATAAGTGTATTAAATTCCATGATGAAGTAATAAATAAATAAACAAAAAAGGAAAGAAATAAAAGAAATTCAAACAAAAATATGACGAAATCGAAGATAAAAACGCAAAGGAAAATATGTAGATAAATGTGAATAAATACAAATAAACAGAATTAAAAAATAAGATAAGCGTTAAATTATATAAAATATTAAAATTATCAAGACTATGAAACTATATCACCGTCGTTTGCACTGGGTTATTGGAAATTGCACAAAAATGTTAGTCGTTGCTTACTTCGCTTGCTAAAGGCGAAGAAAGTTCGTTACACGCTTAGTGAGCAAGATTTGGCACCCACACACACTCTATATAAGTATGTGTGTGTATGTGTGTATATATAATTATTATATTGCTCTCGCTCTCAATTTTTCACATATATATATATATATATATATATATATATATATATATATATATATATATATATATATATATATATATATATATATATATATATATATATATATATATATATATATATATATATATGTAAATTCAAAATAAGCCAATGTTGAGATTCCAGAACTTTGGGATTTAATAAAATTAATGATTTTTCCAAATGGAAAAGTTTTATTTTCCCGCTCGTTTACTTCGGGCTAATTACTGGCAACTGAATTTCCAGGCTAAAGACCAAATTGGTAAGAATTGTGCACTATAATTTCGCCAAGTTAAAAGACAAAAAACCAATAACAACAAAAACAAGCAAGCCTTTAACATCAGTGCATGAGTAAAAGCTCCCTTTTACCAAATAATTAGTCTAGTTTGTTTCCGACTATGCCTGCCTGCTCGAGTGACTATCTAATCCCTCTGATTTAAAGTCTACCTACCTAGCAATGACCCCGCACGAGAAGCCATCACAGCAAAACAAAGCTCCATTGCCCTATTTAAGTCTTTCGATCTCTAGGCCGGTAGAAATTAATTTCACTGTTTAAAACTAGGGATATCTACTCAAAAACATGTACCCACTAAAAATGTCATATCTATGTGTAAGTATGTTTTAAAGATGTAAACTACTTTAAAATTCAAAACTGAAAAAAAAAAAAAAAACCCTCTTCAACACAAATTTAATCTCCATAAAAAAAGAAATGCTAAAATCGTAGAAGATTTTTTCGGGAAGAAAACTATTTTTTCCTCTTGTATCAATTTTAGAACCCTTCATATTAAACTGTTGGTTACAAAAAAATAATTGAGTGATTTCTGTTGAATTGCAGAGGGATGTAGCGCCTTGTCCAGAATAGCTCTTGCTATTCCCTTAGATATGAAGCCTCCTCCCTGTCGCTTGTCAGAATATCGATTGAAAGATACAAAAAGAAGAAAAGCAAAAGCAATTCTTTAATACAAAAGACACAAAAGTGTGAGGACGGACTGGGTTGTTGAAGAATTATAAACTAGATGAATTGGTAGACAGTAGCTTATCCAAATAAATCATTTTGTAATCCGGAACGCCGATGAAAATTGTCGTTCAACTTTTTTAATACATTTTTTTTATCTGCCTGTCTCCTTTGGCTCAGATAAGAAAAACAAATTAAAATGTAGCAGTCAGCCAGAAGATAAGTGAACGTTCTTCCGGTGTGAAATTGAAGGACGGGAAAAGGAAAAAGGGCAAGCTGGGGAATTTACTCACCTGTCTGCCATCTCTTTAAGTTCTTTCCTTCTCTTCCCTTCGAAGCGTGCGCACGCGCACACATGTTGAGGTATTGAGACCAGACAAGTGTAAGTTTAGTAAATACTCATACTACTCTACATATATACACTGATGTACACTTGCACAGTGAACAGCCTGTTATATAATAACTCACTAATCTTTAACTGACCAGGAAACAGATATGCCTAACCAGTTACACCCAAACATTTTTTTTTACTTTTCATCTTTATGTCCGAATATATCTTTGAATTGATGGGTCTTTGTTTTTTTGGATGGGTGATTCTCTGAAGTGTAGAACAGATCATCTTAGGACAAATATTCCTTGGATAAAATCCCAGCTGTAAAAACAAAACAAAACAAAAAAAACTAACTCAGTAGGACCTGATGAGATCGTAACAAAAATACTCTCATTCTAAGATGGTTTCGGCATAATTAAAATCAAAGAAGTAATAAATGAAATATGCAACAGTGCCGACATAACGGAGGACCACATTAAATCCATTCTCGTAACATTACCTAAGTGAAAATAAATGTGAGCTCCATCGGTCAATCAGTTTAATGAGCCACACAACCAAACTGATGATGCGAATCCTAATGAATAGAGTGTGAAGTAGAATTAACCCGGAAATATGACAAAAAGGTGCAGCTTTTTCAAGGACGTTGGAACGAGAAATGCGATATTCCTGATTAGAATGATATCAAAGACTGCAATACAAATACAGAAGGATATGCACTTATGTTTTATAGATTACGCAAAAGCATTTAACAAGGTATGGTGCAAAGATCTATTTGAACTGCTAGGAAAACTCAATCTATTTGGAAAATATGTTAGAATAATCAAGAACTTATACTGGGAGCAAACTGCCTACATACGAACAGAAAATGAGAAAAGGCATGAGAAAAGGATGAGTTTTCTCCCAAAATGTATTCATCCTCTACAGTGAAGCTATCCTAAAAGAACTGGAGACCATACCAGGATTTATTATCATTGGGTGTAATCTTAACAATGTAAAATACACAGATGACACTGTGTCGATGGCAGGCTCGGAAAATAGCAATAAATGAATTGTAAAGAAAAACAGACGGACATTTAAGTTTATTCAATGCAATTTAACTACTGCCCATAAGTGAGGTTCGACATTTCTTTTATAGTCAAGTAGTTCGAGGGAAAAACAACTATGGCTGTCTTCATGAATAAATAAATAAATAAAAATAAAAAATCGCAAAAACGAAAACAAAACTGGAGCAAAAACCTATGAGAGAAATAATAATAATACGTATTCTTAAAATGTCATTTTTATTTAATTCGTAGAATCTGTACATTTCTCTGACGTGCAAATATTATATTCATGATCTAATAAAATATTTATCCTTTCATGCATTTTCATATTTCCTTGTTTCAATTCTATTCTTTTATTGTTCTCTTTCCATAATCATGTTTTTCTTCTCTTATTTTCTCACAGTCATTAGCTTTGTTCATTTGCCTTGCTTGGGGTGAAATTATCAAAAAAGAAAAGAAATATCGGAATCGAAATTGTGTAAAATTGTCTGAAGTTCATATTTAGTTCTAACAATATTCCAGAGATTATCAAGAACTTAAAGTTATCAATAGGTAGACAGTGTTATCAATAGGTAGACAGTGATTTCTGTTGAACTGCAGAGGGAAGTAGCGCTTTGTCCAGAATAGCTCTTGCTATTCCCTTAGATATGAAGCCTCCCCCCTGTCGCTTGTTAGACTATCGATTGAAAGATACAAAAAGAAAAAAAGCAAAAGCAATTCTTTAATACAAAAGCTACATTTTGCTACATTCTGGCGTTCCTTCAGGAGGCTAGAATTCAAACTCATTCAAATATTCGTGTATTTTATAAGGAATATCATATGTAAACCTCGATGCCCAACTGCATGAATTTTAGCGTGCTACTAGGTTGGCATCTCTCTTCTACCCTTTTACTTTCGAAACAGTTAAATGTAATCGCCTCTTCTACTCTAACAGCTTCTTCTTTCGCATTTCCCGCCTGTGGAATTCCCTTCTTCTTCAGTATCTGTCTATATTTCTGAGATGAGGTATTATGTACACTACTTACATTATTCGGACTATTGTCCTCATCTTTGTCGCCATATTTATTACAACGTTTCGGCCCTTCAGTATCTGTCTATATTTCTGAGATGAGGTATTATGTACACTATTTACATTATTCAGACTATTGTCCTCATCTTTGTCGACACATGGCACAGTGGATAAAGGCGTTGGTTAGATACAGTGACAGGACCCAAAGAGTGTGAGTTCAATACCCTGTAAAGGCAGTGGAGAACTTGGAGAGGGGAATTAACAGGGGATAACTGATAACTGACATCCATTAAACATGGCACGTGGAACTAGAACAGTCTACCCCAGTGAGCGAAATAAAGGGTTCAGTTTGACATTTCAAACACCTGAAGAAGGCCGGAGCGTACAACGGCCGAAACGTTGTAATAAATATGGCGACAAAGATGAGGACAATAGTCCGAATAATGTAAATAGCGTCCCTTCTTTTTACTTGCTTCCCTGATAGCTATAATCTTCAAATATTCAAATGTAATGTCAATCAACATCTTCTGATGCCTTGATCCGGATCACCGTCCTTCTCTATATCCTTTCCTCAAACACCCTGTTTACTCTTGCTGTCACTCTATGTAACCCCTTGCGTGTTAGTGGCATTTCCGCCTTGCTTGGGGTGAAATGCTTAAAAAAATGTAAACATACAGATAGATTGATAGATAGATATTTGTTCGGTAAAATAATTGTTAGCAATCGAATCTCAGAAATGTTGAGTGAAGTCCTGAAATAAAACATTTTCATTCATTAACTCCTGAATTACTAAGACTATTATTTTAATCTCTTTATTCTCTCAATCTCTCTCTCCAAACGAGTACCACCATTTATATATATATATATATATATATATATATATATATATATATATATATATATATATATATAGATAGATATAGATAGATATAGAGAGAGAGAGAGAGAGAGAGAGAGAGATTAGACAAGAGATATGTAAATATAACACAGCGAAGTGCTTGCATGCTACATTCGTAAACGTGGCTTGTCACACACGTCGCTTGTCACCAAAGCGGAAGCGCTTAACCCACTGCTTAACTGTGCTAACATCCATTGCTTGGTCTCCGGAAACGATCAGCACAAATCTATGCTTCATATACACTTTTATGTCAGCCGACATTTTGCCAGACTACTGCTCTGCTGCCTTAAAAAAAATGTCATTTTCTTCAGCACGTAGATTATTGTAGTTCTCTTTCTTTATTATTTGTGAATCGCCGTGACTTCTTAGGAAAGACAGTGGAGTATTATCCCCGTTGTCTTTACGCCGTTTTGAATTCGGAGCAGACTTTCTCTTAGTCTGCCACCAAAGACTACAGAGACTAATCCACCTTGGTATTTGACGTATAGCTGTGGATCTGGGGGCGGGAGTGGATTATTGTCTTTCCCAAGCGTATTAGTATGGAGTGAACGCTACAGACTAAGTCAGAATTTGAACTCGGCTTCCACTTTCTGTGCTGATAAGTATTACACTAGCTAGATATCAAGATGCTGTAACAATGCTAAAAACGGATCTTATAAGAGGTACAACAGTTAATTAAGACAATACAACTGACATAATAAGAAGCAACAGGAAAACATAATTACAGTATTTGACAATGTGAAAAGAAAAAAATTAAACGACAAAAAATTGATATAGTATGAGCTAACCGGTTATCGCTCCTCATTTAGTAGTACTCGATCGAGGAAAATTGGTAATGGGAATCATCCTTCTTTGAGGATATCTTCCCACCGTGTTTTTCTGACCAGATCGTATTCTGTTTATCACTTCAAAATCCTCGAGACAATTTATATTAAATCAAAACAACCAGATGCAAAAAAAAGCATTAGTTGTTGACACTGAGTTATATATATATATATATATATATATATATATATATATATATATATATATATATATATATATGAATAAATACAAAAGGAAAACTTAGCCGACGCGTTTCGTTATTTGTGGGACTTTCTCAAGGCAAATGCAAGGATTTATATATGTTAAAATAACAATAAAATGGCTTTATTCCTATTGTCATTTTACATATATACTCTCTCTCTCACTCTCTTTCTCTCTCTCTCTCTCTCTCTCTCTCTATATATATATATATATATAATTCCCCCCCACACAGACACACACACATATGATAACGCTATATATGTTTTATATATAGAACAGCATAAGGAGATTGCATAACAAATTGGAAAACATTTACTCGTGAATCAGACATGCACTTCATTTCATTCCACACCGGGGTTGAAAAGACAGACGACCACTTTCGTCGTCTGACTAAATAGCCTATTCCCCATATGAGGTAAACGGATTTGTTTGATTATTAATTATATTGCTCTGTATAAATAAAATACATCGAACTCTTTTTTTTTTGATCAGTTCTAATATTTTTATATTACTAGGATTATATACCAACGGATTTTTTTTTATCTTACTATATATATATATATTGTTTATACATTATATTTATAGGTACAAATATTTAAGTAAATGCTCTGTTTACAATAAACAGTATTAACAACATTTACCGGCATGAATGTCCGAGAAATCTCATAGAAAACATGTGTCGTCCAACAGGAATCGAACCTGTATCCTACACGAAACCGTCACATATCCTGACGTGCTTTTCCATTTAACTACAGAAGAAGCGTCTGGTTAACAAGGTTAAATTGCTGTTCCTAAACTACAAATTTCCCATGATTTCTCTTGAACACTCTGTTTATGACAAACAGAGCATTTACTGAAATATTTGTATCTATAAAATAACGTATTTACAGAAAATATATTAAAATAATTGTCGGACTTAGTCCATTTCATTATATATATATATATATATATATATATATATATATATATATATATATATATATATATATATATATATATATATATATATATATATATATATATATATATATATATGCAGAAATATAGGAAAGAACACGTTAGGTAAATAATCCGGTGTTCCTTAGTATTTTTGCTTTTATTTTCAAAAAGACAGTGCTCCATACAGAAGTAGAGCTTATATTATAATATTTTTTTGTTTTTAAAAATATGATTCCTTCGCTACATAAGAGTTCTCATGTTTCAAAAGCGAGAGCCGAGACCCCTAACACAATTTTGGAAATTATGTTGAGTTAAGGTGCCTGGACCCGCTTCCTCGTCAAGCGAGCTTATTCCCAAATTCTCGCTTGACGAGGAAGCGGGTCCAGGCACCTTAACTCAACATAACTTCAAAAATTATGTTAGGGGTCTCGGCTCTCGCTTTTGAAACATGAGAACTCTTATGTAGCGAAGGAATCATATTTTTAAAAACAAAAAAATATTATAATATATATATATATATATATATATATATATATATCAATATGTTATTGACATTGTTTTCTTTCCTCATGTTTCCCTTTTTTAGCCGCTGTGCACAATATTTGAGCGATCGAGTTCTGGCGTGTGTGGGGCGATAATCGGTTAAGCTCATTCTATAGTATGTTTTCTTCCTTTTCATATTGCTATCGTAGTTGTGGTTTCCTTCTGTCCGTTATAATAATGTCAGCTTGTATTATTGCATTAAAATAATCGCGGAAAGGTTAATCTACTACGATGCCATCAACTTTCGCTTGTGACGTCCCGGACTAAAATAATAAAGTATGAGGCATCATTTTCGGTGCGACCCTCGTCTGTGTGTACGTATATGTATCCATTCACCACGCAAGTACCCTGTAACCTATGTGCCTAGTATCTGTCTATATAATCCAACAATCAAAGAAAGCTGTTACTTAAATACGGAAGTGGAAATTAGTGAATCTTTCCACGATGCGTGTTCGTATCTAATGAAAACATTACTTGACAAGTGAATTTCATGTCGCCAATTCAGTCCTTCGCTTTTTTTTTCCCTACCGGGCACTTTCCATTCTCTGCGTCACGAAGGTGAGAGTTGGTGTGAAACTCGCAGCTATTTGGTTGTTGTTACTATAGTGAAACAGG
The DNA here is from genome assembly GCA_964036315.1 of Acanthosepion esculentum. Taxonomy (NCBI): domain Eukaryota; kingdom Metazoa; phylum Mollusca; class Cephalopoda; order Sepiida; family Sepiidae; genus Acanthosepion; species Acanthosepion esculentum. The sequence continues at coordinate 38,409,220 of OZ038484.1, forward strand.
AGAAAGAAAAAAAATAGAGGAAAAAGAGAAAGAGTTAGTTATAGGCTGAGACGCCCTCAGCTTCAGGTGTTTAAAGTCATTCAATACGAACTCCTCCAAACTGGAGTAAACAGTCGCTCACCTTTTAGTTTGTATAACACTTATAACCTTTTGGCTTTGTCCAGACAGTTAAAACAAGTACGTATATTTCTTATCTCTCTCTCTCTCTCTTTCACATACACACACACACACACACACACACACACACACACACACACACACACACACACACACACACACGTCTCCTTTGTCCACGAGGAACACATTTTTTTTTAACGTTAAAACGTTCCCTTAGGTTCAATAAATATGTCTGTAGGTTTTTGATCGAGTTTGATTAAAAAAGAAATACAAGGAATTTGAATTCATTATTCACTTCATCTGTTTGTGTACAAGAGAATGAAATTTTGGAATCAATGAATGTCGAAACGTTAGTGATTTAGCGATTTCGACTACTATCTAGATCAAGGGAAAACTGAGACTACTATCTTGATCAAGGAAAACTGAGACTACTATCTTGATCAGGGGAAAACTGAGACTACTATGTATATCAGGGGAAAACTGGGACTACTATGTATATCAAGGGTAAACTTGGACTACTATCTATATCAAGGGAAAACTGAGACTACTATCAAGGGAAAATTGAGACTACTATCTAGATCAGGGGAAAACTGGGACTACTATCTAGATCAGGGGAAAACTGGGACTACTATCTATATCAAGGGAAAACTGGGACTACTATCTATATCAAGGGAAAACTGAGACTACTATCTAGATCAGGGGAAAACTGAGACTACTATTTTGATCATGGGAAAACTTAGACTACTATGTATATCAGGGAAAACTGAGACTACTATCTATATCAAGGAAAACTGGGACTAATCTGTTAGTTAATTCCATTTACCGTATATTAATTTACTGCATTTCTACACAAGTCCTGAGAGTAGCAAGAGCTTACACATACACTCGCGTAATCAATATCCCTAAAGAACCAATTACTGTTATAGATACCTCAAACCGCCATATAGATTTTATTACATAACATAATATACATTATCTACATTATTCTGACCGTTCTCCTCATCTTCATTGCTATATTCACAATGTTTCGGTCGTTGTACGCGCCGGCCTTCGTCAGGTGATTGGAATTTCGAACTGAACCTTTTATTTCTCCCACCGGAGTAGATTGTTCTAGTTCCACGTACCATACCTCTTCCAGATGTCTCAGTTCTTTCCCTTTAACTCAACTCAACCTTTAACTAAACTCTCCAAGTTTTGTGTCTCCACTGCTGAAGCCTGGCATTGAACTCACAACACTTTTGGTATAGTCACTGGATCTAACCAAAGTCTTTATCCACTGGTCCATGTACACATGGCCGAGTGGATAAACATGTTGGTTAGAAGGAGTAGAACTAAAACAATCTACCCCGGTGAACGAAATAAAGTGGTCGGTTTGAAATTCCAATCACCTGAAGAAGGTCGTAGCGTACAACGGCCAAAACGTTGTGAATATGGCATTGAAGATGAGGAGAACGGTCCGAATAATGTAAATAATGTAAATAATCATGCCTCATCTCGGAGATATAGACAGATATAACATTATATTATAAATCTGGTTGATTCTCCCTTACTTCCTTAGTTATTGCGACCGTTACGCCCTGCCAACACCTCATAAATAATGGACTATTCCGTTCTGATCATGTGGAAGATGAGAAAAATATATGAGACGCGACTTTCGTTTCAGTGAGGAAATGAAAGAAAGAAGGGAAGATAGAAGAAGCGATAACACTCTCCTTTGTTTAACGTTTGTTTCAGAGAAATGGAAAAAGTTGTCAATTTCAAATCTTTTCATTCGTACGCCTTACTTCAAATAAGGACCAGCGTTCATATTTATGATTGTTATTACAATATTTTGTAATAATTGTTAAGCTCAAATATTTAACGATGTGATAGGGGAATTTCTACTGAGATTTTATTGTCGTAGAACTTGCCATAAGTTAACTTAAGAATTAAGATTCATCAGATAATTAAAATAGTAAAAACGTGAAATTTTTCACGGGTATTCTTAGTTAATATTAATTGGGGAATTGTATGGATAACATGGTATCTTCCCACCTTTTTTAAAAAATCGTTAAATTTGAAACCAAAACGAAGAGGTAAGGATTCAAACGAAAAGATAGTCATAAGTTTCATATTAACAAAATTATTCTGAACTTTCAGGTTACGTTTGAAATTCAAACGTGTAATTTGTTTAAATTTAGAAATGGCGCAGAATGTTTTAGCATAAAATAAATGAAAGAATATTTTTAGTTACAAAAATTGCATCTTGTTCATTTACGAATTTGCAATCGTTTAACGAAATCTACGCTTATTTTTTTTTTTAAATTTTCAACAAGTTCACGAAAGCTAATATTCTTCGTAAAAATATTTTCCCGCCATAGTGTTCCTTTGTGCTCAGTAGTTGCATTAGCTAAATACGGGATGTAGTCAAATTTGGCCTTTAACCTTTTATTACCATTTATACAATACATTCTCATTATTTCAAGATTAGGAAGAATAATGAAACGTGTATATACTTTAATAGTTTCTGTGGTAATATTTTTTCATAGATGATTCGGTAGAAACAACAACAACAACAACTGCAACAACAACAACAACTGCAACAACAACAACAATTCTTCGAATTAAATTCTTTTTGTACTTTTTAATTATTGTCAGTTACAAGTCTGTATCGTACTTTAAATTTGAACATAAAATAAAAAAAGAGTAAATTTTTTACTGATGAAGAAAATGAAACTTCTGAAACATGTATCAACATTCATATATATATATATATATATATATATATATATATATATATTTAGGCGAGATTTACGTTTAGGCGATCATGTTTCTTTCGATACATGACTGACAAGTCAGATTTTTTCCCGCAGCAGGTTGCCATTTCTTTCTGCAGTAAACCCGTTCTGTTCTGCTATTTCCCCATAGCAGGGGGGGGGGGAGAAGAAGAGGATCCATACCTTTCTCAAGGTTATTAGCACGTAAGTGAATGTAATGGATTTGACTGGAATTCGAACTCGGTTATATATAAGTTTCACTGAAAATCACTGACAAGGTACTGCAGTTCAGCATTTATTTAAGTTTTCTTTTTAAAACACAAGAAAAATTAAATAAAAAACTGAAGCTTGTCAGTCCTTTTAATAAAACGTCTATAAAAGAGATACAAAATGCCAAAACTATATATATATATATATATATATATATATATATATATATATATATATATATATATATATATATATATAATGGAGCACTTTGGCTGATTGGCATTTGTTTACATTTGTAAAAACAATACGCTAGATTTAGTTGTGTAACTCTACTGAGTGAAGATAGCTCTGGCTGACACAAAATTAGTTGTGTTTCAATCCTGGCTTGAGGCATTCGGAAGTCTAGTCGCACTGAGGAGCTGTGATACAGCGAAACAGTACTGTCTGTGAATGACATATATATATATATATATATATATATATATATATATATATATATATATATATATATATATATATATATATATATATATATAGGTTTTGTATACAATTTTATTGAGTCGATCGTATGGATCGGTAATTTTTTTATTTCAATTATAAATACAAAGACATCAATATCTCCATCTTTCGGAAACTTAAAAAATTATCATGGAAGATTGGCTTGGACATTGAATCTATAAAAACATTTTTCTATGGATTTATAGGTAGTAAGATTGTTAAGGATTATCCTGTTATTTATATAATATAACCTAGTACATCCTGGTGCATATTACTTGGAAAGGAAGCAAGTCGGGTTCAAATTACTGCCTAGTTTGTTGCATTCATTATCGCACAAACACTCTTGGTAAAGTCATGACTCAATTTCTCTACTCTCTTTAGCAGAGCAGATTCGTCTCTGCTGCATTTAGTGGAAGCCAGTCTAATAGAAGCTTCTCTCTACAGTCAAAGTCGTGGAAAAAGCAACGTTAAACCATCATATTATTTCTTCCAAGACTTTATGACAGTTCACAGATATTAAAGAAAGGAAGCTGCGGAGAGTCATGATCGTCTACGTCCTGATGGGAGATGATATTAAAAAAAAGTACCCCAACGAGCTAGTTGCTCATAGGATTAATTGATTTTGTTTTCGAAGTTGTAAGATAATTTATGTTAGTGTATGTGGTATGATTTATGACTTAGAGGTTTCTAAGTACGAACAAACAAATTTATATATTAAGATTCTCTATACTTTTAGCTTGTGTATACAAAACGCGTTTTGTCTTAGGCATATTTGTACACAGCGTCTCTTATATATATGCTGTAGATATACTATTTCTTACGCGTATACATTACATATACATACAAGCAACTTACTGTCTCATAATGTTCTAAATAGGAAACACGGTCATTCGCATTCGTTAATTAAACAGGAGTGATCGCTTTTTATTTTCCCTCTCTCTTTCTTACCCTCTCTTTTCTCGTTTACTCATAGACTGTAACACAAAAAAGGACTGAGTAAATTTTTCTATTTCTTTCTCCCATTTTTGTTTTTAATCATCATCTATTAAGGGACGAGGATTGGACGCAGAAGCAAAAAAAAAAAAGTAAATAAAATCAAAAAAGAAAGAAAAAAGAAACTAACGATTCAAAGGAAAATACAAAGAGTAGACATTGGTTGCCGGAGGCAACCCCATAAAGAGCTGTCGTATCATAATTATGGTCATTTTGCTTGCCAACTTAGTTATTAACAAGAAGACCTTGATTCCTTCCCGACAGCATTTGGTATGGGGCGACCATGACTTTTATCGTCTGCACACTTCCTTTTTAAAACGAAGTATTATTTACTGTCGTGGTAGCAATAATTGTTGGGAAGATGCTGTTATTATGAACTTTTGTGAGTTCTTTTTGTCATTTGTATTGTGTTTTTCTTCTTCTTTTTCTCTCTTTTTTATTTTTTAAATATCAGCATAAATAAGCTACACAGTTTAGATTTTTCTCTAGAGAATCTCATTGTATTGTTAGTATTGTGCCTTATTACATGTTTGATTAAACTTTTGGATAATGCGTCTTTTTAAGTATCGCAATTCAAGAGGAGAGTTTTTTTTTACGCTATCTGTATTGAATCTATGAGATCCACAAATAGGCACCTGTCAAAACTATTATTACTCTTAGTACAATTTATACCTAACTGAAAAGACGTATATTATTTATCTCATGCTTGGGATACGTTCTGGAGGGATGATTTGTAAGAAACATGAATACAGTATATTTTGTGCTCGGGATCCATTCGACAAAATTTAGTTTTTCTGTTACTTAAAAAGAAGTAAATGTCATTCCTTAGCAAAGACGACTATTCATTATTTTATTTTTGTCCATGATTTCTATGGCTTTGTGTCATACTGTGTCATTTTTTTTCTATTTTATCATTTTTTGATATAGAGCTCGAGTGTGGCGTAATGGTTAGTAACACAGAAAACGGAATCAGTGAACTGAATTCAAATATAGGCTATAGTTATTTCGGAAAAGGCATAAATCCTCTACTCCCTGTGCTTTATCCTATTGACAAAAATATCACCACGCAGGCATGCTAAGATCGTTGATGAAGAATAACATACATGAAGAAATACTTTCACTGCAATCTTACATTATGGTTATATATATATATATATATATATATATATATTAAAGACATTTATAATATGTTTAACGTTCTTTTTTATATTTGCTTAAATACTTGTATCTATAAAAAGAACGTTAAACATATTATAAATGTCTTTATATATATATATATATATATATATATATATATATATATATATATATATATATATATAGACCTATATATAGTCTGATACATAATATATATATATATATATATATATATATATATATAGTCTGATACATGATATATATATATATATATATTTCTGAAATGAGGTATTGTAACTATTTACATTATTATCGTCATATTCACGACGTTTCGGCCGTTGTACGCTCCGACCTTCTTCAGATGATATATGTTGTAATTTCGAAAGGGAAATAACTGAAACTGAGACATCCAGAAAAGGCATAGCACGTGGAACTAGAACAGTCTAGCCCATTGGACAAAGCAATGGGTTCGGTTCGAAATTCCAACGTATATCATTTGAAGAAGGCCGAAATGATGTGAATATGGCAATTATTATGAAGACAACAGTCCGAACAATGTAAATAATATATATATATATATATATATATATATATATATATATATATATATATATATGTAAGCCTCTCACTTCTCTATCGCTATTTCCATAGTTCCATTAGTGATAAACTTCACGGCTAAGGCCCACCATGCTACGCACATTGTAGCGAACCACCATCATTCCCTTCGTATTCCATTGATGAGATGTAAGTTCCAATCGAGCAGCTTCTTCCCACCGATAAAACCGATTCCCAAGAGCAGGGCCTGGTGTAAGGGTTTTGTGCCCCCCTCCCCCGAATCTATGATATGGCTTCCCATTTTACTACATCTCAATTTTCATAAGGAGGTGTTCATATATAAATTTTATTCTAACCTAATTATGTACACTAATGGATCATATATAATATAGGGGAACAATTCAAATATGAACAATTGTAAATAAATATAATGTATCTAAATACAAATTAGAGACATGTTATAATAGATCATTGCATCTTAAATAAGTCAACAATATTTTGCGGCAATTTTTAACATCAACTTGAAATTTTTCTTGTAAAAAAGTTGGATAACTTAACACATTCAACATTATAGATAATAAAACTCTAACTCTGTAACAATCTACCGCGAGTGACTCCTGGGCTTTACATCATTGTAAAAAAAAACAACATTTTTTTTTGAAAACTAGGCTTACGAATGCCGATTTTCCTCAAATTCCTATTCACTCTATTTTGCCATGTTCAACGTTATAATGAGTTCAGTAAATATCCATAAGATTATTACTATTATTATTATTATTATATATTGACTTAAATATAACTTGTTTTTGTTTTAATCTCATAACGTGAATTTCTGTGTAATTCAGCGCACAACTCACTTCCGTTTGTTTCCTCCTTCAAGAAGTGTACCTGCAATTAGCCATTGATGTAAAATTAAAATTGCTAGTTCCACCTTTTAGTACTGACCTCCATTATTAATTCACAATAACGTCTATTTAAAAATGTGCAGTCATATTTTTGGATAGGTTTGCGTTAGGCTTAGGCTGAATGTTGACGCATTGATTGAAGATCAGATGCAAAATATATGAATTATGTGAAACGTTCTGAATTTAGTCCAAATCTGCTGTAGTAATTTTATCACAAGCAAGCATATTATTAAATGCTCGAGTAGTTTGTCGGAGATGCGGCGCTTATAGTCGGAAAGGGAAGTAACTCTATTAGAAAAAAAATGATAGAATTAGTGTTGAGTGCGAAGGAGGAAGAAGGGAGAAAATATCGGGATGAAATGTTTTTGTTGTAATTACAGAGAGAGGATAAGCGAGAGAAGAGAAAGAGGGGAAGAAAAAGTGATGTGGAGATGAGAAGAATGGATTGTGGTTAATTATGCGTGTGTAAATATAGCTAATAATGATGATGAATGAAGAGTTAGTGAAAAGAGGAAGAGTTCAGTTATTTAAGGAATTCGGTCATTTATGAATGAGGCATCATGGGATTGTCTTTTTTGTTTTTACATGCTAAGGAGTGGAGTGGAGTTAAAACAGAATCAGTTACAATTGACTTTTGCTGTGTTTAGATCATATTTATTAAATGAAATAGCATTTAAGCTAAATTTATGTGTCAGCACAAGAAACAAGTGTATTATTTAGAATAGGCCTTTGAAAAGCATAACATTAGATAATTCAAATCTATTCAGAATTAGCAGTGAGGGACTTCGTTTTCTTTTTCATTATTATCTTTATTATTATTATTATTATTATTTGGAAGGCAAATTTTGACAATAGATAACACGACAAATTTGCTGAAATTAAGTCTGTATAATTAATGGAAGATAATAAGTCATCTACCAATCTTCTATCATGGAAATTTGAATACGTATTTTTAAAAGAGTGTAGAAAAAATCAAGATTTAATCAAAATTCTGGAAAAAGAGAGCGAAGTAGAAGGAGATAGAAGAAGAAAGAGATAGAGATAGAGTGAGAGATAACTATTTATTTTACACTAGTGCTTAGAGAAACGTTTCTCGTATTTTCGAGTTTCTGCCGAGGATTGCCGAGAACATCATATCATGCCTCCCAGAAAATAAGATATTAAAATATTAAAAGAGAAAACATATTTAGAAATAGCGAAAAGAGTGCTGAATTACTATATAATATATAATCTTTTTTATTGTAATAAATGCTGGATGAAGATGAAGATTCGTCGGTAAAACCACATCTCTATTGTTTCAAGTAACAACAGAGACGTGGTTCTACCGACGTAAGTTAAGAATATCATAGACAGAACATATGATCAAAAAGGAAATTTTAAACAAAATAGAAACTACAAGGAATCTTATAATTACAATCAGAAAGAAACAGTTGAAATGTCTGGGACACATAAAGAGGAGGCTTGGAGAATTTAATACACACTGGACATACTGAAGGTAAGAGAAACTGAGTGAAACAAGGAGTAACCTACTTAACGAATTTATTGAATGGATATCTGAACGCAGACAAATAGGGAGGGTAAAGCGTAACAAAAAATAAGTTAAAAATACAGGATGATGTGGAGAGCTATGACCAACTACTTAACGAGTTTGTGTGAATGGATGACAGAACGCGGACAAAGAGGGATGGTAAAAAGTCAAAACTTACTTAGCGCAACAAAAGACAGGAAGATGTGGAGAGCCTTGATCACCTACTTTTTTTTAATCATTCCATCCCAAGCAATAATAAAGCCTGTAAGAGGCAGGGGGTTACTGAGTGTGAAATAATATATGAAAAAAAAAAATTATTAAGTGAAAAAAATGAAAAGACAGGAGTTAAGAAGACAGAAGGTAACGATTGGTATTGCAATTAAAATTTTGAAGGTCAAATTTGACTGGAAAACAAAAAGTCAGAATAGTGTTCAACAAGCGACAAGTGCGAGAAAAGAAACTGTTAGCATAGAACTTACGAAATGATGAGACGTTGTCGCCAATCTAGTACCGCGCTTAAGTTCATAAAATCTATGTACCATAGAGGAAAGTTCATCAGAACAATTACCATGAAAATATTTACGGAAAAAGGCACAGGGAAGCTACATTACGGCGGTAGGAAAGTGAGTGAAGTCGAGATGCCAGGTCAGAACCAATGATATTGCAGATTCTTCTTTGGATTTTATCAAGGATTTTTAAATATATAACAATAGCACCATACCACATGCAGGAGACTATAAACTATATATATATTATAAATATGTAAGATAGATTCAGGCGAAAAACAACTTTCCTTGCAGTAAATGTAGCAAATGATTCAATGCAATCTTTCCACTTCATGTAATCGGAACACGTTAGCCCGAGAAGGCGCAATGAGTCACTCTCCTGGATTTTAGCATCAGCCTTGCTGATGGAAGGCAGACAGGGGTCTCTTAGATGATTAATAGTGAGCTGTTTCGTTTTGGAGGCGTTAAAATTAACAAGATATCTTTTGCTTCAGTTAACAACAGACTGAAGGTCGTTTTTGACATCATCCCCCAATTTGACCTGATTGAACAGATCAGACTTACTATTGAGACAGAAGTCAATGGTTGTGTCATCAGCATAGATACACAGTTGAGAATTGAGAACTGATGCCAAGGTCACTGATGAAATTAGGAACAACGTAGGTCCAAGGATAAAAAATCTACAACAATAGCCGTTCAAGATAACTTTCATTTCACGATTTGATTAGAAAGAATCGTCCAGAAATATCATAAGCACTCAGTTTGTGAAGACAAGTATGCAAAACTCTGTCAAGTGCCTTCGAGATAACCACAGCAACAACCCAAGCTTCACCATTCTTATCTAAGACTCGATAGACTTTTTCAGCAATAATCGTTATTAATCAAGTTGACCTAGACAAGCGAAATGCCTTTAGAGGTGAAATGCTTCACCAAAAAAAAAAAAAAAAAGGCAGAAGGCTAATAGCCCGATAGTTAGAAGGATCAGACGGTTCGCCTGAGTTCTTAGATTGAAACTTCAGAAAATGATTTTCTTCCAGAGCAAGAAGCTGCAAGGCATTTATTGTCGAGTTGAGAGAGAACAGGAGCCAGTTCGGGAGTGCATTTCTTGAGGATTATTACAAGGATATCATCAAGTCAACATACTTTGAGGGGATCCAGATTAGAGACGATAGCAGAAAACATGGATGGAGTTATACGCATATCACTCAATGGAGACTCAGTGGAAAGTCAGGCAAAGATACTCCAGATTAGTCAAGAGTAGAATTAGAAGATAATTTACGAGCAAGACATTGTGCTTTATCAGTAGACGATATTAATACCTTAAATTGAATGATGAGAGGAGGGATAGAGGAATTACTCTTGTTTAAGACACTATTACAGAACCGCCATTAGTTACGAGAACTAAACTTGTTAGAGACTATATGGCGCCCCATTCTATCAGCAAACAAAAACTTAGCCTCTTTGTGAACACGTTTACAATTATTACGTGCAGAGACAAAATGGCGTCTGTTGTGATCGGAACTATCACACTGGTACAACCAGAAAAACTGATTCCTGTGAAGTATAGCGACTGAATAGGACGGTGAGAACCAAGGAGAAGATTCTGGTTTTACCTGGTATTTCTGAGAATGCACAGAAGCATCGATGCCGGCCATAACACAAGAAGAAACCTGGGAGGTAGAGTTCTCAATAGGAAGGTTAAGTTCAAGGGGCAGTTCGAAGAAAGTAACGAAATGAATCCCAATTAGTACGCTGGTAAGAGAAAGAAGAATTGTGAATAGGAGGTTCCTTTCTAATAGACAACTCAAAAGAAATATCAACAGATACTACTGCGTGATTCGAATTGCCAAGAAGACAGAGTTGTGGTGGTCGACAAGAGCTAGGAGATGATGTAAGGAATACATTATATAAAGAAGAATATTGATCAGATTTATTAGGGAAATTATTGATCAGATTATTTAGGGAAATCTCATTTGACTGAGAGACTGAGTAACGGGAAAATTTAAAGTCTGACAACATCAGTAACATTAGAATGATTAAGCCACTTGATGTGATGGACATTAAAACCACCAAACATAAAAATATTCGCAGATGAACGGAGAGAGAGAGAGAGAGAGAGAGAGAGAGAGAGAGAGAGAGAGAGAGAGAGAGAGAGAGAGATTTCTGTATTGTCAGAAATTTTGTGTAATATGTTATAGTCCTGAAAAGAAGGAGAGCGATAAAGGAAAAAGAGATAGCTAATAGAGTGCAATAACGAAAGTCGAAACCACACGAAAGAGTCATCTAGGAACTCTTATTAGGGAAACGAGTAGGAAAATGCACTATTTGACTAAGAGACTAAACAACGGAAAAAATTGAAAGTCTGAATACCGGCAACATCAGTGACACTTAATGAGTTTATGTGAATCGACGGCAGAACGCGGACAAAGAAGAGTGGTAAAGAGTTAAATGCTACTTAGAGCAGCAAAAGGAAGTTATGAAGAACTATGACCCCCCTGCCACGTCCTGAAGGGATATGGCAAATAAAAGAAATCATTGGAGGGTCGTTGGGGCACTACATGTACTGAAGTAACAGCAACGTAAGATAACCTGACGGAGTTCATACCACTTCTGAACTTATTTTGTCTTTCTTCTAGACTTGAGGCCCCACTAAAGCTAATCGACTCGATCTGGCCTACTATTTCAACCATTGCAGGTGGCGAAGAGATGGATTCATACTTTTCCCGAGAGCATTTGTATAAAGTGAATATAAACAACCGTGGTCTGAATTTGAATTTGGTTCCATTATTCATGGCTATGATCCCATTAACTACGGCGATAACCATTACGCCAACTGCATCTCCCTTTAAAGAAAGACGATGTTTTTTCTTTTTATTTTTTTGTAAGCAATATTTCCTATAAAACTGACCGTCTAGTTGCTTGTTACTCTCTCTCTCTCTCTCTCTCTCTCTCACACACACACACACACACACACACACACACACACACACACACACACACACACACACACATATATATATATATATATATATATATATTATTGAATATACATAATATCCGACGTCGATAGCATGACTTAGAGTTTCATGTAGTTTATGCAATTTTTTATCCTACCCATTCTTATATATATATATATATATATATATATATATTTCATTAAAATCTTAAATAAAAATTGAATAAAAAGTAAGAAAAATTAAATAAAAAACTTAACCTCTGTACATTGTCAGTCGTTTTTAACAAAACTTTTATAAAAGAGAGATTGCTACCGAAATACACAATTATTAAATGACACGACCCGACAGCCAACAAGCAAAGTAACACAACAACATTCAGAAAAACACAAGAAAAAAAAAGAAAAAACTTAACCGCAGTACCTTGTCAGTAGTTTTTAACGAAACTTGTATAAAAGACGGATTGCTGCCCAAATACGCAATATATATATATATATATATATATATATATATATATATATATATATATATATATATATATATATATGTAGAGAGAGAGAGAGAGAGAGAGAGAGAGAGAGAGAGAGAGAGAGAGAGAGAGAGTGTATTATAGACTCTGTGAATAGATAAGAATAAAAGAATTAAAGCACCAACAAAGTAATGTCTTTCTTTGTGCCTTTCGTTTTTCATTTTGTTTTTTACTTAATTAAACAGTGCCGAAGTAATAAAGGCGGATGAAGATGATCTTTTGGTTTGGGGCAGCCAAGTTAAACAGAACACAAAGTGTTGTAACGCATTTGTTTTGTTAAGCGATGACACCATCGGTGTGTTCATGCTAAACAGACAGCCAGCCAGACATACATAGAGAAAGAGAGACAGCCAGTGTATTTGGCCTTTTCCGTCTTCTTGTGCTCATCTGTATTTTGTTTTGTTTTTTTAAACTCTTCACTAACCTAAAGTTGAAAAAAAAAAAAATTTTGTATCGGTAAGACGAGAGAGAGAGAGAGAGAGAGAGAGAGAAAGAGAGAGAGAGAGAGCAACAAAAGAAGGAGGAGGAGATGTAGGAGGAGGGAATGAAGCAGTGGGAGTGAGATAGGAGAAAACAGAAAATAGAAGAGTAGAAAGAAAAAGAAAAGAAGAGTGGGAAATGTGAGAGGAAGGTAAAGGTTAAAAATATAAGAGAAAAGAGAGAGGAAGAAGAAAGATGAGTGGAAGATTAGAGAATAATAATAATAATAATAATAAAAATAATAATAATTCTAAAGGGAGGGAAAATATGAGGGTGATAGAGATTAAGAAACTAAATGGGGAAGAAGAAGGAGAAGGAGGAGGTTTCCTTGGTCCATTTTCCATGTGTAAATTTAAAAGTATATTTTTTACTATCAACATTATGGTTAAACATTAATTAACAAATATTATCTTAAAGGATTAGACAAAAATGACTTAGTTTTGATGTTATTTTTAAAACTCAATGCAAAAAAACAAAAAAATAATAGATTAAATCGCATAAAATATCTTCATAAAATAAAGAAGCAAGATAAAGAAATCTGTTACACCTTGATATTGAAATGTTATGAATAAGTGACGATCGTTAAAAAATAATTATTAAAGAAAGCAAATTATTTTCCTCTATTTATCTGATTTTTTAGCTTTTCGGAATTTTACGTTTTTTCAATTGATTATGCATTTTCCGATGTTGTAGTCTTTCTTCTGTTTTTTGTTTTTTTTTAGCTTTTCAGAATATTTTTTTAACTTTGAATTTTTTTAGCCATTCAGGAAGTTATTTTTAGCTTTTATAGAATATTGTTTTAGCTTTTCTGATTTTTATTAGTTTTTTTAGAATTTTTTTTAGTCATTCAGGATTTTTTTTAACTTCCCAAAATCATTTTAGATTAAAAATTTTTTTTTTAGCTTTCCAGAATTTTAATCTTTTTTCAATTTATTTTGCTTTTGGCGATGTTTTAGCCTTTCCTATTTTCTATTTTTTTTGGCTATCAGAATCTTTTAATGTTTTCAATTTTTTTTAGCCTTTCAGAAAGTTTTTTTTTTTTTTAGCTTTTCTGAATTTTTTTTTTAGTTTTTCAGATTTGTTTTTTAGTTTTTTCAGAATGTTTTTTGCCCTTCGGGATATTTTATTTTAAGGTTTAATTATTCGTTTTTTTTTAGATTTTCAATTTGTTTTTAGTTTTTCAGAATTACAAAGTCATCTATGTTTTACGGTTATTTTTCTTTAAAGAATTTCAGTTAAATGCACATCCACATAAACACGCGCACACACATATACATACACAGCCTCCGCTCTCAAAATTGTGCACCATAATACACACACAGAAATAAAAACAGGTAACACTTTATATTCAAAACTGCCTATCAAAACACACACCAGTTAAGTGCAATACGTGATACACGTGTCTCTTTCGATTCATGACTGAATAGGCAGAATATTTTCCCGCAGTAAGATGCCATTTTTTTCTGCGGTAGGCTGGTTGTCAACCAAGACTATAGAACCCAGGCTGTCTTGCTATTTAACCTATAGCCGAGAGAGGAGAGATGGATTCCTACCTTTCCCAAGGGCATTTGCAATAGTTTCGCAATAGTCATTCTATTATATCATACTGTATATGGATTCATATGGTTCAGCATTGAGTCCTTAATAATAATATAGATTTTTCTGGGTGTTTCATAAATATGGCATTTTAACGCGGAAGTTTTAAGGGAAAATAGAAGGGAAATAGAAAGTACAAGAAACCGATAGTTTTAATCAGAAAGAGATAGTAGACACATCGGGGATACATAAAGAGGAAAGGGGAACTGGAGAATTAAACACTCACATGACATACTGACGGCAAGAAAAGCAATGGGAAACAGCAAATGATTTACTTAACGAGTCTGTGTGAATGGCTGGCAGAATGGCAACAGCTAGGAATGATAAAGGATCAACTGTTAAATAGGGCAGCAAAAATCAAGACGTTATAGAGAGCCATTATTGTCTACGTCCCGAACAGTGAGGGCATATAAAAGAAGAAGTATCTATCTACTTTCTTACGTAACGTGTGTGCCACGAGCCATAAAAAATTAATGTGTCACTTTAAAGGGGCAAATGAGAGTGATCAAACTGAAGACATTTTCTCTATGACTTTCTTTTGTCTCTTTTCTTTTCCCTCATTTTATTCTTCGTTTTTTCTAGCTTTCTTACTTACTCGCCCCCTTACTTCTTTTACACCTTCTTTCCCTCCCTCCTGCTGCATCTTGCTTTTTCTAATGCAGTTGTCGTGCTGTAATGTCTGTAACGGGGTAGGTAATGTTGGGTGTTGATGTATTATTTTCCCTGTTGTTATTATTTGTTGACTGTAATGGGGTTGATATTAATGACAAAAATTAAATTGCATGAACGTACAACGATAACAACAATAAAACTTGAGGCACGTGCTGACATAAATAGCAAGAAGTTGTTTTTCTTCTTATGTTGTGAGTTACAGAATATTGGTATGGTGTGTATAAATATGTTCTCAGAGTCTCTTTTGTTTAAAAGTCAGTGCTTACTTGGTTTGGTTCCGAGAATTTCGTTTGTGAGGATGCGTTTGAAATCGTCTGTTTATTGATCTTCCCGGAGCGCTGGCAGATATGTGTTTCTGTACTGCTACTTGTTTACTGGTCTACTGGCTACTTGTCTACTGGTCTACTCTACTACTGACTACTGCTATGGGTATCCTAGTCTACACTACTATATTGACTCTATTGTGGTGGAAGTGTCGCTTTAATAATGATGAGGGTAGGATGATGAAATTTTCTAACATCACTGATGACGAATTTTTTTAAAATCATTACTGATGGCAAGGTTATTCTTAGAATGATGAAATATCATCATTCTGGACCATAACATGTCAAATAGGCACTTGTTGCCGAAATTGCCCGTGTGTAAATCTTCACAAAGCACACTGGCCCGCGGTAGAAATACCTGGTAACGACACTGACAATCTGATCCTAAAGAGAAGTACGATGCATACGTAAATAATCCTAACATTTTTACGGGTACTTTGCTAGTAACTAATATATCTGTCTATCAATCAGTTGTTAACTGGGACAAGAAGTGGTTTGTAAATTGTAACGCTTCCAGAACGAAACTATTATATTTTACTCATTGTAAAGAAGTATTTTGTCTTCCATCAGCATGGGCGGGGGTTGATCTCCAGGAAAGCAACTTATTGCGCCTTCTTCCTCTCACATTTTCCACTGACATAAAGTGGTATGATTATATTGAAAATTGGCAGATCTGCTGGTAGGAGAGTTTGTTCACTGTGTCCGGACGTACATTTTTCTCGCCAGAATCCATCTTGCCAGTTTATAAACCAACTATTCGTCCGTGCATTAAATATTGCTGGCATATCTGGTCTGGTGTTCCAGCGATATCTCTCGAGATTCTCGACAAAATCCAAAGAATGGTCTCTGATGTTCTCGGTCCTGACCTGGCATCTCGACTTCGGGTACTTTCCCACCGCAGTGACGAGGATTCTGCTTTTCTACAAATATTTTATAGCGATTGATCTAATTAGCTTGCCTATTTGTACCTCGACTACATGAATTTAAGTGTATTAATAGATTGGCAAATAGTAACCTTAACCTCTATTCTAATAGTTTTTGTTCTCGTCTGTGGGACACTTTTCCTGTTTCATGCTCCCCACACACCTACGATCTTTAAAAATTTAAATCCAACGTCAATCGCTATCTTCCTGAAATCTGTTCTTTTATTGTACGGACTCCTCACTAACATCTCATTTTCTTTCAATCCCATTAACAACTTGCATTTTAATGGTCGTGCTTGGGGTAAAATGATTATTTTTTATCCAATTGTGCTATTTACACGCATAAAATTACATTATTAACTTTTGACTAGTTTTTTCTATCTTAATTTCACTTGCTTTTTATTACATTACTAATATTAATAATAACGCTAAATTATTATTATATTTTGACTAATGATTTAGGACAGCATGTTTTTTTTTAGATTTTTTTTAATAAGTGATACGTTTTATTACTTTTAGTCACGAGGTTATATGTATCGATTTATTAGGTTTCTTTTTAGTTCTTTCGTCTAGTTTTCGGAGATTTTGTAGTTGCTTTCTGTAGAAGGGTTTAATTTAAAAACATTATTATTTGTATTACTGCAGTAATTATTTTTTTCAATTTTTTCTCAGGTTAGATTTATTTGTTCCATCGATATTTCATTTGCTTTTTATTAAAGTAGTATTGATGGTAATACCTTCTTAAGTTTTATTATAAGATGAAACATCGTTAAGAATTATTAACTTTTGATTAATATTTCATTTCTTTTTTTGTAAATATCAACTATTGTGTAAGCAATATATATATATATATATATATATATATGTATATATATATATGTATATATATATATATATGTATATATATATATATATATATATATATATATATATATATATATATATATATATATATATAGAGAGAGAGAGAGAGAGAGAGAGAGAGAGAGAGAGGGGGGAGGGAGAGAGAGAGAATAAATTCCAAAATTACCTCATATGGGGAATAAGTATATTTCAACGTAATTATTTATTATTAATTATTTGATTTTATTAATTATTATTTGGTTTTGACTTTAAGCATTAAGTATTAATGATTTGCTTTCATTTTATTATTAGTTTTACCCTCCGTGCGCTGACGGCTTAGTGGTAGAATTTCCGATTGACGCCAATTCAGTCGGGTTACGATCCTAGCCAGAGGCAACCGGACGTGTAGCCACACTAAAGAGCTGCGATACAGAGAAACAGTCTGTCTGTGGATGAAAATATATATATATATATATATATATATATATATATATATATATATATGTAGGGTAGGCTAAAAGTAGGTATACAGTTGTTTAATTATTTATATACTTACGTGACTTTTTATTTTTTACAGGTGTTGTGAATAATGGCAAATAATTTGAGTGGAGAACAAAGAAAGTGGCTTCTAAAGCAGTTTTGGAAGATTGGAAATGCCGTGCAGGTGCGCAAAGCGTGGAGAGAAGCATTTGACACTGTTCCACCAACACGACTGGCAATTTATCGTATCAGAAATAAATTTGGAAAAACGGGTTCACTGATTGAATCAAGGTTGAAGGAGGACATTTCGAGCACTTAGGAGGTTAAACAGTGTTAAATAAATGAAAATGTAATAAATAAATGTAAATATAATAAAATGTACAAAAAACCCTCTAAAGTGTATACCTACTTTTAGCCCACGCTGTATATATATATATATATATATATATATATATATATATATATATATATATATGAGAGTGATCAAACTGAAGATATTTTCCCTATGGCTTTCTTTCGTCTCTTTTCTTTTCCCTCATTTTATTCTTCGTTATATTCATACATACATACATACGTACATACATACATACATACATATATATATATATATATATATATATATATATATATATATATATATATGAAGAAATATACTCTTAAGGTGTGCTATATTTATGGGATAAAGTGCTCAATATCAGGGATAGATCCTGTCTAAATATACAAGTGTAAATATAAAAGTGAACATTGAAGTCAACACTTAGAGGCGACAAGAAATCGTCAGACCACCAAGTGTTGCCTTCAATGTTCACTTATATATATATATATATATATATATATATATATATAACAATGTAATAAAGATACCAGCTTACCTCGGTATGGATTCCGGAAATAAAAAACCGGATGTAGTAATAAGACACCATTATATAGAAGAGGAGTATGAAAAGCCCTGTTTTCATTGGCTGACGCTGACTGACATGTGTCAATAAGAACGGTCGAAGTCCAGCCTTACTATTTTGGGAATTACTGTTTTTTGCAATGTCGCGGTGCGTAGCACGACGCTTTCAAGGAGGCGGCCTGTTTCACCTAGAATCAGGTCGGGGTTGCTGTTGGAGCCGATATGATGCGAAACCCGAAATCGGCGATGAGAACAGTGCATCACTGAAGACCACCCTTGATGCATCTAAAATGTATGACTTAACTATATATATATATATATATATATATATATATATATATATATATATATATATATATATATATATATGTGTGTGTGTGTGTGTGTGTGTAGCAGAGTTGTAAGAACTCGGAACGGAGTTCCACATGCGAGAAGTACGAGAAAGGAAACTAGTAGAATAGCAAAACGGTGAGACCTAGTTTCTAATTTAGTAGAACGATTAAATTCATGCAGTGAAGGCACCAAGAAGGAAAAGTCGTCAGTCCAATTGCAATCAAAATATTTCTAGAAAAGACAGAGAGAATCCACGTCACATCGGTGAAAAAGTGACTGAAGTTAAGATGCCAGGTCGGGATCGATTATCATTACAAACCCTTCTTCGAATTTTGTCAAGAATCTTGGAGTTAGATTTTCCGAGAGAAAGCGCATAACTCGGCGTGTCGAGTGTTGAACATAGTCAGAACAATCAAACCCTCAGTCATGATGACTTGTGGCTTTGTGCTAGCACAACCATTGTTCAAATAGTTCCGTTTAACCAATTTCATTTACAAAACAATCCCGAGTATGGTTTCCAGGCAATGCTCATGTTTATTGAACAGGAGTAGAGGTTTATCCTTTGTTTCATGATTAGGATATGGTTTATCGGTTCTTTCTTTTATGGTTTTAATGATTTAACTGTCTTAACATTTTGGTGATTTGACTGATCAGTGGTTGCGATTTATCATTATGAGAGTATCTGGTTGACAGTTATCTGTTTGCTGCATCCAACTGTTAGTAATGAGCCTGCACTCTTGCGTAGCGCTTAGAGAGGCTGATCTGATCAACAGTTGCATAACATCGAGGTATGTTATGCTTTCGTCTTAGCCACCTTCTGGTAAGTTTGTATTGCCACATAGGATAACTAGTGATAATTATTTTGGCCCTTTCATCTAAAAACAAAATCTTCTCATGACAGATACAATGAAAAAAAAATACAAGTGAAACAGTAAACAAAAAATCACCCCACAACCCTTTTTCTCCAATATTCCTGGTAATTTCTGTAGTGTAGAATCTTTTCTTTTGACACGTTCTCTAGATATCTTCGCACTTTGCGAAACTAATCTAAATCCTTCCATGGCTACAAATGAATTCTCAGTTCCAGGATATCTTCTTTCTCGAAAAGATTCTAGGATACATATCTATGGACTTAATGTTTACATTCGGGAAAATCATCCAATAGCAATGGAATTGTCTCTTGAGTACCCAGATGATTCTTTCATGTGGTTTCAACTTTCGTTATTGCACTCTATTAGAGAACCCTTTTCCCTTTATCGCTATCCTTTTCAGGACTGTAACATATTAGACAACATTTCTGACAATATAGAAATGGCTCTCTCTCTCTACATTCATCTGCGAACATTTTTGTGTTTGGTGATTTTAATGCTCATCACATCAAGCGGCTTAATCATTCCAATTTTACTGATGTTGTTGGTATTAAGACATTAAATTTTCCCGTTACTCAGTCTCTCAGTCAAATGAGATTTCCCTAAATAATCTGATCAATAATTTCCCTAATAAATCTGATCAATATTCTTCTTTACTTGATTCGTTCCTTACATCATCTCCTAGCTCTTGTCGAGCACCACAACTCTGTCCTCTTGGCAATTCGGATCACGCAGTAGTATCTGTTGATATTTCTCTTGAGTTGTCTATTAGAAATGAACCTCCTATTCACAATACTTCTTTCTCTTACCAGCGTACCGATTGGGATTCACTTCATGACTTTCTTCGAATCGCCCCTTGGATTAATATTCTTAAACGTCCTATTGAGAACTGTGCTACAGAGTTTTCTTCTTGGGTTAAAGCTTTTGTATCTTCTTGGAAATACCAGGTAAAACCATAATCTTGTCCTTGGTTCATACCGGCCTGTTCCGCCACAATAGCTCACAATAATCACTTTTTCTGGCCATACCAGCGTGATAATTCCGATAACAATAGACACCTCTTTGTCACTGCTCGTAATTGCAAACGTGTTCTTAAATAGGCAAAGCTTTTGTTTGCTGGTAGAATGAGGTACCATATAGCCTTTAAAATGTTTGGCTCTCGTAACTACTGGCGGTTCTGTAATAGATTATCAAATAAGAGTAAGTCTTCTATCATTCGTCTCTTCACTAAATTTCAGGTGTTAATATCTTTTACTGATAAATTCTACTGATATCACTTCGAATTCTACTCATTTGGAGTATCTTTTCCTGAGTTTCCACTTAGAACTGAGTCTCTGTTGAGCGATATGCATATTGTTTATGCTATCATCTCTAAATTGGATCCCCTCAAAGAATGATATCTCTGCAATAGTCCTCAAGAAATGTGCTCCTGAAGTGGCGCTTGATTTTCTTTAAACTCTACAATAACTGTCTTGCTGTTTCTTGATTTCCTGTTTGTTAGACATCCTCTTCTGTAGTTCCAGTCTGTAAAAACTCACGCAAACTGTCTGATCCATCTATCAGCCTGTTAGTCTTTTACCTCTTTTTGGCAAAGTACTAGAGGTTCTAATTAACGCTGAATTCTTTAAGCATCTCACCTCGGTTCTCTTTCAAATAAGCAATATAGCTTTCACTTCTCTAGGTCTACTGCTGATGTATTAACGATTATTTCTGAAAGAGTCTATCAAGCATTGAATAAGAATCGTGAAGCTCGGTCTGTTACTTTGGATATCTCGAAAATATTTGACTGGGTTTGACATACTGATCTTCTTCACAAATTGAAAGGTTATGGACGAATCTTTGAACTGATTCAGTCATTCTTATCAAATTGCAGAATGAAAGTTATCTTGAACGGCCACTCTAGAATCTAGAATTAATGTGAGTGTCCCCAAGGACTCTATCCTTGGACCGACTTTGTTCCAAATTTTCATCAGCGACCTGATGTCCCCAATTCTCAGCTCGGTATCTATGCTGATCACGCAACTGTTGACTCCTGTCTTAATAGCATGATCGGTTCAATAAAGTCAAATTGGTAGCTGATCTAAATCTATTTACCTACAGTCGGTTATTGAACTTAACCTCGCATCTCGGCTTCAGTCTCTTTTCCACCGACGTAACGCAGCCCCGTTGTGCCTTTACTATAAATACTTTCATGGTAATTGTTCTGATGAAATTTCCTCTATGCTTCCTCCGACTTTATGAATTTAAGCGCAGTACTAGATTGGCGGGAATGACTCATTATTTTTACTGTTGAAATGATACGATGCAACCGTAGCTTTTACGCTAACAACAATTTCTTCTCTCTCACTTCTCACTTGTTGAACTCTCTTCCTGCTACGTGTTTCCCAGTCAAGTTTGATCTTCAAAAATTTAAATGCAATGTCAGTCGTTATCTCGAGTCTTCTTAATTCCTATTCTTTATTCCTATTCTTTATTCCTATTCTTTCACACCCAGAATCCCCTTGCGTCTTAGTAGCTTTATTGTCTATCATGGGGTGAAAGCTTTTAATAAATGTTCCTAAAAGTACCGTACCTTGGGATAAGTTCCCAAGCCGATATTACGAGGTCAGCTTCTTGACCAGTCGACTATGGTAAGATTAGAACCACGGTTCATGGTGTTATATATATATTTTTTATATATATATATTTTTTTTGTTATATATATATATATATATATATATATATATATATATATATATATATATGACCACGTTTAGGTTGCCTGACGATCGCGGTCAGCGTAAAACTCGTGCAGTGGTCTGAACTTTGTTAGTCGCGTTAATGGAAAGCTTATTTGGTCTGTCTTGGTAATTTAGAAATAGAGCACTGTATATTACTCTTCATCTAGATGTGTGTCTTTTGGTCATTTTTTTTTTAGTTATTTTATATATAGCTTCTTGGACCGACTTTGTGCAGGAAGAAGAAGAACTTTCTTCGTTCTCTGTATCTTATTAATTCCTATTCTTTAAGTACAATTCTTTTTGTTTTCCCTTCGCTAGGAGCTTATTTACATTATATTTAGTAATTTATTATTAGTAATAAATTTATTTTAATAGTAGCTGCTTATTTATATTCTTTTTTCAGTTTCGTCGTTTTGAGTATATTTGTTCCAACGAATCTTTCTGAAGAAGTTGTTGGAGGAAAAAGTTTCGACAATTCAAAACCATGTATATATTCTATGGTAGAATATTCTCGCATGAAACAGCCTGTCGCCTCTGAATGTTGACTTCTATGGTCACTTTTAGAACTATATTTGCATACGCTCTATCTATGATATTGAGCACTTTATCCCATAAATATAGCACACCTTAAATCTATGTTTCTTCATATATATATATATATATATATATATATATATATATATATATATATATATACATATATATATAGTGAATACCAGAATAAAAATTGGAGCGCATGAAAAATGCTTGAAACATTTCTGTACATATATATTGTTCTATCTACACCCATGTTTACAATTACACACGTTAATCACACAGATACACACACGCACGCATACACAAAAATACAAATATTTTGATAGATCCTGAAGACACTACATTGCTAAATCCTGATAGACTCAAAATAAAAATAATCTCACAATAACAACAGAATAAACTTTGTATGTTTTGGCAAATGAATAAAAAATGAGAAAAGAAACTTGTCTTTAAAAAATACAGAACAGAGAAGCCAGTATGCCTATGTAAACGAAAAGAAATACGTTCGATTAATGACAATAACAAACTGTCAATCACTCTCTGTTTTCTTAAATTTCAGCTAATATTTTTTTCAAGCCAATCAAAAGTCAGTAAAAAAAAAAGAGTCACGTGTTACAAGATAAACGTAAACCGCAAGCTTTGTTTGTTCTTCTGTCATTCACCAAACGTCTTGTTAAAGGAGACTTGCAATTATGAAACTGTCAACGCTAGGGAAAGTTGTTCGTCTTCTTTTCTCATTAGATTTTTAAAATTTTCTTTTATTTTTGTCAGTTACTTTATCCGAGGTAATTTCGCAGTGCTTCCTTGCAATTTGGGAAAAGAACACAAAATAATTTATACGTTTTTATAATATCGAAGAATATAATAGATAAAATATAAACTATCATTAATTATGAAGATTTGGATTGGTTTGGTCAGTTTTACGGCATATCAACCTCGATGGTTTTTTTTAATGCCGACAAGATTTTTGTTGCGAGGAGTAAATTGTTTTTCAAAAATGTATTGCTGATAATATTTTTTTCTTCAAATATGTATTGCTAGTAATTTAAAAAAAAAATGTATTGCTGGTAATTTTTTTTCAAAAATGTATTGATGGTAATAAATCTTTTTGCAAAAATGTATTGCTGGTAATATTTTTTTCAAAAATGTATTGATGGTAATAATGTATTGCTGGTAATAATTCTTTCTTCAAAAATTAATTGCTGGTAATAATATTTCACAAAAGTGTAATGCTGGTATTAAAACATATTTTTACACGTGTTTTGACCCTTCAAAATTCATTGCTGGTAATATTTTTTTACAAAAATGTATTGCTGGTATTAAAACCTATTTTTATACTTCCATAGTGTTTTGACCCCAATTTAGGGGTTAACTATTTGCCCATAGCTGGGACCCTAATATGTGCTATCAACCTGGGTCAGGGTAGACCTGGGAACACCAGCAATTAAGAGAGAACCACCACGCTCCCTAACACCCTCCCTGATAAGAGGCTTTGCTGACGGATGTAGTTTATCGTCATACCCAGGGCGGCGGTACTTATGAAGAAGTTCTCTTCCTCCTCCTCCTTCTCTTCCTCCTCCTCCTTCTCTTCCTCCTCCTCCTCCTCTCCTCCACATCATCATCATCATCATCATCAATCCCATGATCAGCTGTGATCGTGGGCTTGTGCAGCTGAACACGTCATCAATTTCTTCCACATATCTGGGCTGAAAGCTTGAGAGGTATTTATTCAGGGGTAGCGTGTCTTGGGCAAGCAGACCTGGCGGAACCCATCCGTCTTCAGGTTAAATTGCAACCGATGCCCTCAAAACTTGAATACTCGCCTTGTTGGTTCCATCGAGGGAACCCTCAGCATTGATCGTTGACTTCAGTGTAGGAAATTCGCTGCCTAGCGATGTTGTGTCAACTGGCACTGGTTGCATACATGGCTAAGGAGCCCAGTTTACCCAATTGTACTAGATGACCATTGACCCTACAAGAAGGTCCATCCACCCTTTGAGATATATTGTTTTTAATATTGCTGAGTGTCTAGCCTTACCCCTAAACAACTTAAAAGCTCCCTTGAATGGATGAGTGGACGGTATTTCCATCGGTGTAAACCTTCCACTCTGGCCCTTAAGATTAGTCTAAGAAGCCGTTCGCCCAGCGATGCTGTGAAGAAGCTAACGGAACATTAGTTATCCTCCCCATCCTTACTCTTCTTTACTAGACTTTAATTTAGTGTTGCTAAGGGAGATTTTAGCATTTTACTCCCTAATGTTTTATCCCGAGTAGTGATGTCTTTCTTTAAAGTATGATGTTCTTTATAGAATATCACGAATTAACTCGTTTATAAAATAGCGTAAAATTACTTTGGAACTGGACAAATAACATTTGTGAGTCTTAGCACATTTTTACTTGATCAAGTCTAGAACATTTTACTGCTGGCAAAAGACATTTCGAAAGAGCTTCTGAAACTGCCATTGTTACAATTTATTTATTTCTGTGTTATGTACCGATTTTTAATGACTGTTATGAAGTGAAAAAAAAATTTAATTCGCAAGAGAGGATCGTTGCGCCGAGTTTGAACTTCGATCTCGTCTGTTGCGTTCGGTGAGCACCTAACCAGTTCCTTCCATATGTCGTGGCTGCGTGCCTATGTTTGAATGTCTGTGAAGGATCTTCCAATCAACTCAGTGACCTCATCAGGTCCTGTTTTCCCTGTCCACTGCTACTTTTTTTTGTCTAAGGTCTTATCTTGGGATGACAGTAGAAAAACTGATGGCTTTTATGACTTGTCCATACAATTTCAGCTTTCTCTTCTTGACCATGGTTATGAGGTCTTCCACCAAGCCTGTTTCTTGCTTGATGGTGTCTCACACGGTGCCATTTGTGATGCGGTTTATGTTGGAGATGTCTAGGATAGGTCTGTAGCATCTCATTTCTTGAATTCTTCGTTGTAGTTCTACTGTTAATATCCAAGATTCGCAGGCGTATCGAAAGACTGAGAAGGTCAATTCATACAAGGGTCTGATCTTTAATTTCAGGCAGATGTTCTTGTCTTTCCAGATGGGTTTAAGTTTTGCGACAGTTGCCATTGTTTGTGCAGCTCTTGAGATTATTTCTCTTCTGGAAACCTCTTCGCTGATATACTTGAGTTGGCTCACTATGTTAAGCCCCAGACCTTTATCTTTCTTGAAAGTTCTATGTTAAGCCCCTGACTAACGACTTTTATCTTTCTTGAAAGTTCTATGTTAAGCCCCTGACTAACGACTTTTATCTTTCTTGAAAGTTCTTTCTCAGCGGACTGTCAGCAATATGTGTTGACAAACATAAACTTTCTTTTCACTTCAATTATTCAATTGTTACGAAATATATCGACTCCGAGGATATTCAGGACAGTTAAATACTAAGATGATTAAAACGATTGTAATATATAGATTACGCCTTTTTTCGATAAATGTATATGTTTTAGCATTCAATATTGTTAATTATCTAATAGGAAAACATTTCATTTTTGTTATTTTGTTTTTTCCAAATATTTTCCAATATCTCATTTGAGACTTTAAAATTACGAACCCAGAGTGTTGACAGGTATGGAGTCAGCTGTAAATAAACTGATAATGGACAAAATAGAGTAAAATTTAGGTTCATGCCTTTTGTAAGTCTTCATATGAAATATATAAAAAAATAGGAAACAAGCCTAAAATCTTCTCTTTTCAGTATCTTTTGAATCCATTTAATCCCACTGATTCCTGATACATACAGTTTTACACACATGCACACACACACACACACACATGCACACGCATAGACCTTATTTAAGAGTACATACATGCACATACATGCACATACGCAGACACACACGCATACATACATATGAAGCGTATTTTAAAATACACACACACACACACACACACACACACACACACACACACATACGCATACACAAATTGTGTTTAAAAGTTTATGAGACCTACCTTCCGCAGCGCCAAATATTAGAATTTCATAAATTTTGAAATAAATGCATAATATAAAACTGAGCTAAATCGGGAACATAGCTGAAAACAGGGAGGTTTTCTATGCTATCAAATACTATATATATATATATATATATATATATATATATATATATATATATATATGACCACATGCATACATACATAGGTATATGGAAGTGTGGGGTGGTGTAACGGTTGCCCGAACTGAAAATGATATCAGTGAACTGAGTTGAGCTTGTTTATTTTAACCGCGATTAAATACCATTGGGAAAGGACTGGATCTATTTTCCCATGCATTCAGCCCAATCGCCAGTTGTCTCGTCACTGGCATGCCAGAATTCTTGAAGTATAAAAGTGTGGTTGCCTAAGCAAAACACAATCTTATACTTGCCTTCGATACCGAAGCAGTAAGAATAAAACGCAGTTATCGTTGTTATCAAACTTGACAGAGGCCAATGTGATATATGATATATTAGTGATATAAATTGGATTGCTTGAAGCCGGCGAAATTACAAAAGGGGTGGTAGCAGAAAAAGAGGGTGGTTACAAATAAAAAAAGGGCGTATGGGTATCATTAGAACCAAGTAATATTTTATATTTTTTGACAAAATCTCTATGATAAAATCTAAGTCACTTACACTTAAAAACACGTATACTTTACAAAGAATAAAATTAACACAAGATTTATACGGGAACACGTGGTTTTATTCTATTTTATCGTCAAAAGTTAAAAGTCCGAACGTCTAATGTTATCTACACGTCAGCCAGATCAGACAACCGATGGCTACAGGGATCAATAACTCAAGGTTCGTTGGTGTAGCGATATAGACACGGATGTTTGTTTGGTGACGTATTATTTAATAGCATCTAAGAAAAGTCGAAATGCATATGCATATATTTACAGTGTTAGATTAGTTGTTTCGAATTTGAAGAATGCTAAGAAAAAATATCTTCATCTGTGTCTGTGAGGAGACGCTAAGGATGTGAACTGGGAACCAAGTAGCAGGGGTTAACATGGCAGCTAGGAATATTTTGGGAAACAATGAGATATATCTATGCACATGTGTAAAAATGATATCTATCTATCTATCTATCTATCTATCTATCTATCGCTACGGCTTTCTTCAGGTGTTTGGAATTTCGTCCACCGGGTAGATTGTTCTAGTTCCACTTTTGGGATTAAAGATAAATCCATTAGCACACACACATCTGCCGTGAGCCAACGGCTTCAGGGTAAAATTTCCGACTGACGCGAATTCAGCCGGTTTTCGATTCTAGCCAGATGCAACCGGACGTCTAGCCACACTGATGAGCTGTGATACAGCGAAACAGTCTGTCTGTGGATGACAATATATATATATATATGTATGTATGTGTGTGTGTGCGTGTGTGTGTGTGTGTGCGTGTGTGTGGGTGCGTGTGTATATAGATATATATAGCGAGAGAGTAGAGGAAGGAAAGAGAGAAGAGGGAGTAAAAAGTGAAACAGTTAAAGTTAAAGAGATTATAAGGAAACTGGGAGTGGGAACATGGAAATTGTAGTGAGAAAGTGAGGAATAAAAGAAAAGAGAAAAAGAGAAAGATAACGTTTGCGAGACTGAAAATGAGAGGAAATCCCTAAGGAATAGAAAAATAAAACACATAGACATGCATACACAGATTGAGAGAGAGAGAGAGAGAGAGAGAGAGAGAGAGAGAGAGAGAGAGAGAGAGAGAGAGAGAGAGAGAGAGAGAGAGAGAGAGAGAGAGTAAAAATGTTGAGACAAAGACAAATCAATAGACGGAAATATATAATAAAACAGAATCAGAAAAGACAAGTGACTTAGTGATCTTGTTTCACATTCCTCTTTCCCTCGAGAGGTAGCAAAATGAATAGAAATAATTTGGCGCCAAATACCTCTTTTCATTCGGAGTAAGCAGACAGCGAGTGATTGTTGGATGTTGTCCTTATTCTGTAAACTACTCAGTTACTTATCCCTATGATGGCTGCTTATGACTTCCTGTTTGCTTTCTTTTGATGATCTCTTAATGGCGCAATGCTCTGTTTCCCGCCATTTTACTCCCGAATGGATTAGGCCACGTGCGAAATGAGAGAAGGAAATGGTTCACTTTCAAAATTAGAAAAGGGAAAGTAGCAATAGAAAATGAGTAGAAGAAATTGTATGGAATTTTCATTCGTTATCTGACAAATTATTCGAGAAATAATTACACTTTTATGAGCGTTTTGAGACTTAGATATTTATTTTAAAATGCGTTGAACATATTGACCATCTGACTCTTGTAAAAAGGCCACGGAAAAAACACACTAATTTTGCTGATCTGTGAAGTCGGAAATTTCAACATTGTCTTTATCAAACTTCTATATAAGTATTTATTAATGTTCTAAAAATCTGAGAGTCTATTGCAAAATTCTTAGATCAACGAAAGGTTGAAAAAGGATTTAAAAGCCACGCCCATTTAACTAATACAAAACCATAGTTTCCAAAATTTTTCTTTTGTCCATTTCTACCGGTAAAAGATCCGTGGAGTTGAATAATGATCGCCAGATTGTTAAACGGGAATACAGACGACTCTGTTTAAGTTTACATTCCAATGATTTCAAGTAATATTATTTTTCATACAAGTTGTTTTCTTTCATAACAAACACCGAAATTATCAACAGTGCTTACGATTTCAGTATTGAAAAATTATTTAAAAAAACAAAGAAAAAAACGAAACAAAACAAAACGTCTATCGACCTGATCAATCGAGAAATTTTAATAAAGAAAATGATCTCTCCGGCAGTGACCGAACCCGCGTCAGTCATTGTACGAGAAATCACCGTTTGATCCGGAGAACACATTTTCTTTATTAGTATTTCTGAACGGCGCAGGCCAATATACATAATACACACAGTATAAAATAAAATAAAAATAGTTCGTCTATTTTAAATACGAGTATCCACTATAATAACATATTAATAAAAATGAACGTCCGTCTGTCTGTCTGTCTGTCTGTCTGTCTGTCTGTACATCTATAGGAAGAAAAACTACTCCAGCGTTCTTCATTAAATTTGGAACATAGATATTAGATATAAAAGAGAGTGTAGTGAGCTATGTTTGATTTATTTTTGAGGGGAGCAAAGGGAGCAGAATCCCCCCTCACCTTGAAAAATAAATATACCACTGGATTCTTGTCCTGGGTATGACGATAAACTACATCCGCGTCCTGGGTAAGACGATGAACTACGTACAACAGCAAGGCCTCTGTTCAGGAGGTTTTGAGGATCGTGGAACCACCTATTAATTGCTGGTGTTCCTAGGTCTAACCTGACCCGGGGTGGTAGCACCTGTTAGGGTCCCAGTTATGGGCAAATAGTTAATACCCAAACTTGTGTAAAAATAGGTTTTAATACCAGAAATACTTTGTAATAAAAAAAAATTATTGCCAGCAATAATTTTTGAAGGAAAAATTATTATCAGCAATACTTTAAAAATATACCAACATAACAAACAGCTATATATTCTTTGGAAAAAATGTGACCAGCTATAGATTTCTTCAAGGAAAAATATTCCCAGAAATAAATTTTAGAAGAAAAACATATTAGCAGCAATAAAAATTTTGTCGGCATTAATAAAACATTGAGGTTGATATGCCGTAAAACAAAACAAACCAAACCAAACCACTGGATTCTAAAACTACTGGATAAATTTTCATGAAATTTGGAACATAGATTTCCGGCACGAGAATGCAATATGCTATGTATAGGTTTACATTATTTTGATCAAAGGAGGTCCGGGAGAGGGTTTCCCACCCCCAACTCAAATATTTTCCCCTTCGATTTAAATGGAATTTAAACTTGGGTAAATGACCTGAAATGATGCCTATTCCCAAAGTTGCAGCCAATTTAAATATCAAGACACTGTAATGGGGGCTAAACTCCCCTATATTGAAAATTTTGGAAACCCACAACTTCAGTTTTTGAGCCTTTATAATTACTAGGTTTTTGCCACAGGGCTATATGTTTTAGTCACCTTGATATATTTTGAAGCCAACCCCTTAGGTACTTATATGGAATCCGAATCTAAACAACACAACCATTGGATAGATTCTTATGAAATTTGAAAGAGGTTCTATTGACACCTAATGACATAGACTATATATATCTAACTTATTTAAAAACGTGTGGTTTCAGGGGTGCACATATCCTCGCCGCAAAAAATTGTTTCTATGAATTTAAATGAAATTTAAACCATACCATCTTTTTACGTTCATTTCATTTTTGCATCCAAACATTTGATTGAGACATCAAATTTAGTTTCCCATAACCTATATAATACCTACTGTTTCAATCTTATATAATGATTCAATTAATATGGATCCCAGTGTAGTTTTTCCATAAATTTCGCCTCTTTTGGTCTAAGAAGGCATCACTTAACTACAATTTCATTAATATGCAACTTTACTATTTAGCTGAATTGTTAATAAAGTCGTTTATCCGATAATGACCAAACCTAAACAGCTCTATATCTTTCAGATATCTGTCCTATCAGCAGACTATTGCAAATAATAATTAGGCTACGCCCTTACTACAATGCCTCCGAAAAAGTTCCGTTTTGGACCACCTAAGCAATCCCAGCAGCGGAAAAGAAAAAAAGCAAAAGAAACTGAAGATCAGCTGAGCAAGAGGAGGAGAGAAGATGCAAAAAGGCATATAGTTTCACGAGCGTCATAAAATCAAGAACAAGCGGATCTAAGACGAAGATTAGATGTTCATCGGACTGCAGCAGCAAGACAGTCTGAAATCAAGGAAAAGCTGACTGAAGACGTACATTAAATGCTCAAAGGACTGCAGAAGCTAGACAATCTGAAACTCAAGATGAAACTGAAATGAGACGTAGCATGGAAACTCAGCGGACTGCAGCTGCCAGGCAATCTGAAACTCCAGCAGTAAAGGAGAGGAGTCTCAGAATGAATACTCGATAGAATGCAACAAGCAGGCAACTGGATATATTATACTGAAAATAAAAATTACTACAATATATATATATATATATATATATATATATATATATATATATATATATATATATATATATATATATATATATATATATATATATATATATTCATACATGTTTCATTAAATAATATAGACAAGTGTTGTCTGTTTATTTTATGTAAATTCTTTTCATATCGTCTGATAAGCTTAATAACATTCTCATTAAACGAAGAAAGAAAATCACAATATTGATACATATTTTTTTTATTTAATGAAACAAGTATGAATGAAAAAAATGCTGCCTAAATACACACAATTTAAATATATATATATATATATATATATATATATATATATATATATGTAATAAATGACTGTTAACATTCATGTAGGTGATACAGCTATATCCATCCAGATAACGCAATAGAAAGGACTGCCAGTTTTCATGTAGAACAAAGAGGTCCTTTCTGCAGGCCAATATCAATATCATCATGGTTGCACATAAACTTTTATCATAAATTATTATCAACATATATATATATATATATATATATATATATATATATTTGTATATATATATATATATATATATATATATATATATATATATATATATATATATATATATATACAATATTCTCTAATCAATATCTTTCAAAAACATAGTACAATTTTGGCAGCTTCTTCCAAACCCAGTCAACGACAGGTATTTCTGATAGCACGCACGCACACGCACACGCACGCGCACGCGCACGCGCACGCGCACGCACACACAAACACACAAACACACACACATATCTCTCTCTATATATATATTATCAAAATGCAGTGGATCGACTTCATAGCAAACATCGAAATCATCAACAGTGCGAACACTATCAGCATTGAAAAGTTATTAAAAAATCAAACAAAAAACAAAACAATACTGAGCTATACTGACCATGTATCGAGGTTGGAAGATCATCGACTTTCTTACTATTTGGCGAGCTGGAGCCCGTTCAGCAAAAATGAGAGGCGCCCCGAAGAGATACAGGGAATCCATATGAAAGGATCGAGTGAAGTGTTCTTGTAATAACAGCAGAAGTAAAAAAAGAAAGAAAGAAAATAATACTGTTATTCATAGTTTCTTAGCCTTTGCTAGTTTAGTGTCTATTTACGCTTGTCTTGGAATCAGAAGATGACACGTCTCAGGCAAGGAAAAATTTTGGACTGTTTTCGGTTTAGTCGAGCAGATGAAAATGAAAGCTGGTCGTAGTTCTGTTTTGATGTGCAAACTGATTGAAAATTAGTTTTCTTCAGGATGATTTCCAAACCAAAGTGTTACGTAATTTTTGCAAAGAAGGATCTGTAGATAACGATTGACATTGCATTTGAATTTTTGAAGATCAAATTTGGCTGTAAAGCATTGAAGCAGAAGAGAGTTCCACAAAGCGAGAAGTTCGAGTAAAGAAACTTACAGTTACCGCTAGTCAATTCAGTTGTGAATTGAAGAGACCTTACTGCCAATCTAGTACTACGCTTAAATTCATAGTGAAGACTTCATTCAAACAATTAGCATGAAAATATTTATAGCAAAGGCACAGGTACCCTACATTAAGGTGGTGAGAAAGTAACTGAAGCAGAGAAGGCAAGTCAGGGCCAATAATATTGCTGATTCTTTGGATTTTATCAAGAATCTCTAGATGTATAGCAGGAGTACCGGGCCATATGTGGAAACAACATTCAGGGCATAGACAAATAGTATATTTATAAATATGCAAGATAGATTCAAGAGAGAAACAACTGTCTAGCACGGCAGAGTGAACCGACTTTTTTAGCAGCAAACCTAGCAATGGATTTAATATAATCTTTCCACTTTATGCCAGCGAGAATGTTAGCCCGAGAAGTCGAAACGAGTCAGTTTCATGGAGGTTAGTATCAGGCATAGTGATGGGAAGCAGGGGTCTTTCAGTTGAGTGATAGAGAGAAATTTCAATTTGTAGGCGTTAATATTAACAAGCCATTCCTTACTCCAGTTAACAACAGACTGTAGTTTATTTTTTTTAGACCAGCTACCAATTTGACCTTATTGAACCGATCATGCTATTAAGACAGGAGTAAATAGTTGCGACATCAGGCATAAATAAAAAGTTGAGAACTGATAACATCAGGAAGGTCGTCGATGAAAATTAAGAACAAAGTAGGTTCAAAGATAGATCTTTCCTGGACATCTGCATTAGTACAAAAAAATCTAGAAGAATGGCCGTTTAGAGCGATTTTCATTTCACGATTTGATAAGAAAAACTGAATCAGTTCAAAGATTCGTCCAGAAATACCATAGCTTTTTTTCCATTTATGAAGACGACCGTTATGTCAAACAATGTCAAACACTATCGAAATGTTCAAACCAACAGCCCGAGCCGGTCTTATCTAAAGCTTATCCTGTCTAATAGATGACAGAACCCTTTATTTAATCTACGTGGGTAGATTGTGCTCGTTCCACTGCCCATGACTATGGATAGCGTCTAATTCTTATAATCTTTAGTGCAGCTCAGCTATTGGTCGTCTGTGACCCAGGGACTGAACTCACACTCACGATGTTACCAAATTCAGTAATGAATTAGGCCATCGTCCATAACAACAACAATAAAGATGAGGAGAATAGCCAGAATATAAATAATGCAAATAATTATTTAAATTTGTTCATTGCTGCCTTAGAAACTTATTAGATATTTAGGATTGTATATTTTAAACATAATTAGTTTCTTGATTATTGACAATTGAAAATGTTTTCATAATATTTTTGCAAAAAGTTTTCTGATTGATCTTCAAGACTATATTTTCATTTTGTTGTTGAGATTTTAACCTTATTCTGTTTGGTTTCTCCTCCAGTCATTCAGATTGTCCTGTTTAACGAAGTAGACATCGAAAAATGTCTCTTTCTTGGTTGGGAATACGTTTAAAATTTCGATTGACTTGTGGGGCGAAGACGGAAATAAAGACCAGGACAGTCAATCATCAAATGACAAAAAAATGGTTTCTGAGTCGGGGTATTCACGCAACCTTCCGGTTATTAAATTAATCCTTTGAAAACAAATATTTAACATTTCTCAACCAGCGGGTCTCGTCCATGTCGACAATAAAAACTATGATTTGTGATCCTTTTGAAGAGTATTTAAGTGAAGTTTCGAGGCGGACAAAAGCAATAAGGATATAGAGACAGATACATGCGCCATCAAAGATATTCCCTTACTCATTCACCTGTCTTCCTCACCAAGCTACGTGACACTTAAACTTTCTACCTCACTTTCTCCGTCCTGGGTATGACGATAAACTACACCCGGGTCGTGGGTAAGACGATAAACTACGTCTAACAGCTAGGCCTCTGATCATGAGGTTTTGAGGAGCATGGGACCACCTCTTAGTTGCTGGTGTTCCCAGGTTCACCCTGACCCGGGGTGGTAGTACCTGTTAGAGTCCCAGCTATGTGCAAATAGTTAACTCCCAAACTGGGGTTAAAACACTATGAAAGTGTAAAAATAGGTTTTAATACTAGAAATAATTTCTAAAAAAATCATTACCCGCAACACATTATTTCCAGCAATACATTTTTGAAAATAAATATTACCAGCAATACATTTTTGAAACAAAAATACTACCAGCAATAAAAATTTTATCGGCATTAAATAACCCATTGAGGTTGATATGCCGTAAAACAAATCAAACCAAACCAAACCAAAGCAAACCAAACTTCTCTTTCTTACTTGCCTCTTTTCCACACGAAGAAATAACATTTCTTTTCATCTTAACAAATACTACACACAAGGGATTTTAACACTCATACACGCTGAGAAAAAATTTACTTGTAAAAACACGAAAATAAAAATATTAAAAAATTTTTATATTTAAAAATCTTTTTCGCCTTTTTTTTTTCTTCTGTGGGTTGTTTCAAATCCCAACAGACTTACGCATGAGAAATATGATATAATCATTAGAAAAAAGGCTATCAGACAATTTTAGAACGTAGAAAATAAAAACAATATACGTAAAATTTATAATTACCGTAATTTCTCGAAAATAATACGCACCCATAAATAAAACGCATCCCAACAAATGATCCAAAAATTAAGAAATATGTCTATCCCTATGTATAATACGCATCTATGAACTTTGTAAAGAAAAAAAATTACGAAGACAATTTGTCGACCTTGACATTGAGAATAAAATCGAAACTAAACGGCTAAAATAATGTTGAAAATTACCAGGCGGTTTTCCCGATAAATATAACATTTTATTTTACCACCAAAATGTCATCAAAATGTGCGAATTATAGTGCCAATATTAAACAAAAAGCTGCAGCTGGAGAATATGAGCTGAATGAGGCTAAGATATGTTCATGGAGAAAGAATAAACATGAACTAAAAAAGTGTAAATCAAATGTCAAAGCTATAGGCAGAGGAAGAAAAGCTCAATATCCAGACATGAACAAAGTTTAGTTGAATTTGAGAAAGAAAAACGATCAGGTGGATGTTCCACGAGTTCTTCGAAATTGGACTTTTTTTAAATAATTTTTTCTATTTTTTCGCCAAATAAAAAATGCGGTTACTGATAAACATAAATTTATTGATAAAAACTGTTACAGTTATTATTGTTGGATTTAAAAATGAAAATTGGGATATCTTATTTTAGAACAACAAGTACGTATTTATTAATATAAATCAACAACGAAAAAAATATTTTTGTCTAAACCTGTTTACGCACCCCTACTATCAGCTGTAATTTACAGTAAGAGAAATGTGTATTATTTTCGAGAAATTACGGTATTTAACAGTAGAGAATTCAAATTTTAGCGAATCTTTGGAGATTACTATATATAATATATTGTTAACTTGATGTCTATTTCAGCTTCACTCGAAACGACCAACCATCGTGTTACCATAACAACAGAATTTCAAAAATATATACATAACTACATTTTCAACACTAACTTCTGCAAATATTTTTATCGATATCTTTTTGCGAAATTAAAAACAGTTTTTTTCTTCTTACCTTACCTATGTTTTCAATTTAGTTTTTGTTTATCATTACATAAGCTTCAAAGACATACACCAGATATTATTTTTACACACTCTAATAAATTTCCTTTGTATCAGAAAGTATCGCCAACATTATTTGCATTAGTCATAGTCATACTAATATCCTCATCTTTATTTAAAAGTAGAGAATTTAGTAAATCTTTTGATATTTCTTCGCATTATTATTATTATTATTATTATTATTATTATTATATAATTTATCTTAACATAGCATAATTATTAAAATAATTTATTTGACATATTTTCTTGTTATGAGTAGAAAACAATAAAGAAAGCAATGCAGCATATTTCAACTTTCAAAGCTGTTCAACTTTCTCAAAAATGTACTGGCTTATTGTAGTATCATGCATTGGGACCAGTTCAATTAGTTCTTCATAAATTTGAAATTCATTATCACAAGCCCTGATGAAAATGGCGACCCATGCTATTCCAGCTATGCCAACAGTTTCATCCAGAGCAATAGAAAACTGTTCAAAACTTGATAAAGTCTTCAATTCTCGGATCAAATCACATGCAGTTTCATCAATCTGATCAGCAACAGTGTTCCTGCTTAATGAAATATCTTGAAATAGGTGTGACTTCTCTGGACATACAATTTCAGTTGTTTTTACAATACATTGCTTTATGAAATCTGCTTCACTGTAAAATTTTCCACTGATGGCGATCATTTGCAGAGTTCAAAGGTTGCAGTAACAGTATTAACGTTGTCTTTCTGAATTTTTGTAAAGCAACTCTGTTGTTGTGTTAACTTAACCTTGAATTCTTTCACTTTTAAAACATGCATATCTCCTTCATATTTATCATAAGATCGATGGCTTGCTTCATAATGCCTTTTCACATTATATTCTTTTGACATCGCAATGCAGTAGTTGCAAATAAAACAGTTTGTCTTTCCATTAACAGTGGTATAAAAGTACTGTAATTCCCACTTTTCTTGAAACACACGTCCTTCTTCAGATAATTTTCTCTTTTTATGAGATGGAGTAGAATTCGACATTTTTAAGGCAAAATATTACAAAATTACAAACGTTTTCACTTTACATTTGTTCTTATTTAGTTGTCAAGGATGATTGCATGATTAAATGGAAGATAAAAATAGTCGCTTACATTAGAAAAAACAAAACAAAAAAACACTGAGACGGAATAAACAATCTAATCATACCAATTGAAAAAAATCTCACATTTAATAATTTGTATTACCAACATAGACAAAATTCTCGATATACCACGGCTATAGAAAACTTTGTGAGGGCCGCCAAGATGCATGTAAAGGGCCGCATGCAGCCCGCGGGACACCAGTTTGACGCACCTGGTATAAGGTATAATATTCAGGAAAGTTAGTCACCTTTTAACAAATAGAGTACTTAATTCACAATACCAGCAACAAGACCAAGACTATTCAAATGAGAACGATCACAGAATAAAATTATATCAAATTCTGCATCGAGGTATCGAGTCTCTTTGGAGGTACCTAATTATATATAACAATATCTGTATGGCAGTGTATCCAATGAGATACCCAGGAAATAATTATTAGGCGTGTGCAAAAGTTTCCAGGAGTTATTATTTGAAAATTATTTCTCAAGTGTGTATTCAAACTGATAGTTTTCAATAAAAAACAAATGGTGGCGTTATTGTGAACTGCACATTCCAAAAGGTATTAAAATTACGATTGTTGTTTAAATCTCATCACCTATTTTTAAGCCGGGTTGTACGTGTTTTTAAAGCTGCTTCCTTGCAGTTTTTGAGTGGAATTTTTAGTCTTTAAAATGTCTATGACATAAATGACTTCTGAGTAAACGATAAGAAGTCTACAGGTGTTCCACTCAATCCGACACAGAAACATAGGTTATGCATTGCAAAGGCGTTCAACTCTGACAGATGTCAAACACCCGTTTATACATCAAGAAAAGTGAAAGGAATTCGAAAAGAGTGAATGCTTGATTTAATGCTTGTGCTTCTGTGTATTTTGTTAGCGTAGTTATGGTTATTACGGAATGTTTGCATAAGGTTGTTTTTTTCCGTTTTGTTTTTCTCTTGCTAATTCGTTTGTTTACTTGTTCAGTTGTATGTGAGAAACAAGAATTTGACAGCAGTTTGATTATCTGAAAAGGCCAACTCGAAATTTGACACTTACAAAAAGTGAAAATCTCCTAATGAATAAACAGTGAAATTAACTAAACATTCCTCTTTAACTGCATACAAATTATATAAATTTAGATGGTAAGAAAGAGGGGGAAAGAGAGTAAGAGAAATAGAGACGAGAGAGAGAGAGAGAGAGAGAGAGAGGGAGAGAGAGAGAGAAAGAAAGAATGAAAAAAGAAAAGTGTGACGTATAAGAAGAGATAAGTGATAGAATATGAGTGAATAGTAGCAGATGGGAAGATCTATCTATCTATCTATCTATCTATCTATCTATCTATCTATCTATCTATCTATCTATCTATCTCAGTGGGTAATGGTCAGCAAGTTAGTCTAGAATGGGAAATGAGTTCGATATTCACCTTCCACTCGTGGTCTTGTGCTTAAATATAAGGTAAGCACATGTGCGCGCTAACACACACACACACACACACACACACACACACACACACACACACGCACACACACACACACATGTATGTGTGTATGTTATGTGTATATAAACAGGGTACGATGGATAAATTTTCGTCTAAATTGCGCGAAAAGGAAAACACTGATATCTCATTTTAATAGATATATTTACCAATATTAGACAAAAATATTTTGAAATACTAAAGAGTGAATTCATTCAATAAAATCGCCATTGGCTTCAAACATGGCTTCCAGGCAACTTAGGAATCTATTCTGGACGGTCTCCTTTATTTTGGTGAATATTGCCATAATCATTGCCTTAAGTTCATCTTCGGTGTTCCAAGGTG
Organism: Acanthosepion esculentum; assembly: GCA_964036315.1. Classification (NCBI taxonomy): domain Eukaryota; kingdom Metazoa; phylum Mollusca; class Cephalopoda; order Sepiida; family Sepiidae; genus Acanthosepion; species Acanthosepion esculentum. Next base: position 38,449,518 of record OZ038484.1, read on the forward strand.
TTTTGTTGGTCTCTTGCTGAACTGCGCCCTACACATAATAATCTAGGAGTCGCAATCTGGGGAGTTAGATGGCCAGATGTAAGGGATAATGCGGTCGCAGAAATTGTCAAGAGTACTCAGTCATGGCTGTCAAAGTTCTCTTGCTTGTGTGGCATGGTTGCCAGACATAGGGTCTTCCAGCAGCCGCCCTTTTGACCCAGAGTAGCACTACCTCCATAAGGCACTTGATTTAGGCTTACGTGTCGAGTCTGAGACCCTCACCAACAAATTCAGGACTTTTTTCTTATCAGAACGACCAGAGTGAGTTTTCCGAGCTGCCGTACCTTCGTAATCACCATTAGGCTCATCCAACTCTTTTTGAATCCATTGTACTCTCCTCAGATTGATATCCAAACACTCTGAAATGTTCGTATTGGAGCTTCAGGCGCAAATGTCAAGCAGTACAGTATTCCGTTTCCAAATTTCTGGAGGAAAGATTTGCCTCATTGTACTCTTTTTCTCACAGACGGTGCCTAAGTGGCCCTACAATACTGTGAAGTTGGCAAAAATCTAAGACAAGCAACGCGCGAAATTAAAATATAAAAGGGCAATAATTTACCCATCGCAACACACACACACACACACACACACGCGCGTGCGCACACACACACACACACACACACACACACACACATATATATATATAGATAGATAGATAGAGAGGGAGAGAGATAGAGAGAGTCACAGGCACGGTGGAGTAATGGATAGCGCCTCGGATTGAGGAACCGGAGAGCCGAGTTCGAATTCCAGTCGAATCCATTACATTCCCTTACCTGCTATTACCCTTGGGAAAGGTATGAATCCTCTTCTTCTCCCCACTAACCTCAGCTATGGGGTTCTATAGCCTTGGATGGCAACTGGTCTACAGCAGAAAGAAACGGCAGACTAGTGTGGGAAAAAAAATCTGCCTCGTCAGTTATGTATCGAAATATGCATGATCGCCTAAGCGTGTATCACGCATGGCACATAACTGAATCATTTGCTCTCGGTCTTTTCTTAAATTACATTTATGTAGAGCAGTTGCTTTTCAGAGTCATTGGTTACGTTGCTCCCTTCCAATTACACAATTCCTCCCCAATTGTAATCTTTACACCTATTGAATATTTGAGAAATTCTTCCTCTGTCTAAAATACATCCACTTATATTTTAAATTACTCCGTTGAGAAAATACTCTTATTTACGAGAAGCTCGTACACCGCACTGTACACACATGAAAACTTTTATAATATTTGTCATTGAATGGTATATTTGCGTTTTTCTGTGAGCAGCGATTTTGATACGTCAACATAGGACATCAAGTACATATGTGATTTGTCTATATTCTTACATTGGGTGTGGTGTAACGGTTAGCAAGCTTGTCCCGCTAAAACAGTTACGACTGGATTGTGAATTCTAATCCCCACTGGGTGTCCCATATTTTCGACCTTGTGCCACATCTAAGTTATGCTTAGAAAATCAGTGTGCCTATATTCATTTGCTGACGACATAAATCCGAACAACGCGTATATACTTTCTTAATGTTCAATTTTTAAATTATGATGTTGGTCTGATTTCTGTAAAATAAAATAAAATTGATTAAATAAAAATAACAAGAAAGTCTGGTCGGCTTCTAAAATCCCGCCTATCGTTTCCAGATTTCATCAGCATTATATATGCGCGACATTAACTTGTTCTACGCGTGCGCAGTTAGGAGCAACTTTCTTTCTTTCTTCTAGGCCCATATCGCCATTTTGCATGATTTGTGTACTTGAGGGAGTTCATTCTTCAGTAAATTATGTAATTGATATCTTGGAAGTCTTATTTATTCGCCTGTCTAGGTAGAACTCAATAATTTGAGACTTCTGTTCATTGTAAACATACACAATATATAAAAAAAATTAGAATGTTGACTTGATTTCTAAAAAATTATCTTATTCAGATTGCTGAATTATATTCTATTATACAATTTTAATTGTTATTGCGGATCTGGAGCATGTCTCTCGAATATAGCGTAACTCAGATGCGGCACAAGGCCGAAAGTATGGGGCATTCAGTGAGGATAGAACTCACTACTCAGTTGTAATTGTTCTAACGAGACAAGCTTGCTAACCATTACACCACGACGAGATGTCCTATGTCTCTAGCTTATATCAGACAGAATTTACTCTATAAATATTCAGTGATATGGCGGATCAGCGCTTGCTTAAATTTTAACAGAATAGAAAACAGAATCGACAAACCAAATTCTAATTTCAAGTTTAAGGAAAATAGAAACTGCAAGGAAACGTATGCTTGCTATCAGAAAAAGTTAATTTTTGGTACAGATAGTGAGGAAAGAGGACCCCAAGAATCTAACACTCACGGGACATACTGATGGCAACAGAAGTAGCGGGAAACGAAAACCCGCAACGAGCTTTTGTGAATGGACAGAAATACAAGGACAAATGAGATGGTAAAGGGTCAAACGTTACTTAGAGCAACAAAAGACATGACGTTGTGGAGAGCCACGCACTAATGTTCTCGGGACAAACATGAATTCACATTTACAAAGAGTTCAAGTCAGGTTAAATAAGATAATCTATTGCATATTACTTGGAGAAGAGATGGGCACCACCAAGTACATTTCCCCGAGAGAATATTTCAAGGTCTAAATATGTTACCCTGATGATCTGCTAGCTCATTAAGTCATAATTTTATTTCATTCGCTGATATAAAAATATATGCACTAAACTTAATTTATTACAGCAAATTTTCGACTGTCGTCATTCACTTTGCCTGTTTCCCCCACCCTCGGAGAAAGTAAAGAATTTACTCCCCCGGGGCTTTATTCAATTGGCAAAAAGAAGGTGGCTGAGTAAAAGCATAGCCAAACTTAACTGCCCATACAATAACAGGAAATACTACAGTGTAACCCGGATATAGGAGAGTTGTCGGGCCCGCAGAAGAAGTATCTTATATCCGGGTTTCTCTTATGTCAGGGTTAGGTCTATTATACAGTGTAACCCGGATATAAGAGACCCTGATATAAGAGAGATTTGATCTGGTCCCAAATTAGAGCCATACTAACCTAAACAAAATAGACCAAACCCGGATATAAGAGAAACCCGGACATAAGATACTTCTTCTCCGGTCCCGACAACTCTCTTATATCCGGGTTACACTGTATATACATTAACACAGGGTCTAATTTGGGACCAGAGAAAATCTCTCTTATATCCGAGTTTCTCTTATACCCGGGTCTCTTATATCCGGGTTACACTGTTTTACCCATATAATGAAATATGGCAGGGACCGGCAATATATAGAGGTGAAGGTCAAAAATTGCATCATAACATTTTCCATTAAACAATTTTGTAAAAAAAACAAAAACAATCTAATATCACATATATTTTACATAGATAAAGCTTTTCGTAAGGTGTGAACTGTACGTGTTTGCATTTTTTTAAGGCATGGATTACCAGGGACTCCTTCAATAAATCTATTAGAACCTTTTCTAATAAAACCCAGGGACCCAACCACAAATGAAATTATTGATGACTTCATCGGTCACATATTTTTAAAAATTTCCACTGCAAGATCCTCTGGTATTTTGATATTTTTTTTAAAAGATCTTCAAAGCTACATTAGTTTGCAAAAAATGTCATGCCAATAAGAAAACACATTCTGTTTTTGTGATCTTTGATCACTATGCCGAGGCGATTAGATTTTCTTGTTCTGTGTGTGTGTGTGTGTGTGTGTTGTATAGTCACATAAAATTGTTAAGGTACTATGTTTATAACCGCGTCTGGGTGGTGTCCATACCAATTATTATTATTATTATTATTATTATTATTATTATTATTATTATTATTACTACTACCTCTGATTTCTGTTGTATACACATTTCCTTCCGGGGCCCAACCAGAGATCTAAAGTTAGAAATAACATTTTCCACTGAACATTTGTGGTCTTTTATCACGATGTCTGGGCGATTAGCCTTGATTGTTCTGTCTGTGTGTATTGTAAAGTCACATAAAATTGCTACAGGTCCTATCTCTTTAACCGCGCCTGGGTGATGTTCATGCCAGTTTCTTGCAGTTTCTTTCCCGTAAAAGTTGCATATTTTCCAGTGTAGATATTGGCCCACTCTATCATGCAGAGTTTTGTATTCAGTGGGTGCTAACGTCGTGCAACCTGATACAGGGGTAGTCAATTAGATATTTATCACAGAATCTGCATTTCGAGTTAACACAATTTTTCAGTATTTATGCTTAGTAAATCCTAGTCAGCGACCATTGGTCCTGTGCAGTAAGAGGAAAAACTTTGATTTCAGCTTTTAACTGTGCGCAACGTAATTACTGAGGGATACAGTTTGTTTACATCAACTTGTTTGGAACGGACAGAATATTAGCCATGAAGAGGCTTATCTTGCCGTCGTTTCTGCATTGGGTCCATTGCATTTGCTTTTGCTTTCTTTTTCAGGTTCTTTGCCGCTGCAGTAAGTGTATTATGGATTATTTGCACTTCTTCATCCACTTGAAATTCCCTTTTGAATTTGTTGGCTTCCTTTATTACTGAATAAAGTATCTTATTTCTTTCGTGTTCTTTGACACAGAACATCAGCCATTCTTCTGTGGTTTCCAGGTATCATTGAAGACCGATTTTTGTGGTTTTGTAAGAGAGTTCTAGTTGAACTAATCCTCTGCCTCTTTTGGATCTACACTCATACAGACAATCAACATCGGCCTTAGAATGACGCATGCAGTAGCAAGTGAGAAGCCTTCTCGTTCTGATATACATTCGCTTAATATTAGCTATAGTTCAGTTAAGGATGTTGAATCTGTATTGTACCACAGGGACAACCAAAATGTTTATGGGTGATATTCTGTTTTGCGAATTCAAAGTATTATTATTATTATTTGCATTGTTTGATCAGGTCAAATTTTGATGTTCCGTTTGAGCATCTTTTACTTACCGAATATATTATTGATTTCATTATGTTTTATATTACCTGATAAACCACTGAATATACATCACAGGTGTTTCTATTATGCTCCATGTCTCTTCAGGATGTTAGAGATCAAGGCTGTCCATAACTTCCTAAATTTTTGGCTCTAAGCAATATTTGTCTCTTTACTATTCCTCCCACTCCCTGTTCTGCGATCCATTTGCACAAACATGCTAGGTAGGTTTCCCTCTGTCTCTTTTTGCCTTCCCTATGTCATGCGAATGTCAAACTTTCCAAGCCCCATTTCCCCATTGTATGCCTCAGAAATTTTAACTGTCCCTTTCTGATTCTAAGTACAAATATCTTCTCATTTTTCTTAAGACATCCTCATTGATAACATGTTCCGTACATGGTATTCACAGCATCATCCTGTAGGGCCACATATCTACTATCTCAAGTCTCCTCTTCATCCGTGAGGAAATTGTTCAGCATTCATTGCCGTATACAAGTTCAGCGATCTTTCCATTGTTTCTAACGAAAATTTCATGTTTCTTTACATCTTATTTAGATATTGGAAGGCGTCCTTAGCTATTTTAAGGCACCTTAATATTTCATCGTCTGTTTTTTTTTCCAGTGATATTTCCCAGCTAGTTAAGTCTCTATACTTGCATGATTCTGATGTTTTCAATTCGTAGCTCGCATCTTGCTATGTCCTTTTTGCTATCGACTATACATTCTACCTTTCTACAATTCATAGTTAGTCCTTTCTTCTCGCATACGGATTACCCTCCCAAACACTTTGTCTTATTTTGCCTTCGTGTTCTAGTAAATAAAAATCATCCTTCACGATCATTTGCAATTCAAAGAGGCAAACAAATATAATAATGATGTGACGCTTTTTATATTTCTTTGGTTAGGATTAGATAGATTTGCCTATCGTGCGGTTCACACTCCTTCCCTGTCTTTTGAATAGGAGTAGAGGGTTATCTCTTGTTTTCTGTTTAGGATTGGGTTTCCGGTGCTTTCTAAAGTTTTCTCATTCTCTTTTACTCCCAATAGGGGCTACTGGGATTGAAAGAGAATGAGAAAAATTAGTGGCATTATCGCCTTGCTTAGGATGAATTGATTAAAAAAAAAAAGAAACATGTAAATTGAATAAGTGAATTCTGCTTTGTTTTGTACGTTCGACCCGGAGGCAAGCTGGTGAGTGACAATGAGGATTGATATTCCATTGCAGTTGAACACTTTTTTCCTGGCTTATGGCCATATCAGGTTGAAACAACGGTTCTCGTATGATCACCGAATTTAGGCAACGTTGAGACTGGTCAGTATCTAGATGGGCGACCAGTTAAGAATACCAGCTACTGTAAGCTACGATATGTGGGTTGTATAATGGATAACAACTAGGAAATTGAAATCGGACAGTCGAGTTCAAAGTTCAGTCGGATACGTTAGATTCGCTTACGTAGAAATACCCTTGTAAAATATATAAATCCACCTCTTATTCCCTAGCTATGGGTTAATAAGTATAACTTGTATCAATAAATCATTATTATTTCCAAATTCTTACAATCTGAATATATTTTCTGTCGTTAAATAACCTGCAAAGATTTGATAAGCCGTGAAAAAACGAATCCCTTTACGTGGTTCAATTACTCAATCCAATTACAATTTACATGGTTCGGACTTTTGGCCTCATCTTTATTGCCACAATCACGACGTTTCAGCAGTTGTAAGCTCCGGCCTTCTTCTGGTGATATTTGTTGGAATCTTGAACTGAACCCTTTATTTCGTCCACGGGGGTAAATTGTTCTAATTCCATGTGCCATGCATTTGGATATTTCCGTTTTTAGTTAATTCATCTTGATAACCCAACTCGCCAAGTTTTTGTTCTCTCTACTGTGGATTGAACTCACAGCTCTTTGGGTCAAGGCATTTTTGGACCAATCAGCCAACGCTTTTATACACGAGGCCATATGTCCTTGGGGGCACATGATTGTCACAACGTTATTAGGAAGCTACCTCACATATAAGGTCTCCCTAAAATTCACAAAGACAGCATTCCTCTCGGGCCAATTGTTAGCTTCCAAGGTGCTGCGTTCCACCCTCCGAGTCGTTTCCTTGTGGATATAGTTGACCCACTTATAGGACAGTTACCATCATATGTCTGAAACTCCGCACATTTCGTGGAAATAATAAAAAAATATCCTCCCATCCAATCCAACCAAATGGCGAGCATGGACATGGCGAGTTTCTTCCCTAAGGTACCGACGGAGTATGCACTATCTGTAGTCAGGGACAGACTGGCCTCGGACTCATCTCTAGGTATACTAATAGATAACCTGATGGAGATTCTGACTTTCTGTACACAAACAACATACTTCGGAATGAGATCAGTCATATATCGACAAGATGAAGGCTTCGTGATGGGTTCGCCATTATCACCAGCAATGTTTACATATGAAATATTTTGAGGAGGTGATATTTGAATCAGCAACACTAAACCCAACTTTATGGCTGAGATACGTAGAGAATTCCTTCATACTCTAGCCTCGCCAGGAAGATGTCTAGCTACTACTGGACAACGTGAACTCAAAAAGGCTATAGTTACAGTTCACAATGGAGAAAAAACAACAACAAACTAGCATTCCTGGATGTACTAATATCTCGAACAGAGCATGGATTCAACACATCCGTATACTGCAAGCCAACATTCACCGGACAATAATTCAACTTCGACTCCCACCACCCATACAATGTAAAGATAGGGATCGACCGCTGCCTCCAATATCGTGCAAAATCTTAAGTGGCAACTCAGAGACATGTGAATAAGAAATGGTCAGCATAAGCAGTATCCTACAAGGTAACGACTACACTGAATACATGACAGCATCTCAAACAAACTGGGATAGAATGGTACTTATCAGAAAAATACAAAAGATCCGTGGTCCATATGACATCAAAACAGCATTCAGGAGTAGTTCATCACTATGCAGACATCTCTTCCGAGTAAGACCACCTATAGAGGAGAACATAATTAAGGACTGTGTGTACGCCATCCTTGTGCAACTGTAGCAAGAAATATAAAGGAGTAATAGTTTGTCACCTTAAGATAAGACTGCAGGGACAAAAATCAGGCATGGCTGACCACATATGAAGAGGAAAGGGAGATTATCGCCCTTCGTGGAATTAAGTTGAAGTAATAGCGAACATCATTGGAAAATACAAAAACTTAAGGAATCATAGCATATGATAATCCACCAAAATCTCCTAAACCGACAGAAAATGAATATAATATAGGAACCAGTAATACAGAGAAAAATATAGAGAGAAAAAAGCAACAATAACAAAAAATTGTATATGAGCTCTGGTAAAAGATGATTATTGAACATTAGGTTTATAATTCCCCAAAATTCTCTCACAAATGTTCCCAAGGATACATGGCCCATTGGATAAAAGTGTGGGTTGGTTGATTGATCCAAAAGTGTCTTTAACCGAAGTGTTCTGAGTTTAATCTGAATAATTAGAGCATGTCCGTGAAATTAGGTTCGAAATGCCAACAAATAGCACATGAAAAAAGCCGGATAAAGGGCGATAAAGCTGAGGTAACAGTCCGAATAATGTAAATAGTTATAATATCTCATCTCAGAAATATAATCATTCGTTAAAAAACCCGTTTCTATTGAAATTATCATTTTGAAAGACAAGGCAAAATCAAACTTAAATCTCTATTGGAATTAAGCCAGAGACATTTTGATTTGCTAATCTATCATTCCTGACCAGAGAGAGAGAGAGAGAGAGAGAGAGAGAGAGAGAGAGAGAGAGAGAGAGAGAGAGAGAGAGAGAGAGACACACAGAGAGAGAGAGAGAGAGAGAGAGAGAGATCTTAATTTAAATAACGTTCGAAAAAATGTAGTTGATATTAACATTTAAAAAATTCGTAAATAAACATCCGTTTTGTATATATATATATATATATATATATATATATATATATATATATTACTAATACCACAGAATTTAAGTCACGTGTTATCAATTTAAGCGTTATAGCCCTGGACTCGTCACATGCATATTTCTGATGCAAGCATACACACACACACACATTGATACGCAAGATATATTTGTATATACATACATATGTACGGGCATATATTATATCAGTATATATAAGCCTTTATTAGGCCTTTGAGAATACACACACAGATATATATGTATGTTTATATATATATATATATATATATATATATATATATATATATATATATATATATATATATATATATATGTTTGTGTGTGTGTGTGTGTTTCTGTCTGTGCGTTCGTGCGCGCCTGTGTGTATGAATATACAAAGGAAAAATGCATGCGTGTATATATGTGTGTAGGCATATCCGAAAGTTGCATACATATATATGTATATGTGTGTGTATATATATATACATACATATATATCTATGTGTATATATATATATATATATATATATATATATATATATATAAATACAAATTTAACCTGCATATATAAATATATGTACGTGTGTATTTACAGCTACATGTTTTTGTACATTGTTTTATTTAATTTTTATGAAGATATAAATCTGCATGCATGTACGACCCCTCCCCCCGCACGCATATGTGTGTTGTGTGTGCTGTACATATGTGTGTTTGCGTTATTGTTTGCTATAACTCGGACAATATTGCATTTAGAAATAGATTATTATAGGTTTGCGAAAAACAAGGACGTTTCTCGCAAACCAGATTAAAAATAATATTTCGGTAAAAAGGAATGAATAAATAAAAAAAAAATGCTAACGTATACTTTTCGCCTTGTAAGCTAACATTTTAGAACTTTGTCGTTTCATTGGAATATTTACAGGTTGTGTTCACATTTCAGTTTTTCTTTGTGCCTTTGAAGAAAACTCCCGCGTTTTCTCTTCGCCATAAAAATCATTAGACGCTGTACACTGGCGTATAAATTTAAGACTTACTTGGGAATAATATTTGGCTTCCCTTCCCGTCTACAATTATTTTAATTAAGTTGCCAACTAAGCACTTTCTAGGATTTTATTTTAATCATTTCATTTCAAGCAAGGCAATAATGCCACTAAGACACAAGGGGTTACTGGAAGTGAAAGGAACCAGAAACGCAACCCTAAACGGGAAACAGGAGATAAACCGCTACTCATGTTCCATAGACAGGGTGGATTGTGAACTGGGAGACAGGTGAATCTATTTACTCCAAGGAATTTTACTTCTCTTCAAAAGGTTAATGACACTCCAAAGTAAGTGAACTTACGCATTGTGCCCTCGCATATTGGCTCACAGAATCCGCACATATAAAACCCAGTGTGTATCCATATATTTTTGGGATGCAGAATTAATTTCAACTTCACCAACTGCGACGCGAATGAGTCCGAACCTGTATTGTCGATAACTCCAAAACGGTAGATTTTATCAAAATTTCTTTGTTATTTTCGAAGTATGTACGTTTTTACAACTCCCGTTCCCACCCCTACACCGTTGAAACTGTTAGATGTAGACGTCTCTTCTACTCCAATAGCTTCATGTCTCGCACATCTCGCCTGTGGAACTCCCTTCCCTATTACTGTTTCCCTGACAAATACAATCTCCAACGGTTTAAGTGTAGCGTAAATCGACATCTCCAGTTGACTTGATCTATCCACTTCCCTTCTCCACATCCTTTCATCTTTCATTCCTATCTGCTCTCGCTCCAAATCTTCTGTAACCCCCTTGCCTTGATCGACCCACTGTCTTTCTCTTTCTCCACATCCTCTCCTTTACCACTCCTATCTGCTCTTCCTCCAACCCTTCTTTAACCCCTTGCGTGATAGTGGCCTCCAGCCTTGCTTGGAGTGATACGCTTAAAAAAAACAAAAAAAAACAAAAACTAAATGAAACTATTTGGAATATTTTTTATTATAAACTGAGCGCGATGCTTGAACTGCAAATTACCCTCGAGTTGAAATTAGTTCTGTCATCTTATTTTTGTTGTATAACACTTTTCAGAGAGTGCACAGACATAAGACAAGGGGCGACATTACACATATTCTGATCCTAGGCATAAGTCACGATCTGTTTATCTATCTATGAATTGAGATCAAATATGGATTAGAGTTCAACAGAGTGATAAGATAAGGAACAAATAGTAAACCTATCGCCCGGTCTATACTCCTTCCCGGTCATTTAAACAGGAGTAGCGATTTATCCCTTGTTTCCTTTTTAGGATTAGGTTTCCAGTTCCTTCTAAAGTCTACTTCAGCTCTATACTCTTAACGCTTGTCGTTTCTTACGCTAACACAACTCCACGCAGTAACCGCCTACCTTGAGTGGCTCTTTGACCTTGTCTTAAGTGAACATTAGTAAAAAAAAAAATTATAAATTAAAATTTAAAAATAAAATTTAACATGTTTAGCGTTTATTTTAGCTTCATTAGAATTTTTTGGAAAGATCTATAGAAGAGGAAATTCCGGTAATTTTAGTTTTGTGTTGTTTGTTTTTCATTGGTCAAGTAGACCTCACGTGTCTTTATTTTGTTGTGTTAATGTGTGTGTGCGTGTGTGTTCGCGCGCATGTGTACGTTTGGATTCTCGTTGGGATTTTTGTAAGTATGGTAATATCTCTGTGGGAAAGTATTTATTAGTATTTCAACTAAATACTTTATTCGTAGTAAAGGATGTCCCTTTCTTAATAGGGTGGCGTTTATCTATCGATTTAATAGCAGATGTAATTTCTGTCTAAAATTCTGTAATGAGGATTTATAATTATTTACACTACGTATTTATATTCGAACTACTGTCCTCATCTTTGTTGTTGCTATCATCAAAACATTTCGGTCGTTGTGCCCTCTGGTCTTCCTCTTAGTAATCTACATGGAAATATAAATATGTGTGAGGAACATTTTGGTTGTTAAAGTGTGTAATAGTGTATGAGCGTGTATGTAAAGAAACGCTTGTTTGTCTATGTGTATATTGGACGGTAACGTTAATTCATGTAAATGTATAAGTGTGTGTGAAAAATCTCTATAGATGTCACACTCGTATATGTCGGTGAAATGTAGCAAAATGTTGCAATAATTTTGTATTTGGTTGGATTATTATATTCTCGTGTATGTGTATGTATGTGTGGGGGGATGTCTGTTGTCGTCACCTGTGTGTGGGTTGGTGAAATGCAGCAAGATATTGTAATAGTCATGTTATGGTTGGATTTATCATTAAAACATTTATCATTCGTATTTTGAAAAGGATTTGTATATTTCCACTATTTTATGTATCAGATATAAATTAAATTCATGAATGATGGGTAAATTGAGTTTTCCGAGTTGCCGTCGCAGTCACGATTAGACTCAGTCTGTATATACGGGACCCTTTATTTAATCTACGGGGGTATAGTGTTTCACTGCTCATGTCTAATAGGTAGACACTATTATTGCCCCCCCCTATCACTTCTTCAAAACTGTTGCGATAGAAAAGACGGTTACATTTAACTGTTTCGGCAGTAAAAACGTTGGGACCGAGATGCCAACCTATATATATTTACCGTGCTGTTGTTCTTTCCATTCTTCTTTATGGCTCTGAGTCCTGGACTCCGTACAGACATCACATTCATCAGTTAGACGTATTTCATAAAAGCTGTCTACGTTCCATTTGTGGTCTTAGTCTCCGCGACAAGGTTTCAAATGCTGAATTGTTCACGAAATGTAAAATATCTGGAATCGAATCATTCCTTATCCAATCGCAATTGCGGTGGGCTGGTCACGTCTTGAGGATCCCTGATGACAGAATTCCGAAGATTGCGATGTACAGTCAGCTGGCAGATGGGAAAAGGAATGTGGGACGGCCTTGGCTTAGGTACAAGGACAAGTTGAAGAGTAACCTGTCTGCAGTGAACATACCATATGGGAGTCTTGAAGATGTAGTTGGTAACCGCAAAGAATGGAGATCACGGTGTTTTGAAGGTTTCAGGAAGTTTCAATCTGAATGCATAAACAAACTGAAAGAAAACCGAGCATAAGCCAAACGATTAGCAGCGGCACCACTGTCTGCAGCGGTTAATCCACATTCATGTTCTATTTGCGGCCTTGTTTGCAAATCCCTTGCTGGACTAAAAAGTCATCAGAGGCAAAAACATAAATGAGTTTTATAAATATAGGTTGTCTGAACCTCATACGTCGAAATCGACGGGAGAGTCCATCATATATATATATATATATATATATATATATATATATGTGTGTGTGTGTGTGTGTGTGTGTGTGTGTGTGTGTGTGTGTATGAAACTGACCCAAGTAATCACTTTCTCAGTTGACAAAGTCTCTTCGTATACGCAGTACCACGTTCACGAGCGTCCATCTTCTTTCTCTCGAGTGTGGTGTTTTTATGCCGAGACAATCTCGAGATAAATTTGTATACGCCCAACGACTCTCGCCAATTCTCCTAGCTTCGAGACCGTATCTTTCTAAAATTAAGGTGTTAGCACGCCAGACATATATGTGCTCGCTTTCCCACTCGGGGTAAGTCATCTTCTCTTCTACAATCTATCTATCTATCTATCTAAGAAAAATGAACCTATATATATATATATATATATATATCCGATGCGATGAGAACGAAAGTAATATATAAATTCTAACTTTCGCAGCGTTAATTAAAAAAAGAGCTCGATACAGGTAGTAGAGTGATAATTGGTGAAAATTTTGATGTATCCATGGGATCGCTGGATTCTGCTGAATCATCGGACTTGGCAGGACTGTTTATTCTATACAACCTCACAGTTCACAATGAAATTAGTCTTAATAATATAGGGATTTATAGAGACGATGGTTTGATGGTAGTGAATAATTCCACCAGTAGCAAAGTTGACAAGTTGAGGAAATGGATACATAGAGTGTTTAAATCTTTACATCCCAAGGTGAAAATTAATTCTAATATAAAACAAGTAGACTTCTTGTAACCTTAAACTTACACTTAAATAATTTCCAACCCTTCTTAAAGAATAATGCTAACCCCATTTATATAACCCCTAATTCCAATCACCCAACGCCAGTTATTAAACATATTCCATCATTTGTTGAACGCCGTATAAACAAGCACTCCTCTAGCAAAGAAATATTCGATAAACATAAAATTATCTATAACAAAATCCTTACCGACAGTGGTTACAGATCTTCCGAAATTGAATATAGAGAAAACTGTAGTTACTCTAAAAAAACAATAGAGGAAGGAGAATAACTTGGTATACACCTCCCTTCAACAAGTTAGTCCGTACCAATTTAGGGCACAAATTCTTAAATCTAATTAACAAGCACTTCCCTATAAAAAGTAAATTAAGCCAGATCTTCAACCGCAATACCTTAAAAATTAGCTACAGCTGTTCTAGAAACTTAGATAAAATTATTAAATCACATAACAATAGAATACTGAAACTACATATTGATAATAAACGAAACCTAAATACAAGAACCCCGGAGATATTAAGCTGTATGTAGGGTCTACTAGCAGACCTTTTAAGGATAGGTATTACAATCACTTGAACTCCTTTACAAATACAGCCAAACGAAATATGACATCACTTTCCAAATATTTTTGGAAACTCAAGGAAGAAGGAAAAACACCTAAAGTTAAATGGAAAATCCTAAGACAAGCCAGAACCTGCAATTCACTGAGCGAACCTTGCTTCCTATGTTTACAGGAGAAAATATGTATCATTGAACTCTTGAATAGTAACCAATTAAACCAAAGATATGAGACTACCGTTTTCTGTAGACATACTAAGGATTTAATACTACAATCTTGCTAAATTCCCAATTCCATAACTATGAACCTTTTATAATTATATATACACAAAAAACGTTCTTTCGATTACAAAACAAATACTGTTAACCCCAACATAAAGAAATGCAATCCAACTTTAGAAATCTTATAGAAAAACCAAAAAATAACACTCCTAATAATTATAAAAGATAACTCGAAAATCTTTTTACCTACTCAAATGTAATATTATCCCCTATCGCTATCTTCCCTCCCCTACCTCTCAAACTTAGGACGCTTGTGAGTTGACGTACCTAAACTTTGACCGATGTTTATCAGCGAAAAAATGTCCACACACCATTCAACATTAACTACCCGGTCCACCCAACACCAAACTGCTGTCAACAACCACTATTGTTTCACTTAGATATTTTATGTATATTTTGTAAGTACATTTTTCTTCTCAAAAAATGGAAAATAGGAAGTGACGTTTTACATCCGGGCTTGCCTACAAACAGGATCGTTCATAACCATTTCCGACCCTCACCCGTAGATGTGCAGTTAAAATGCACTGAAACCAAGTTGCACCTTTGTTGTGAGTAAAATGGTTTTGTCTATATGATAAAATTATAATAATATATATATATATATATATATATATATATATATATATATATATATATATATACAGTTTCATTATATATATATATATATATATATATATATATATATATATATATATATATATATATATAGGTTCATATAATTGTCAATATCATTTATTCATTTAACGAATTTTGTGCCCCTCTTCTCAAAATTACCCTCCATCTCACAATTAGGGTTCATGGTTTCATTCAAGGCAGAATAGTTGGAAGGTTAAGGTTATTCCGTGCCTCCTCTCAGGAGTTAAAGAGTTGACATACTTCTAAACTGGATGCCAGCCAAGACTATAGAGTCAAGTCTGTCCGGCTATTCAACCCATAGCTGGAAGGATAAAAGTTAGATTCCCACCATTCTAAAGGCTACTAGAACGTAAGTGAATGTATTGAACCCAACTAGAATTCGAGCTCGGCTCTGCAATTCCACAATCTGAGCCGCTATCCATTATTCATCGTGATATATATATATATATATATATATATATATATATATATATATATCTATATATATATATATACTCATCCATAGACAGGCTATCGGCGCACAACAGAAGATGAGAAATTTTTAACGCATTATATACGTGCTATATAAACGCCACATTCTTACGAAGAACGATTCATTAAAGCATCAGCAGCCGTGAAAAATTCCTTTTTCTCCATAGTGCTCAATCGGAGAACGAGAGCATAAATAATCATCCTCAGATTGCCTGTTTCGCTGTATGACAGAACATCCCCTAGGCTATCGGCGCACGGCAAGGGAAGGGAATTTTTTAATGCATTATATACGTGCTATATAAACGCCATATATATATATATATATATATATATATATATATATATATATATATATATAATGAAATGGATTAAGTCGGACAACTATTTAACATATTTTCTGTTTATATGTTATTTTTACAGATATAATTTATTTAAGTAAATGCTCTGTTTTTTAATTAAACAGTATTAATTACATTTACAGGCCTGAATGTTCGAGAAATTTCGTAGAAAATATACGCTCTCTGACAGGAATCGTATCTGTAACCCTTATGGGAACCGTCAGATCAAATGACAATAGTATAACAAAAGAGCAAATCTCTTTATAAAATTGTCTATTTATAAATTTGCTCTAGTTACTGTCATAACCTGAGTTGTAGGAGGGGGTGCTGAAAAGATGTTGGCTCGATCAAGAAAGAAACCAAAATAATTTGGACATTTGGATATTAGGTCAGAATGTGGTCGAGCTAATAACTTTCAGCGCCTCCTCGTACCCGAATTATTTCTGTGTTACTTCAGGCGTATACGTGAAAACGTGTGTCTGTATGTGCGGGGGTGGGAAACGGAAAGAGCAGGTCGAAGTCAGACAGAAAGAAAACAAGAGAGATAACAGCGGATGAGAGAGAAAGGGGTCGAGAATGCTCACCAACATCACATATGTATACATAATCATTCAAGCATGAATGCATACGAACGCAAATATACATATATGTATAACGCTTGCGTACATCAGTCCGGTCTATTTCAACATCTATCGGCATTTTTAGGGACATTTCAAGTGTGTCAACTTCTACGTGATTTATAGCCTATCAAATATTATTTCGTCGTAATGGTGACAAATGTTCATTTTGTATGGACAAATGATAAAGCAAAATTGTTTATCGCTAACATACAAATAAAAAAAAAATAAACATTAAATTTCGTATTGATTTTCTCTACCCAGTCAAGGTTCCTGGGTATGACGATAAACTACATCCAGCAGCAAGGGATATTTAAACTTTTGAGGAATTGCTGTTGTTTCCAGGTCCATCCTTACCCGGGATGGTAGCACCTGCTAGGGTCCCAGCTATTTAGAAATAGTGAAACTCCAAACAAAAGTAAAACATTATTAAAGTATAAAAATACATTTTTATAGTAAAAGTATCAGCAATATATATTTATATATATATATAAAAAAAAATAGCGATACATATTTATATTAAAACTAGCAACAAAACTTATTTATAGTTAAATTACCAATAATAGATTTTAAACGAAAATGACCAACAATACATTTTATCTGCAGTTGTAGATATACAATTGCATTCAAAATATATTTAGTTGAATCCATAAAATTGTGTTCAAAATATTTAGATTTCGGTATTAAATAATCAATAGAGGCTGATATGCCTCTAAACAAAACCAACCAACCCACCAACCAACCAACGTCTGAAGCTATGCGTGTATCTACGTACTGATGTGCGAGATTAGGTGTTCAACAGGATAAAATATTACGCAAATATAGGGAAATGATGTAACTTGTTGTGGTATCTTGTTTCTACATATTTACTAAATTTATATAGCCTGGCACTTTGGATTTTGTTTCTATGCAATGGGCGCATAAATATTTGTAATACACGTGTATGCATCCACACATACATAATACAGTGGCAAGCAAAATAAAGGAAACAACACACTTGAAAAAATCAATTCGATTAGTTTTTAGTAAGAAGCTGTGTTTGACAATCTACTTTTTAGGTGTAATATCTGTGATCACTCAGGAACTGTAGTACAAGTTCACATTGATACAGTACGCGGGAAAGCACAAAACTGAATGCAGGGTGATACTGAAATTAGAGCATGCAAATGTAATGAGACATCAAAGAAGCGGCGTTAAATTTACTTAAATATACACTACAGATATTATTTTTAAAACTAAATTGGTTGGTTTTGTTTAGCGGCATATCAACACCTCTATGGGTTTTTTTAATACCGAAATAATTTTACGTTGTGAACTAAATACATTTTTAACGCAATGATATACTTTCGATTACAGAAAAATCAATTGCTGGTTATTGATAAGATCCAGAGACGGATAGGCAACGTGATTGGCCCTGATCTGTTATCTCGTCTGCAGTCGCTCTCTCACAGACGCGATGTTGCCTTGCTCTGCCTTTTTTACAAGTACTTTCACGGTAATTGCTCCGAGGAGCTGCTTTCGCTTGTCCCTAGGCCTTGTGAATTTAAACGCCCCACGAGGCTGGCATCCCGCTCCCACCCCTACACCGTGGAAACTGTTAGATGTAGACGTCTCTTCTACTCCAATAGCTTCATGTCTCGCACATCTCGCCTATGGAACTCCCTTCCCTATTACTGTTTCCCTGACAAATACAATTTCCAACGGTTTAAGTGTAGCGTCAATCGTCATCTCCAGTTGCCTTGATCTATCCACTTCCCTTCTCCACATCCTTTCATCTTTCATTCCTATCTGCTCTCACTCCAAATCTTCTGTAACCCCCTTGCCTTGATCGACCCACTGTCTTTCTCTTTCTCCACATCCTCTCCTTTACCACTCCTATCTGCTCTTCCTCCAACCCTTCTTTAACCCCTTGCGTGATAGTGGCCTCCAGCCTTGCTTGGGGTGATACGCTTAAAAAAATAAATTTTGATTTGAAATGTATCGCTGGTCATTTTACTATAAATATGGTGATTTTTTAAAGCATAGCTTAGATACGGTACAAGGCCGAAAGTATCGAGCACCCAGTGAGAATCGAACACAATAGTCAATCGTAATTGTTCCAGTGAAACAAGCTTGATACCATTACACCACGTCGAGGTGCCATCTTTTACTATAAATATATATTGTTGGTTCTTTTTAGATCAAAATTTATTGCTGGTATTTTTACTATAAAAATGTATTTTTATACTTTCATAGTGTTTTGCTTTTGTTTGGAGTTTCACTATTTCCCCATAGCTTGGACCCTAACAGGTGTTACCACCCCGGGTTAAGGTGGACCTGAGAACAACAACAATTATGAGGTGGTTCCACGCTCATCAAAACCTCCAATCTCCCGATCAGAAGCCATGTTGCCGTGTGTAGTTTATTGTTATACCAAGGACTATTTTTTTTAAAACTAAGCGAGTTATAATTTACTGACACCAGAAAAGGGTAACTTATCCATTTTTATGTAATGGGTTCATTGTGAAATTAAAAATTTCCGTTATTTTAAACTTGACAAAAAAAAAATGGTTTTATCGATGAACCCACAGTTGTACATCGAATATACTGGGGCACTTATATTTAAATATAATTTCTTTGGAGGAAACACGTGACGTTAAAATTATCCTGTTATTCAAGCATCCATTATTATTCTGATATATAGATTTTTATATCATATCTTCTATATATTAGGTCATCCCATAAGTTCTGTCCGAATTTTAACTTTTTGTTAAAATGAACGAAATTTAAAGAGTATTTTATAATGTCTAATGGAGCTGAACATTATTTTTATGTTTAGATGCATTTAAACTGATCAAATTTTATTTCAGAGAACAACAAAATTAAATTTTGTTTGATTAAAACCCTGCTAACATGGAAGTACCCAAGAATCATTTGAGGCACATAATGCCTTATGAGTTCAAGAAAGGAAACTCAGCAGCCGAATCGGCTAGAAACATTCACTCAGTTTATTGAGAGGAATGTGTGAATAAAAGAACTTACAGAAGATGGTTTGCAAAATTCAGAGGTGGAGGTTTCATCCTTGAAGATGAAGATCGAACCGGACGTCCAATTGAGTTTGATGAAAAGCTTCTTGAAGCAGCCCTTGAAGAAAATCCTGCTTTATCAGTTGAGGAATTGGCAGTGGTTCTCAGTTCAAACCATACAACTGTTCATCGTCATCTTCAACAACTTGGAAAAGTTCCTAAACTTGGAAAATGCGTGCCTCATGAATTGTCTGAAAACAACCTCAAATCCCGAGTTGACTTCTGCTCTTCTCTCCATTCTCGCCAACTTGTTTCACCTTTTTTGGATAGACTTGTGACTGGCGACGAAAAATGGATCTTTTATCGAAATGTTAAGTGTCGTAGACAGTGACTTGGTAAAGAGGAAGGACCCCAGCCACAGCCGAGAAGGGAACTTCATGGGCAAAAGGTTCTTCTTTCAATCTGGTGGGATTGCCAAGGAATAATCCACTTTGAATTCTTACCACCTAATGCAACAATTAATGCTCAAATATACTGTCAGCAATTAGAGCGTTGGAACCAAGCTTTGAGGAAAAAAGACCTGCTCTAGTGAATCGAAAACGGGTGATGTTTCATCAGGACAATGCACAACCACACACAGCAAGAATCACGTCACAAAAGAGGTTAAAACTGACATTTGTGAGTTCTTCGAATCAAAGCCAAAATAATTTTACAGTAATGGAATTAGTAAGCTTGTTAATAGATGGAAGGACGTCATAGATAATCAGGGAAAATACATTGTTGATTGAATCTGTAATTAAATGTAACATTTGGTCACTTGTTTTCTTCATTCAAAATTCGGACAGAACTTATGGGATGACCTGATATATAGCTAGATAGAACAAAGACTTATCTTCCGACTCCCAATTTCGCAGAAGTAAAACTGCATTTCGTAAGCAAGATAAATAAATTTACTTCTCTGAAGGTCGTAATCAGATAAATAAATTTACTCCTCTGAAAGTTGTAAGCAAGATAAATAAATTTACTTTTCTGAAAGTCGTAGGCAGGATAAATAAATTTAAGTGTCTGAATTATTTATTTATTTATTTACAATTAATTATTAGTTATTTTTGTTTGTCTGTAACTATGACACCTACTTTATGGCTGTGGAGGAATCAAGATGGCGTTTGTCTCCCTTTTTATATGAAGAATCTCCTAACGTTTTAAATGGTTTTGTGGACCAAGTGGTAGCCCAGTAGTTACGATAGTCAGTTGATACATAACTCGCAATCGACGTGGAAATGAGAGCTCATATGTTTTCCATTTCTTTATGTGGAACAAATTGTGCATATATATATATATATATATATATATATATATATATATATATATATATATATATATATTCTGTAGGTCATATTTGTATCTTATAGTGTTGGAAATCTTTAGTATTAATATCTTAAAGTTTTTCTAGTCTTTTTTAGTCTTTCTTTCGTCACTTTAAAATGTTTGTATATATTACAATCTTGCTACTGGTGCTTGCAATTACTGTTCAAGCCCATGCAAAAGCAAGAATTCTGTTTTTTAAGAGCCATGAAAACTCTAATTGAAAAGAGTGATGCAATGTCGTCTTCCTAACCGGAATACACTCGTGTACTTGTAAAACCTGCACATCCTAAATACTCTACGGTGATGTTCTAAGCGTAGTTTGGATATAGCCCAAAACTGAAAATATAGGGCACTCAGTGAGGATAGAACTCAATACTCATTTGTAATTGATCTCGTGTAGCAAGTCTGCTAACCATTACACCACGTCAAAGTGCTGACCTTATGGATGTGAAGATGATTTAAGTTGACATAAAATCTCCCTAGCATTCTTTCGACAGAAAAGAGAAGCATTATTATTTATTCATCAAAATATTTTCTATAGCTGCGAACTTTCAGTTAAATTATGTATTCCATCATAAAAGAACGATTCCAGTTTAGATTCAATAAGTTCTTCGAGTAATCATCCCAAACACTCGTCCTGGGTATGACGATAAACTACATCCGCATCCTGGGTAAGACAATAAACTACGTTCAACAGCAAGGCCTCTGGTCTGGAGGTTTTGAGGATCGTGGAACCACCTCGTAATTGCTGGTGTTCCCAGGTCGACCCTGGTCCGGAGTGGTAGCACCTGTTAGGGTCCCAGCTATGGGCAAATAGTTAACACCCAAACTTGTGTAAAAATAGGTTTTAATACCAGAAATACATTGTAATAAAAAAATTATTACCAGCATTAATTTTTGAAGGAAAAATTATTATCAGCAATACTTATATATATATATATATATATATATATATATATATATATATATATATATATATATATATATATATAAACATATATATATATATATATATATATTTTTTTTTTTTTCAAAGAATGTATAACTGTATTGCTGGTATATATATATATATATATATATATATATATATATATATATATATATATATATATATATATATATACCAGCAATACAGTTATACATTCTTTGAAAAAAATATGACTAGCTATAGATTTCATCAAGGAAAAATTTTCCTAGAAATAAATTTTTGAAGAAAACATATTACCAGTAATAAAAACGTTGTAGGCATTAAATAACCCATTGAGGTTGATATGCTGTAAAACAAATCAAACCAAACCAAACCTCCCAAACACAGAATAACTTTTTCCACCAATAGTTTATGTTTGAGCTTCTCTGTATCAAGGTAGAATTTTCTTAATTTTAGATCGTCAAAATAAATGTTTTCAGTCATAATTGCATTTTCATTATTCTTAGTAAAATAGATTCTTCTTGTTTCCATTAAGGGAAAAAACACTGATTAAACGATAATCGATATTCCTTTCTCTAAGCTCAGGTGGAATCTATTTCTAATTTTTTTTTTCAAAGCTTACAAAAGAATTTTTACAAGCCAGGTAGAGCTGAGTTAACGTCTAGTAATTCTTTAACATTTTCCAAAAAGACGATGGTGGGAATTGTTATCTCAGCCTATATCTGAATGTATATCTATGAGCCCGGGCCGGCGCGTACTATCCTCAACCCCCTGATTGATTGAGGACCCCGGGCAGTGTTTTGTGATACCATTTTGCAAAAAGACGACGGTGGGAATTGTTATCTCAACTTATACCTGAATGTACAGGGTAGTCCGAAAGTCTTATCACCCCTACCTCTCTTCCAAACTGTAGAAACTCATGTCAGCCATCTGTAATAGAAAATTATATTATGTAGAGGTGACAAGACTTTCGTATCATCCTGTAGATCACATCTAGGAATATCTTGTCCCTTTTTTTATAGTACTTGCAAGCAGCCCCTCTTCCAAACTTTCGGCACACCCTGAGACAGGCCAGGTGCGTACTACCCCCATCTCCACCAATTGTTATCTCAGTCTACCAGGGCTGGTGTGTACTACCCACGAAACCCCTGACCGATTGAGGGCCCCGTACAGTGCTTTATGTCCCTTGCTATTTTATTAAAATTTGCTTTTTTCTAATATTGATGAAACTTTCTTTTAGCGAAATCTCTATTACCGTGTTTATCAATCGCCTAGGGCGGATATTTCGTTAAGATCTCGTTTCCCTGTTAACCACTTCACCGAGACCCATGAATTCTGACCGAGAAGATATTTTTCTCACGACCGGAGAAATATTTCAAAATGAATATTCTCCAGCAAGTTTTGAATCTGTCTAATCTGGGTTAATTGTAACCATGTTGCCAACGGAGAGAATAAGGAGAAAATAAAAAAATAAGATCAATTCTGAACCTTACTTCATTTTTATCCTTTTAAATCAAAAACAAAAGTTTGTCGCTACATTTTAATTGACGAAAGTTTGTCGCTACATTTTAATTGTTTGCGTGTGGGTGTTTTTTTTTTAATGTTTAAACTTTCTAAACAGCAAGAGACCACGAATTGCCCGTCAAATTCTTCAAAAGTTCCACTTTGTTAAATCTGTTTTTCTTACTGTGAGTTTGTTTCTAAGCGTTATTTATTGAATCAAAATGATTTCGAAAGTGAAATGTAAAGTTAACCGTCGATGGAAATAGTCATACATTTTTTTAACCGGTATCATCCCATGCAAGACCACTAAGACACAAGGGGTTACTGAGTATGGAAGAATTAGAACAGAAACATTAATAATCAGCGGGAAGAGAAAAGAGTCATCAGGAGAACAGCATATAGTGAGTGACATTGCATTTAAATTATTACAGGTTAAACATGGAGCCAGAAGGGAATTTCACAAGCGAGAAGTGCGAGAAAAGAAACTGTTAGCATAGAATTTGCGGTTACATCTAGCTAGCTAAACTGTAAATTCATGAGATCTCGACGCTTAAATTCAAAACGTCTAGGTACCATAGCGAAGAGCGATATTTATTCTGAAATGTGGCACTGGGCCAAAAGTGGCGATGAGGAAAGGATGGCTTTCTTCTGCCTTATAATTAAACTTAACTAGCCACAATCACTGACCCAAACATATCACAATATTTCTCACACCAAAACAACACATTCTTACATACCATTCTTACTACATACCACAGATTCTCCACGGAGTCCTAACTAGTCTCCGTATGTATAATTCTTGTCCGTGGGGGGTGGAGAATAAAACAACAATTAAAAAAATCTAAACCCCAATGTATATTTATAAGATGTAATAATCTATTTACAAAAAAATAAATAAAATAGTATTAATAATAACTCCCCACTGTCTTTAAATGTGGCAGAAAAAAAACTCATTCGTCCAAACATTCACTCCAACACACACTCATTCAAACACAACAGCAAATACGGAAATTACACCCGAAATACGAAAAGGCGTCCCGCATCTACTAGAGAACTGATATCTCTGGCCACCAAACGGGGGGAAGGGTGAATTAAACTAAAGAAAGTAGAGGCAGAAATAAAAGAGGCCATACCTTAGCTAAGTAAACTTTAAAAGAAGAAACTAATGACAATAAACAACCTTAAAATAACCTAATTTTGGACTGGGTTGCCAATGTTTAATACAGTTAGAGTAATATCCTAGTGCCTAACCGGCATCAAAGAGCCACTCTAAATCAGCCCCTCTTACTCGACATAAACGCGCAAGACTCAACCACCATATGCCAAATTCTGATGGAGGGAGCCGCCGTCTTTCCGTCCTGATCTTGACTTTAAGCTGATGCTTAAAGAACAAGATTAGTTGGGAAAGAGGTGAACTTCTCGCCCCCATAGAATTCTTTCTGGCGTGTCCTCCAAATCACGACTCTCATAACGCCTAGCAAGTAAAAGAACACATAGCTACAGACAGAACTGTTCTCGAGGACGAAAAACTTTCCGCGCAGTATTCGAATCATGATACTTCCAATAAACTTGAGAAAAGGAACTACGACCTTGCAATGAAAGGTCTGATCCAGGATCTCCACCTCATCGCAGCGAACGCTGTTTGGAGATTTTTCCAAGCAGCCGAACAATTTTTCCGAGCATGAATTACCAGCCAGAATGATGCCTCATCATCATTGCGGCATTTCGAACCGGGCATCCAAGGCCATATTGAGTGAGCCTCCTGCTTCGTAAGACCGAGCTCGTCTATCAGATTATCTTGTACGCACCCGCTAACACGTAATATCGCAGGATCAAATTTTTCCTCGTATGCCGTTTGCTCTGCAGTTCTATCTAGATTGAGTCAACAACTATATTCAGCAACAAATGACCTAATTTTTTATTTTAATTTATCCCACTACATATTCCCAACCACAGTCCCCGTCAATTCGCGCTATAGTATTAGTAGCAGCTGCTCCAGGAAATCTTGCTCATCAAATAATGATGCGTTCAATTTCCAGTAGTCAGCCATCTTAACTTTAGGCTTATCTAAGTTTATATGAATCCAGACGAGCCTATGATCTGAGTAAACTATATAATGAAAACCTGGACACCCTAAGAGCCCTACATCGACTCTCCTAACTAAAACTCGGTCGAGGTAGTTAGAACGCACCGCACCTATTCGTCCAAGTCTACTTTACTTCCCGAGGGTGTTCATTACGGTACTTATTGACAAGAGCAAACTTGGCGACAAAGTCCCGAAATGGTTCCATATCCCGTTTGTTGCTACCCGATCTTGCCCCTAAACGATCTATGTCGGTGTCCAGTTTGGCATTCCAATCGCCCGCTAACACTACCCGACGAGATGTCAAAAACGGCTCGAGTCGCCGAAACAGATCAGGCCGCTCAACATGGTTACTGGGCGCATAAACCCCAACGAAACGAAGAGCCTTATCTTTTATAGTAACAACCAGTACGTAAAGCTTGCCTGCCGGATCTGCGAAGACAAGAGCATACACTGCGTCCAAAGACTTGATCAGCCAGGAAATTCCACTCGAGCGTTCATCAAAACAAGTTGAATGGAGGGAAAACACCCTGGATGCGATCACGAGTTGAAAAAACGGATCTCCTGTACACAACATACATTCACCCCGAGACGCTGAAGGTCGCGAGTGAGCTTCGCTGTGCGAGACTCCGACATCAGGACCTGGGCATTCACACTAGCTAACCAGAGTGCCATTATCGGATCGATTAGGGTTGTTCTTGAACATATGGCAGGGGTGTAGAACACCGACAGTATGTCCTATTGGACCTGTTCCCATCTTACTCTTGATTATACGATCAGTTTTCATTTTCGTTAAACATTTCAAATCTTTTATCTTCCCTTACTGTGTTGCTGTCTTTTCCTTCTGTTACTTGGTTATGCGGCACAAGTGTTCCCTAGTATTGAAAATAGGTTTAGACTCCTTAATGGCAGATGCCTTGGCGTCAGTAGAGGGATTCTTTGTCTTTTTTATGTTCTTTTTTGGGGGGTGTGTGCTGATGGGAGTTTGGATAGGGGGTGGGTTAGGAGTGTTGGCATTTTCTTGGTTGTGGATTGGAGAATGGGAGCCTTCATAAGGTCGATCATTTTGGAAGGGGTGGCGGTCAATGATTTTACCACTGGAGTTGGTACCAAGCGTTGTTGTTTGACTGTTGGGGAAGATGGTACCGAGGAAGAAGGGGCAATTTTTCTTGCAGTTTGTTGACGTTTTGTATTTAGAGCTTCCTTCAATTCATGTAATTTCTCGGCCTTTTCAAAGTTTGGTTCGTATTTCAGTCACTGGTTTCTTATCTGTTGTCATAGCTGACGGGGAATCGCCTTTGGAACTGGTAGAGGGAGTGGATCTCTTTGTGTCTTTACCCTTGGGAGCTTCCGGGGGCAGAGGTTCCGCTGCCTAGCGCTTTCTTTTGCTCTTATAAATGACCTGCCATTCCCTCTTTTCCTTCTCCGTAACCACACAAGCGGCGGGCAAAGGCTTTACGAGGAATGGGGGCCGCGAAATGAACACAACCGGGGTTTTGTCCACACCGCTCCTGGACGGTGGCATGCCCATTATAGGCGAGACGGAAAAAACAGACTCGACCAAAGGAGGATTTGGGTCGGCCGCAGCAAGAACTTCAGAAACCTTCTTCTCTGGGCATGAAGAGGAGAGGTGAATGGTCTCTCTGCACCTCCAGCAAGTTGGTATACGACCAGTCATGATAACCAGCATTTTTTTGTCTTCTTTGGGGATGGAGGCAAAGGCTTTACGAGTTCCATCCTCTGTTTATGTCGTCGGAGGAAATACTGAGTATCTGCCAAACTTGAGCCAGATAAGCGGCCAAGTATTTCCAGACGATATGAGGAGGGACCTCAAATAAAATGGTTCTACGCCTGCCTTCGTATTCCTTTCTTAAAAAGAGGTCTTTAGTGATTAAATCACGACTGGAGGCATCCTCAAAGTCGTTAGGCGTGGGCAACACTATGTCCCACATGAAGTAAGCCTAACTTTAATGATTCGTTGAGTTTTTACCCCAAGGGAAGTTAAGGATTTGATAACGGTGCCTTTTGCGGAGCAACAAATTTTGCGCGAACGCTTGTCAACCACAAAGTTTGACACAATTCTTTTTTCAACCTTCTGTAATTCCACGGGATCTACCACAAGCCCATCTTCTTTGATAAAATGTTTGTAACACTTGGATTTCTTGAGGAAATCTGTCATAGTGATAATACACTTCGGTAGGGACTTCCAGCATGAAGGCGTCCTCCGGTTACTATATTGTAGTCTTTGTTGCTATTGCTCGTAATCTTCAAATTTTGGTCTTTTTCGGCCATCGTATTTTTATCCAGTTCCTTTATTTGGTTAATTTGTAGATTCATTGTTCGTTTCTTCCGACTTTTTGGCTATTTTTGGCCACCATAATTTTTCCCAATTCTTGGTCATTCAATTTGGTTGATTCTTTGTTTTCAGTTTTTTGTCTATGCTTATCAGAAGTGTATTTTTTTTACTCCAAAAAATTTTTTTGACTGACCTACTTTTCGGCCCTATAATAGTATCTTTCGGATAGTGGAATCTCCACGTATCTAGAAACTTCTTTTGATATCTTTTGAAATACATGAAACTATGAACTCAGACCTTAAAAGTGTATGAAAAATATCAGTTAATATATATTTTAGATATTAATTGATACCATTTTGGATTTTTTAGTACAGTCATTTTATTGATCCGACTGTCACTGAAAACGCAAATATCACAGTATCTTCAATGTTATAGAATTGAAATTTCAATCCAAACGTGCTTTCGATGGAAAAACACTTTTGGTACCATTCAAAATTTTGTCGTGTGGCTCCGGCAAAGTACATAGGGATCTGGTTTGCAACCAAAATTAGTACAAATGTTCAAAATCGTTGAAATATTATGTACCAAAACAAACACTTAAATTCAATTTTAACCAAAGATACTTGAAAAAATGAAAAGCACTTCAAATTTTTAGAAAATCTAAGAAAATGTCTTGGTTGAAGTCTTCATGATCTGATCATTCATAATCATTATCATCCATCTCTTCATCTTTTCCCGACTGAGAATTTGCACATAATTACTAATTGATGCCGTTTTCTCTATTCTCATTATCCATTTTCGGTATATTTTAACATTTAATTCCTTATCACTGAAAAATAAAAATAAGCAAGGAAAAAAATAACGACAACAAACGATATGAACACGAAATATACAAACAGTTCAAATTAAATCTATGTATTTTGAATCCAAATGGAATCAAATCGAATATTTATAATTTAAATCAAACAGAAAGGTTTCTGCAGCATATATGCTATCATGCAAGATGATTTTCATATATGCAGTAACCTACAGAAATGAAGGTTTGACCGTGATCACTGGAAAATTAACAGTAAAATTGGACAAAAATATAGTATGAATTCAAAAGGACGTAACATTAAAACTCTACTAAGAATGAAATTAATGCTACTCTCACACAACACAGTACAGGAAACAAAACAAATAAACTAAAAATCCCTGTTACCACGAAAATTAAACTCACCTTTGAAAATATTTAAAGTATTGACCGAAAGTCAATAAAGACATGGAAAATTACTTCACACATTTAGTCCTAAAGAAACGTGTGAAAATACACGATAAAGCTGAATAGAAAACGTACAAATATTTCTAGTCCGTCATATTCAAAGAAACATGGATAAATGAAGGACTGCTGCCCAAATATACTATATATTCTACCTCCCAACAAGAACCTTTTGAAAAGAAACCCTGAAAAAGCATAAAAGATAACAGCATAAAATAATATAATAAATTCAAAAAGAACACGAGAAGAGCAAAAATTTCTCTTTTTCTGTTGATCGCAATTCCATAAATATTCCATCTGGTGCTGCCATAACGATTTCAGATATCAATGACGTTTTCACATTGGTCAGAGTCTGAAAGGAAAGAGCGAATGAGCGAGCGAGCGAGAGAGAGAGAGAGAGAGAGAGAGAGAGAGAGAGAGAGAGAGAGAGAGAGAGAGGGTTGGAGCTGACAGAAAATGCAAAATAACTAGAAACAGCAAGGAGGAAGAAGAAGAGACAGAGGGAGAAATAGAGAAAGAGAACAAGGCGACCAATTTTGTTCCAAAAGAGTTCTTTCAAACATTATTTACCACAACTGCTGACACAGACCACACATCATTTAGCGTGCTTTTCACATAAACCCTATCGTGTAAAAAAAAAAGAAAAGAAGGAAAAAAAGAAGAAAATGGAAAAATCTTTTGGCTCTTATGGTTGTGAGTGTGCACCAGTGTTTTAGTCTGGGTGTAAGGGGGGGTTGTGGCGTCGGCGACTCCCATTATTGTCATTGTATCTTCTTTGTTCTTGTTAGTGATGGGCAGGTGCTGGAATCGCGGAGAATGGTTAGGTTTACCCGGTACACGCTAATGAGAGAAATGATATTACAACGTTTGGAACACCCGTATAGATGTCTATAACACACACACACACACACACACACACACACACACACACACACACACACACACACACACATATGTATGTATTTATATATATATATATATATATATATATATATATATATATATATATATATATAACAGATTTTACAAATACGTAAAAAGATAGTCAATCGGTGATATGAAGAACAAAGAGATAGCTTTTTCTTTCTAATAATAATGATAACTGAGAAGCAGACGACAAGAGCATTGGAAATAAAATGTATTTCAATTTATTCATTTTATGATTTTCCAGGTATATTTCTTCTTCTTCTTCTTCTTCTTCTTCTTCTTCTTCTTCTTCTTCTTCTTCTACTACTACTACTACTACTACTACTACTAAAATCAAGACTATGGAAAGGCAACTCCTACTAAACTTACTGTTGTAACAATAGTCGCTACTACCAAAAGCATAACTGCTGTAACAAGTGGTACTGCGTATATTTATTGCTGTAAATCCTCCCCCACCGCTCCCCTACTTCTTAAAATCATAACAACTGGAAAATGATCAATATCAATAACAGCAGAAATATTACATATCTGACTTTTACTACTGGTATAATAATAATAATAATAATAATAATAATATTAATAATAATAATAATAATAGGTAAAGAGTCATAGATCTCACTGCTAGTAACATCCCATATAGTAAGAAAAGTGCTATCAATTAAATGACAATTTTCATATAGGGCCTAAGGACCATACGGCTTTACAGGATAAAAAGCAGGAAACATAACATACACAAATGATAATAAAGTAGTAGTAGTAGTACTGGTCGGTCTGACATTGTCCGCTGACCTGAGATGGAACGAATACATTGAGTCAATAGCTTCGTCCACCGCTAGGAAAGTTGGCTCCCTTTGCCGCGCCAGGAAATTTGTCTCTCCGGAGTCGATCCTCCAAATCTACAAATCAACCATTCGCCCTTGCATGGAGTATTGTTGCCATATATGGTCTGGAGCCCCTTCTAATTGTTTCAAGGTCCTTGATAAAATCCAAAGACGGATATGCAATGTAATTGGCCCTGATCTGCCATCTCGTGAGCAGCCGCTCTCCCACATACGTGACGTTGCCTCCCTCTGTCTTTTTTTACCAATACGTTCACGGTAACTGCTCTGATGAGCTGCTTTCGGTGGTTTCCAGACTTCATTAATTTAAGCGTTCAACTAGGCTGGCATCTAGCTCTCAACCTTTCACTGTCGAAACTGTTAAATGTAGCCGTCTCTTCTACTCCAATAGCTTCATGTCTCGCACTTCTCGCCTGTGGAACTCCCTCCCCGTTTCTTGTTTTCCTGATAGATATATTCTCCAACTATTCAAATGTAACTTCAATCGACGTCTCCAGATGCCCTGATCTATCCCCTAACCGTCTCTTCATCCTTTCCTCTATCACTCATCTTTGTTCTCGCTCCAACTCTGTAACCCCTTGCGTGCTAGTGGCTTCCCGCCTTGCTTGGCGTTGAATGCTTAAAAAAAATTCTTTCTCGCAAACGCGAACGTGAAGGTGACAGCACTGTTTAGAATAGTTCATGTGCTGAGGAAAGTGTTGTGTCGTTAAGCTGTAGATAGGAGCTGAAATACGATCATTACCCGGCCAAAACATCTAAAAGTCGGAAGGGATATCAAATAATAATAATAATAATAATAATAATAATAATAATAATAATAATAATAAAAAGTATCCCAGTAATGATAGAGTGACAAATTCTTGGGCGAAATACCAAGTAAAACTTGTCTTAAGGAAATTAAGAAACATCGTCCTCACCAGTCCTACTCAGATCTGATAAAGATTATTGTCAATATAAAATTGGGAAAGTATTTTGTTGTGATATTTTCTTTCTTGTGGTCAATGAATGTAATTTTAACTTATTTACAGATGTTAATCATGGACTATAAATAATGTATGTCCTCAAAAAGCGTGCGAAGATTAGTGAAGATTATATGCCAATATTATGCATGTGTAAGTGGTGTGATTGCATATCTATCATGCAATGTGACGTTAAAAATATGATTTTTCAACAACAGAATAGACGCCATGACCAGTGGGCTTTCTTTTAGCTGATTAAATTGTGTCGTGACAAACAAGCCCACACTTGAGTTTTATGATTGGGAGACGTTGGGATCCTTGTGTATGTACAGACATCAATAATAATAATAATAATAATAATAATAATAATAATAATAATAATGTGGCACATGGGAACATCAACAATCCCTGTTGTAGTTGGAGCCCTTGGACTGGTTGGAAAAGATTCCAGTAGGCTAAATGAAGGGATCTCTGGAAGTCCATGCCTCAAAGAGATACCAAAAATTGTTCTGACAAGTACAGCCCACACTTTACGAAGGGCTTTATCCATGTAATTATTTTTTTTTTCTTTCTTTGCAGTGGAAAGTGTCATGATGCCATTTCTAACCTTAGGTCCCTGGGCGGGACCTAGAAAGAAATGTGTAAACGCCAGATATCAAAGAAAATAATAATAATAATAATAATAATGGGGTAATAGTGGGTTAGGAGATCCTTAAACTATTAGAAGAGTTGAGTATGGACTTGGTCGTCGTGAAGAAAGGGTATGATGCTGTCATACCCGAAACCCCGAATGATCCTCGGCTGAAACATCATTGATGTATGCCAGAGCACCGAAAAGATGCATTTCATGAAAGTAATAGTAATAATACACGTACTGTAGCGGCTAAAGAACTTAAAAGAGAAAGCAAAAGCAAAAGCAAATGCAGAAGCAAGGCAAGATAAGCCTCTTCATGGTCAGTACTCTGCCCGTACCAAAGAAGCTGATGTGGACGAACCCCGTACCCATCAGTGGTTACGTAGTGCAGGGTTAAATGATGAAACTGAAGGTTTTATTCTTGCTGCACAGGACCAATGCTTGCAAATTAGAAATTATGAAGCACAGATACTGAAAAATGTTCTTAACCCGAAATACAGGAATAATTGAATGTCTTGTATCATATAATGAATATAAAACTCGGCATGATAGAGTGGGCCAATATCTGCATTGGAAAATACGCAACTTTTACGGGAAGGAAACTGTAAGAAACTGGTATGAATATCACTTACACCTGGTTAAGGAAATAGGACCTGTAACAGTTTTATGGGACTTTATAATATACACAGACAGAACAATTAAAAAATAGACCTAAAAAGAACAATTAAAGCTAATCGCCCAGACATCGTGATCAAAGACCACAAAAACAGAATGGGATTGCTTATTGGCATAGCAGTTCTTGGAGATTTAATGTTCCTTTAAAGATCTTCAAAAACTAACAAAATACAAGGATCTTGAAGTGGAAATCTCAAAATGTGGCACATGAGGACATTAATAATTCCAGTTGTAGTTGTAGCTCTCGTTTTGATTGGAAGATATATTCCGATAGACTCATTGAAGGGATTCCTGGTAGCTCATGCCTTAAAGTAATACAAAGATTATACTCTCAACTACAGTTCACACATTACGAAGAGCTTTATCTATGTAAAATGTGTGTGATCTTATTTTTTGTTTACAAAAATAATCAGTGGAATATGTCATGAAGCCATTTCTGAGTTTATGTCTCTGGTTGGAAGGAAATGTGTATACAACCGAAATCAAAGGAAATCATAATAATAATAATAATAATAATAATAATAATAATAATAATAATCTCAAAATAATAATAATAATTATAATAATCTCAAAAATGTGGCATATGGGAACATCAACATTGGTTGGAAAAGATTCCAGTAGACTAATTGAAGGGATCCCTGGAAGTCCATGCCTCAAAGAGATACAAAAAAAGATTCTGACAAGTACAGTCCACACTTTACGAAGGGCTTTATCTATGTAATATTTTTTTTCAGTGGAAAGTGTCATGGTACCATTTCTGAGTTTATGTCTCTGTTTGGAAGGAAATGTGTATACAACCGAAATCAAAGGAAATCAAAGGAAATAATAATAATAATAATTATTATTATTATTATTAATATTATTATTACTATGTGGGATTTTTACCATTCGTAATGACAAACATCTAAAAGCAAATAGAGCAGACATTGTTATTAAAGACTACGAATAATAGTAACAAACATGCTAAAGCAAACGCAGATATCCCAGATAAATTCTAGCATGATTAAACATCAGAATAGATGCAAGGGATATATCCATTGTACCAACCTACTTCTTTTTCAGCACGGTAATATTACACCCTTGTGCAAATTGATTGAAACAAAAGGAATAATTCAGTTATTATTTGCTTTTTTTTGTATTTTTCCAATGGAACATCACCGAGTGCAGATGTTAGTATGTCCATTCCACGAAGCCGTTCCTTGCAGATTGACTACAGATTCTCAATTGGATTTAATCAGGAGAGTTTCCGCGTCAGTCTATAGTACTTTGATTTGATTACTGGTAAGGCTTGCTAGTGTGTTCGTGCAGCGTTACAATTTTCGGTGCTTCCCCGAACACTAAAATCTTCAAGATAAGAAGCAATCGTTATTAACTCGTCACAACTTCCATGGCTAGGCGAATGTGTTTAACATGAAACAGAAACTGAGTGTTCATTCAATGCCCACTTTGATAGTTTTATACGATCTATCTCTGATATTAAGCAATTTAACCCATAGATATAGCATACCTGAAAACTATATATATATATATATATATATATATATATATATATTTACATACATACATACATACACACATATATATATATATATATATATATATATATATATATATATATATATATATATATATATATATATATATATATATGAGAAAATTAAATAAAATTAAAATACATTTCCTGATAAGTTTTCTTTGATGAGCTGTGCCCCTTCAGGACATGGACAATCAGTGACTCTCCACAACTTCCTTCCAGATAGTACATATGGGAAGCGACTAAATATTAATATATATTTATAGAACTATATTCTATCTCAGGTAGTGTTATTAACACCTGCTCTATATGTGGGTTATATTATAACTGTATTTACATTTTACTTCTTCCTGTCGAGCACTGTTATAGGTGTTATAAAGTATTTATACATTGAATCCTAACTATCACCGGATAACAGAATCAATTAACTTGGACTACTCTCACAAAAAACCATGGTTCCTGATAAAAGAACATATAAGCTGACTCTTTTACACAAGATGGAGAGTATCATAAAAAAATGGGGTGGAAACTCTTCTCTAAACACAAGAACGAGTATAACAATTAACAAGATGCCAAACTTTACGAATTTAAACCCCCCACCAAAAAAAAAAAACAAAAAACAAAAAAAAACCTCCACGTAGCGATCTATTATTGGGCTTCGAAAAAGATCTATTCTCCATAATAGACAAAATTAGATTAGCTAATTTTTAGCAACAGTCTACAGAAAAACATGCTAAAAGACGTTCTGATAAAAAAAAATCCGACAAAATAATCATCAAAGCAGATAAGACGGGTAACCATTGCAAAGTCGATGCGTATATGTACCATTAACAAGGAAGTTAACAAGTTTTACAGAAAGGCACCCAATAACTGGGAAAACAACATCAACAGTGAAGTGTAGAAAAATAAAATTTGATAAAATGTCTCACAACTTCAATAATCATGAGGCTAATTTCCTAAACAACCCTCAATACCGATTACTGTACCAATTACTGTGCTATTAGCAATCACGAAATAAATATCATAAATCAGGCACAAATACTTATTCTTTTTCATAATGGTTATCTGTGGACTAAAAAAAACTAACCCGAGATTTTTTTTATTGCTATGGGAGCGTATGACTCAGCGGAGACATGTGAATTAATTGGAATTTTATTATTATGGCGACTTACAGTTATTTTCGGGCACTATAGAGATGAGGAGGCACGGTGGAGTAATGGATAACGGCTCGGATTGAGGAATCGTCGAATCCGTTACATTCACTTACGTGCTAACTTGGGAAAAGTGTGAATCCTCTTCTTCTCCCTCCAACTATGGGTAAATAGCAGGACAGACTGGATGGCAACTGGTCTAGGAGAAGGTCAACTCTGTATTCAAAACCATTCGGCGTCTGTACCGGCATTGGTAACTTGGTTCCTGCCTCTGCCACTGAGCACGGCCTCTGCGTCTGTGGAAATTCTGCGGCAAGTAAGAGCATATTCCTCCCTCCACTGGGATGGCACCGCCTGTGAAGTTCCCTTGTGACTCCGTTTCAAGATTTCACCGCCGTTGGAATCGGGAATGGCATTGGTCGGCCTTCGTTCCTTAGCCGATTAACAGGGTGAATGCCGCAACATACATACAATATACTATAGAGATGACGGCGTCATTCTTCACCGCAAAATTAGACCATGAAAGATAGACCGATTGAGAAAGCAACTCATCACAATTTTTAAAGAGCATGAACTAAATATTACCACCACCACCGATGCTAAAGTGCAAAATAATGGTTATTGTAAACCATGCACAAAGGATCCATACAACCATAGATACCTTAGGAAAGAATCAAACCACTACCACACAATTCTAGTAAATCAGTTCAAGTTAGATTATCCACCAACTCTAGCAATAAGGAAATATTTGATAAGGCTAAAATTAAATATATACAAGCTTTAGACATCATAAAGTAAATTTAGGGTATTTAGAAATAAACAAGGAAGGTGAAAATAAGCAGCAAAACCATAAACGCAAGTTTTAATCGTAATCTCAAGACTAATGTCGGTAGAATTTTTCTAAATCTAATTCATAAACACTTAACCATTCACCAATACTAAAAAGATTTTTCACAAAAATAATATTAAGATTAGCTATAGATGCGTTAATAACATAAACATATTCATCTCCCATCATAACAACATTATATTAAATAAACATATTTTCAACAAAGAAAACGTAAATTCCTCTATAAATAAATGCAACCACCGAAAAAATACGATTAACGGTCAATGTACCGATATTGTATATCGAGCGAACGTGGTTTTATTAACACTTTTCAGAAATTCACCTTTGTCAACAGTCCAGAAAGGAGTTCAAGACTCACTAACAAATACAGAAAACGAACAGTGAAACATTAAAAGTAGATATTAAAAATGTATTCCTTTTAAAAATTTATTATTTTTATTTGCCTGAAGAAGGTCACGAGACCAGAAACACGTGTAGCAGAAATATGAAGAATAAAATATAATATATATACTAAAACAAAGCCACATTGTGACCAAAAAACGTTTGCGGTTTCTCTCTTTTTTAAAATATACATTTTTCTCCCGTTGGAACAACTATAACCTTTTCCCTATATATATATATATATATATATATATATATATATATATATATATATATATATAGAGAGAGAGAGAGAGAGAGAGAGAGAGAGAGAGAGGGGGAGAGAGAGAGAGAGAGAGGGGGAGAGAGAGAGAGATTTTAATAGAGGTATAATCTACCTTAGGAAGTGTTTAAATATTAATACATTCGAAAGTTTTGAAGTCCTTCCGTTAAAGAATTTATTTGCCAGACGAGCTTGGTAACCATCACGCCATGTTAGCCACTCTTTGGGTGAAATTTAAATGGAGACAAAGTAATATAGATGATTATGACAATTGTTAGAAGTTTTATTGGACCAAGTTGAAAACGATCAATATCTGTGTGTGTGTGATTCTCATTCAAATTTACAAATTTAAGAGAATGGGTGAGGGTGAGATTGAGATAGATAGATAGATAGATAGATAGATAGAGAGAGAGAGAGAGAGAGAGAGAGAGAGAGAGAGAGAGAGAGAGAGAGAGAGAGAATATGTGTGTGCGCTCGCCTGCGCTTTTATTTGCAAACAATACTCAGATGTCAGCATTTTGGCATGTAAGTAACAATTATAATTTTCAATAATTATCCTCAGCGATAAATAAGAACAAAATAAAAAGCAAGTATGCATTACAAACTCACGCAATGACGTTATTGTTGCATGCTATCTTTAATTGTTCTGTCCTCTATCTCGCTGGGTGTCTCGTCTGGATTTTCATAATACAAAAGCTTTACACCTAAAGGCTCTCCGTTCTGGAGTTCGGTAGCTTTGTACTGAACTCACCCCAAAGGTTGTAATCTAACCAAGACTGCAGTTACGTATAAGATACTCCAAGTCAAACCAATAAATTCAACCTTAAAATAAGAAAAAAAAATCCCGGTATTTTCCGGATTTATTTACATGGTGCATGCACAAATAATTAAAAAAAATGCTTTCTCACCAGATTTAATTAACCTGTACAGCGATATTAATATCTACAGCAGCAAAGAAGCTCAAGCAAAATGGAAACAAAAAGGGCACATACTTGAAATTCTCAGATAACGAGGAAAGAGGGCTTGGAGAATTTAACACTCGGGATATATTTAAGGCAATAGAGGCAGTGGTAAACAGCGAGTGATCTACTTAACGAATTTGTGCAAATGGATGTCAGGACAGAGAATGGGAGAGACAAACATTCCTAAGAGTTACGGATAGGAATAGAATAAAAGATAGGAACTTGCGGAAAGTCATGATCACCCACGCCCTGAAGAAATGAAATGAATACGACGTATAGCAAGATGATTCTAAAAGAATTAAAGGATTTACCAGAATTCACTTTCGGTGGATGCAAATTTAACAAAATACGCTACACATATGATAATCTGTTGATAGCTGATTCAGAAAGAAAGAAAGAAAAAGAAACTGTAACAACAGACAACTTAATTGACGAAAGCAAGAAGAAAAGACTGGAAGAATACATGATTGTCAGCAAAAGAAGCAGCCCGAGGTTTCAGTTACGTATCGGGGATGTAAAAATCAAACAATTGTAGATATTTAACTATTTGGCAAGAATAATAACCTAAGACGGAAAGTGTAACAGAAATCCGAAAGTGCATGGAATTAACTGTTATGGTCCAGGTTCCTTGTACCACAGTGATGGTCCAGGTTCCTTGTACCACAGTGATGGTCCAGGTTACTTGTACCACAGTGATGGTCCAGGTTTCTTGTACCACAGTGATGGTCCAAGGTAGAACCAATGAAGAATAACTCGAACACAGGTATGGAATAACACAGATACATTACAAATAGGAATATGTACAAAAGAAGTAGAAGTGTTAGTAATAACAATCAGGTTAGGTTAGAGAGAATTATGTTGTCTCGAAGTATCACTATTCCAATGTCTTACAGTAATCGTCTGACGCGACTGTCTCTGACTGCCTGACTCACTCACTGACTGATTCACACTGACTCTCACTACTGCTTCCTCTTGAGGCGCAGTATTTATGGTGTACGGGATAGTCCATTACTATTATGGGTAAGTTCCCATAACATTAACAAAGGATGCTCTTCAGAAAATGAGTATATATATCGAAAAATGTGCTTAGAAACAAGGAAAACTGCTGCACTGTTATGTAATATCTAAATATCGTCCCATATGGCAATGGACGCTAAACGATTTAGTCAGGGGTGAAGAAAAAAACTTGAAGCAATACAGATATTGCTATCCCGACGAATGTTGAAAACACTACAGAGAGTTTATGTGAGAAACTAGAAAGTTTTAAGAATACGAAAAATGACAGAACCCCTGAGACATAGCAAAAAGATAGCATTTACCAAGAGCTACAGATCACAGGAAATTGTGGAGAGCCATAATCGCAAACGTACTGAAGAGACATAACATAAAGAAGAAGTACCAAAAATGGCCGCTTGCAGTTAGAAAAAGAGACAGCTGAAATGTTTGGGAAAGAAACGTAATGAGGAAAGTAAGCGCAGAGAATTTAATACTAACAGGATATATGAAAAGCAGGAGAAGCAAGGGAAATCAGCCAGCAACCTACTTAACAAATTCTAGAAAATGAATGGGGAAAAATATGACAAAGACGAAAAGGGATCGTAAAGTAGTAGACTTTGTTGAAAGCATATGAAAAATCATGATCGCCTAATTTCGGAAGAATGATAGAATATGTAGAGAGATTTAATGGATCCACACATGATATCATGATATACGTAATCAGTTATATATAATTACAACATAAACAATATAATTTAATGTAATTTACCGCCTAAAAAAAACTAGGCGGATGAACCTTCTTGAACAGTGAACTAGTCAAATAAGAAAGACTGGGATTTATAGCTATTTATGCAGCCAGTGCGGATAAGGCATTGTTGGGAAGAGGACTTCTTAGAATAAAATCAACGGCCAATGTAGGGTGGTCTCTTGATAGAATCAACGGCCAAGTAACCGTAACCAAGGCAAGCCTTCAAGCTGGAGGATATCAGCTGTGGTTTGATCTAGAGAGGGATAAGTTTCGCCAGGTCTACTTGAATGGATAGAATTATATTATGAATTCGTTATATTTTGTCTTTCCATGGATACAAAATAGATATTGCTAACCGAAACGCTCCTCTGGGGCGAAATCGGTAAAAGCACGTCAGGCTATATGACGGTTCCCTATAGGATACAGGTTCGATTCTTGTCGGAGGACGCATATTTTCTATGACAATTTCTCGGACATTCAGGCCAGTAAATGTTGTTAATACTGTTTATTATAAACAGATATTAAATATTTGTATCTATAAAAAAGAATGTGTAAACATAAAAATGTCTTAAAATATTTTTATATGTATAGGTTTTGAC
Source organism: Acanthosepion esculentum (assembly GCA_964036315.1). Taxonomy (NCBI): domain Eukaryota; kingdom Metazoa; phylum Mollusca; class Cephalopoda; order Sepiida; family Sepiidae; genus Acanthosepion; species Acanthosepion esculentum. Next base: position 38,490,297 of record OZ038484.1, read on the forward strand.
TTTTCTAATACAAGACCAAAAATATGAGGAACTTAACGAGAATCGAACTCACTATAGTAAAAAATACTTTGTTAGATTGTTTTACCATTGTTCACTGTCAAGTCAGCCATCAAGAAATAATAAAAAAAAAACTCTAACATGTTGCAAATTAGATTTTCTGATAAATATTATGTACGTGGACAGTGTGTAGTTTTATTCAGATTTTACAAGTAAACTCACAGGAAGATTGTGGTGCACGAGTCTGTGCAATAACGAGGACCTAATATCCCGAGTATAAGCATCTGGCTTTTATTTGCGCTTGAACACCGAATACAAGCTTCTGAGAAAAAATCATAGCAATCTCGTTTCCAAACATACCAATTTCCCATTAGGATAACCATTAAAAAAAAAAAAATGTAAAAAAAGAAAAAAAGAAAAGAAAGAAAGACAAAAGAAAAAGAGAGAAAAGAAACTTGGCTATGCATTGGACTAAACAAACTGCAACACCCAACCGCAGTCAAGTTACATCGAAGGAAACGGTGAAGTGGATAGCTAATCACTAAATCCCCGTGGGTGTTCTGCAGCTAAGTCTACTGTAGTCTTAATAATAATAAAAATTATATAAATGGAGACCCGCAAACTATATTTGCACATTTTCGCCGTCTATAGAATTAATTTTTTTCAGATATCGAGTTACTACTGCGGTATAAGTTTCCGTGGTTCAAACGCATTTTTAAAAAAAATCTGATCCTAAACTAAATTTCATCTGAAAAATAAGAGATTTTAAAGTTAAGGTTTTCAAATATGTGTATATAATTTCTGGGGACGACAACTGACTGTTTGCCTGCCTGTTTGTATATCATATACCTGGGGTGGGCTAACTTTTTGGTTTCGGAGGGACACATGTATTTTTAGTAGGTTCATGGCAGGCTTCCGATATCACAAAATACTTGAATAATGAACACAAAAGAACTATTCTTTATAGTATTAACTTTTAATAGTAATAAAAAATTCCAGTATTCACTTCCGGTCAATTTTACAGTTTCAACTCATGCGCATTCTCGCA
>OZ038484.1:38493841-38603841 GCA_964036315.1 Acanthosepion esculentum
AGCGTTCTTGAATTTTAAAATTCTGGTAAACTAACGACTGTTTATAAATTCTCGTTGCAAAATAAAATCCTTAGATTTACCTTGATAAAATACATCAGAGGACGAAACGCGACGGCTAAGATAAGTTTTCCTTATTTTCTTTATTCATATTGTCTTTTTACAGAAATATTTTTTGTTATATCCGAATTTTTGCACACAGACACACACACACGCACACACACACATACATATATATATATATGAAGAAATATAGTTTTAAGGTGTTCTATATTTATGGGATAAAGTGTTCAATATCAGGGATAGAGCGCATGTAAATATAAAAGTGAACATTGAAGTCAACACTCAAAGGCGACAGACTGTTTCATGCTAGACGCAATCGTGTCAGGCCACCGTGTATATATATCTATCTATATCTATCTATCTATCTATCTATCTATCTATCTCTCTCTCTCTCTCTCTCTCTATATATATATATATATATATATGCGCATGCGCTCGTGTGTGTTGGAACTGATTTTTAGCATCGTGTATTTCTCTGGGAGGCACGGTGATAACGGCTCGGATTGAGGAATCAGAGAGCCGAGTTCGAATTCTAGTCGGATCCATTATCTTCACTTACGTGCTAAAACCCTTGCGAAAGGTATGAATCCTCTTCTCCTCACAGCTATGGGTAAATAGCAGGACAGACCGGGTTCTATAGCCTTGGATGGCAAATGGGCTACTGCAGAAAGAAATGGAAACCTACTGGAAAAAATCTGCCTCGTCAGTCATGTATCGAAAGTTACATGATCGCCTAAGCGTAAACAACTGGCTGTGTTTCTCTACTTTAGTCATATATTGTGTGAAGAAAGGATAAAGAAAAGTAGTCGACATATCAGATTCTTTCTTGGCTGTTGGCTTTGTTGTGCACCGGTATGACACTCAAATTTTGGCGAGAAGCCCAAAACAAATGGCTCGTTTTTTTTTAAATTTCTATTTTGCATGTACGCGTGTTAGTGTGAGGTTTGTTTGTGAGGCCTTTACTTCCTTCTCTGTTCCGTTCAAATACCTCTCAAGCCGATATCAGCAAGTTTTACTTTGTCAGTTCCTAACATCAGCCGATGTCAACTGATTGGTTGGTAAACGAAGCGGACATATGCAGCATGAACATCTGTAAGTACGTGATGATCTTCAAATGTTAACTGGGGTTGAGGTCTTCGCAATAACAGGGTCATAGAAAACGTATGTATTTGTACGCGTACTCTCTCACATATCTACGTAAAACACTCATATCCAATCCAAAATGCACTCATGTGCGTAAACGCACTATAAACTTCCACAGGAATATATATATATATATATATATATATATATATATATATATATATATGGTAGTACTAAACTATTATATATATGGTAGTACTAATCTTATCTCGTTTTTATTACTTCAAACATTATTTTTAGTGGAAATAGACGCCTCATTTTTTAAAAAGTGTGTGCATTACGGCAACGTGATCGAGAAGACTAAAAGTAAATGTGCTCGCAGACAGTGATCGAACCTGCATCCTTATTGGTAGGAGAAACCACCATCTAATCTGGCGTGCTTTGGAGCTCTCGGCCGCACAAAAGCATCATAGCCCAGTAAGTTCTATTTACCCTTTTTAGGAATAAACATTCCTTTGTTCCGATTTTCTCTAGAGCCCATACCTACTCGATTTCGTATCGGAAACATAAACAAAGCGATTTCTAAATATTCAATTTATTTTTAAGCTGACACTTTTTTTTTTACCTTAAACAATATTTTTAATGAATCCCCGTGTTTGAGTAAACACCACGCAAGTAATTACTATGTCCACAACAATGTTTATATTATCATTTAGACTATCACTTATCTCATAAATATAGCACATTTTATACAATATAATTATATATGCATATAGAAAAAATACGTGTATATATATATTTTTATATATAATTAGGAGTATTTGAAATAATCATGATTAAGTAATTCATCGAGTCTAGAAGAAACTTCAACAGAATGCACTGGACGGCCGTTTCGTCCTATATTTGGGACTCATCAGCAGTGCGCATCCACTATCGATAATTGAAACCCGAACAGTTACGATAGGAGGCAAACACCATACCAATGGGCCTCGGTGACGAATTAAACTCGATATAGCGCCGCTCGATCGCATATTCAGTGGCGGAATTCATCCGAGTTTCTCTTTACCCATAGGACTGTGCCACCGCACACACACACACACACACACACACATATATATATATATATATACTAGCACCATGGCCCGGCGTTGCCCGTGCTTGATTCAAAAATCGTACGACTCATACAGCAATCGCTATCACTTGACTTAAAATATTTTTGCCCTTCCTTGCCTTTAAAGGAGTGCCCTTTGCCGTGCTGATGTTGCTACATGCCTTACTTCTTGCCTATCTCACACTGCGAATATTTTCTAAGCTCTATACTAAACATTAAATCTGTTACGAAAAAAGAACTAAACAAAATGAACACAAAACGATCAGCTTTAAAAAAGGACTCGTAACTGGAAAAACCGAATGAAAAATAGAATATTAACAACAAATACTTTTTCACACCCAACACAGTTCTGCGGAATCAGAATCAACGTTGAGTTTAAGCAAGTGACTGATCCAATTGGAGTAAAGTGCCATGCAGATTAAAAATTTTTTTTTTTGACGAATGCAGCTATCGATTTTTTTGCATGCTAGCATGCTAGTTAACATTCGTGTCAGTCAGCTGTTGGCTCTCACGATGGCCAATAGAATCTTCCTGCCTATTCGTGGCATCCAGCTATAGGCTCTCACTCTGGTCAGTAGAAAATGGCCGCAAACTACATGAAAACTGCCGTAGAAGCATGAAAAAATCGATTATTTCCATTATCGATGGAATTTGCGATATGCAAAGACGGTCTTGGCCTTCCCGCTAACTTGGAACATGTGCATGTAAATTTTGGTGCAAATCCGTCGAAAATTTCGGCCTGGCATTCGTTACACACACAAACACATCCTGCCTTATATATATATATATATATATATATATATATATATATATATATATATATATATATATATATATATTCAATGTGCGATGGATAAATTATCGTCTAAATTATGCACAAAATGAAAATAACACGGACATCATATGTTAACAGATATATTTACTAAAATTACACAAAAATATGTTGAAATACTAAAGAGTAAATTTATTCAATAAAATCACCATTGATTTGAAACACGGTCACCAAACAACTTCGGAATCTCATGTAACTCTTCTGGATGGTCTCCTTGTTTAAGCTGGTGAATGTTGCCATAATCTTTGCCTTCAGTTAATCTTGGCTGTTACAAGGAGTTTTTGTTGGTCTCTCGTACAACTGCGCCCGACATATAATAATCGAGGGGTTTTCAGTTTGGCGAGTAAGGTGGCCAGATGTAAGGGGTAATGTGGTTGCAGAAATTGTCTGACAGCCATGACTGGATTCTCCTGCTTGTGTGGCATGGTGCACAAGTTTGTTTCATGCTCAAATAAGCATGAAACAGACTGTCGTCGATGGGTGTTGACTTCAATGTTCACTTTTCTATTTACAGAAACTCTATCTTTAATATCGAGTACTTTATCCCATAAATATAGCATACCATAAAACTATATTTTTATCATTATATATATATATATATATATATATATATATATATATATTTATATTTATATATATATATATATATATATATATATATATATATATATATATATATATATATATAGGAAAAATGTATGACAAAGAGTAAAAAAAATTTCTTTTGACATTTTCTCCATGTTGTTCTGGATATATAAATATATATATCGTCATCTTATTACTCATCTCCAGCAATATATATTTATATCTCCAGTAATATATATTTATAATGTCATATACACACATGCACGCACCCCCCTCCGCACACACACACACACACACACACACACACACATATATATATATATATATATATATATATATATATATATATGTGTGCACAGATATATGTGTGTGTATGTGTGGGTGTACACACATATATATATATGTGTGTATATGTGTGGTGTGTATGCAGAGAGAGAGAGAGAGAGAGAGAGAGAGAGAGAGAGAGAGAGAGAGAGAGAGAGAGAAGACAGAGTGAGAAAGATAAAGAGAGTCATAGAAATAAATAAAGATTGAGAGAGTGAGTGGAGTAAAATTGGTTTACACATCTGAACAGTAATTAAGAAAGACATGGGCTTGAAATATCTGCTAAACCAGAAGTCTTTTTTTTTCGAAATATGACGTAACTATAGACCATATATTTGATTTCAGTAGTTTTCACAAGATACGACAATAACATAAATCTCGCTTTCTTTTTGCTAATAGGCCTCGTATACTCTATGACCCTCACGTCATTACTCTCTCCATTATCACCATTATGAATGTTAACATCATCATTTTTTTCAGTAATACGTTTGGATTTATAGCCTAATTCTTGATTTGATAAAAGCAAGAGAAGATTTCTTAATAATCATCTAAGCAGAAAGTGAATTATTCTGAATATTAACAGTGAGAAAAACATATTTTGTATTATTACATATTAGTAGGACTACTTTTACGGCTATATCATGTTGAAACACTGGTTCTCGTCCGATCACCGAAATTAAACAACATTGAAATTAAGGACATACCTAATGAGTCACATAACGAAACTTATCCATATTCTGATGAGTAGATTGCGTAGCAGTGTTAGACTAGAAATAGGACAAGAATCTTCGGATTATTATTAATCGTTCGATAACATTAAATATTAATACAATTAGAAATTAAATTATTATTTTCTAAATTATTTTTTTATATTTTTTAAATAAAGTGTTTGAGGCTGACTAATTTTGATAGTAATAGCCGTTCGATAACATTATACGATATTAGAATAAACGTCACCTGTATTGTCTACTGACATTTCGTACAAGTAATTTACGGTAGAGTAATGGATAGCGGCTCGGATTGAGGAATCGGAGAGCCGAATTCGAATTCCAGTCGAATCCATTACATTCCCTTACATGCTATTACCCTTGGGAAAGGTATGAATGCTCTTCTCCCATCAGCTATGAGTAAAAAGCAAACCGGGTTCTATAGCCTTGGATAAAGAAATGGCAACCTACTGCAGGAAAAAAATCTGCCTCGTCAGTCATGTATCTAAAGTTACATGATCGCCTAAGCGTGTATCCCGAATGGCATATAACTGACTGAATTAATGGTAAAATGAATATATAATCATCAAGACGGATAGTCCAAGGTATGAACTACAAATTGGAAACATCAGAATCAAGCAGGCACATAAATTTAACTGTCTGGGTATTAATATGATAGACGATGGAAAATGTGACACAGAGATCCGAAGTTTCATTTGAATAGTGAAAAATGCCTTTTAGAGGTTAAACAAAGTATTAGGAGAGATAAAAATTTGGTTAGAAACAAAGCAATGAGTGCCGAGTTGCTATGTAATAAACAGGGTGTCCATAAATCATCAGTACAATTTTTAAAATTTATAAAAAATGAAAAAATGAAGATAACTCTATAGGTCTTATTGAAATCATCGGTAAACAAATGAAGTTTTATTTAAACACACTAGAACACTTCAATATGGACCCCATTGATTGCAAGCAGAACATCTTGATGATGCCGAGTTTCAGTTTTCTGCAAGACACTTTCTGTTTCCATAAACTTCTTATGACAGAAACGGTGTTTTTACCGTTATGGCACTGAGTCTGAGTGTCCGTTTGGGTCTCTATGAATCAGAATACATATCGCTCTTTCTCTTGTGGTGTTTTCATTTTCATAAATGGCAGAGATAAAAAATAAGCACTTTTAACATCAACCTAAAAAGACAAACGAAAGTGAATTAAAAAAGAGGAAACTGTATATAAATTAAAACTTTAATAACACTTCATTAACAGGCAAAGAAGTGTATTGGTGGATCTTAACTCCAATGGCTACAATAAACGTGGGAAGTTGTACTGTTAATTTATGAATACCCTGTATATCCCCCCCACTATATGGCAGTGAATGCTGAACAATTTTCTTGTGAGATATATGGAGAGGTCACTTAAAGTGACAGAGATTTGTTACTAGAGAAATATGCTGAGAATGCGACAGACAGAACATGTTAGCAACGAGGAAAATGGCAAAGAAATGAAAACTTTCTGGGACATAATGAGGAAGGAGGGCTTGGAGAATTTATTGAGGGCAAGCGGCGGCAGAGGGAAACGGCGAATAACCTACCTAAATGGATTACAGAGCAGGAACAGGAAGGGATGTTAAGGATGGGGAGAGACGTTGCTTAGAGCTAAAAAGGACAGGGTACAGTAGGGAGCCATGATTGTTAACGCCCTGTAGGGACACGTCACATAAAAGAAGAAGAATTTCAGGTAACCTTCTTGGTGGTTTAAGTAATTTTTAGGAGTTACAAAGTAAAAACTTCAAATAACACGGTGTATGAATCAGTTATAATAAATTTAGTATAGGAGAAAGTGAAATTGAACATAGAATATACTATGCTAGAGGTAGTTTCATTCGACACCGTATGTGGCTACAAAACCAAAACATTAAACTGAAAACTTTAGTCATGTTTTAAATAGCCTCGTCAGAACGAGACTTTCATATGCATGTCATGCCTGGCACCAAACTCGTTCAGAAAATCTAAACTGTCAGCTGTATACAACGAGTTTATTCACAGCGATACTTTTAGTATGAAATCAATGTTAAACTTCAGTTGAAGCTATCTCGGCAAGTTGCTACAAGGTCCAAACATCAACCAGAAAATACGAGTCATATTTTAAAATAGCCTCGTCAGAACGAGACTTTCATATGCATGTCATGCATGGCGCCAAACTCGTTCAGAAATATTTAAACTCTCAGCTGTATACAGATACTTTCTCAGATCAATGGTTAAAAATAGCTTCCGGCAAATGAAGCCTGTAGGTCTTAATGGGGACTAACCTTCTTCGAACTTCGTGAATTTGCAATACAGAATCACAAACAAATAACAGAAATCACCTCACTTGAATGCTTTCAACAGCAGCAACAACTAAAATGGATAAAATATGTGACTTGAACAGAAAACAATGACATAATCAAAATGTTGACGTTCCACACTATTTCAAACAAAAGGTTAGGAAGGAAACCATCATCAATAGTGGAGAGAGCAATAACAGTTACTGGACTTGAGGAATCCATTTTCCTGAAAACTTGTTTTAATAAAAAGATATAATTTTTAACCGAAATTATCATTGCCTGCTCGTTCAATGAATGCCGAATGTTTCCTTATAAAGAAACGGTTAATATTACCATTTCCATTCCTAATTGGAATTGGCAAAATTATTCAGGATTTTTTCAAATGCACCAATAATGATCATATAAGTAAATTACTAAGGCAAATTCGGCTCTCTCATCTTGGCTAGTAACCACTTCAGCAGAAAGAGAACTCCAAAACCGTAGAAAAGGTCACGGGAAATCATTCCACTATATTTTCAATGAACAACCCTGGCAATGAAAAAGTTTACAGATATTAGGAATAGGTGGCTGGGGAGAGCCCCAATCACCTACACTCTAAAGGGACATGCAAGAGGTGAAAGTATCTTCAATAACTTCACAGTTCCCTCGGTATTCTAGCTTTATTAATTCTATCATCAACGTCAATGTTTCTCAGAGTAGAGAAACATACTCCCTCCTTTCCAATTTCTGTTTTCCTCACTTGTCCAATTTTGAATTGGAATCTTGTAATTGGTTTACCATTATACTTGTACAATAATAATTATAATTTGCTTGAATTTATAAATTACGGTTTGGAAAACCGGAAAAAGCCGCTAATTTTTCAGCTAAATTCTGTGACCCACAATTCTCAAATCCCAATAAGCGAATATTCCCAAATGGGATTAAGTTTGAAGCAGCAGGTTTTTATGAACTGTTAGTTCCTTATTGCCCTTATAGTTGTGTATATATGTACTTCCTATGATATATATATATATATATATATATATATATATATATATATATATATATATATATATATATATATATATCGCGTACAAAAGACATTCAGTTTAAAGTCCCTCCCCCGACTGAAACTCATCATCAATTCCTTCTGATTAAAATTCCTCTTCTTAAATTCTTCCCTTGAGAGCCAAATGCCTTCTATTTGAAAAGCCATAGTTTAAATATTTCGATTCTTTCCTCCTTGAATTTCCACTTCTTCCAATCATTTCACAGGACTTTTCGGATTACTATTAATTGATATTCCGTACAGTAGTAACTAGTGGATTACAAAGTGAAGATCAAGTTACATAAAGTCTCTTCCAGAACTATCCTTAGTATTTTAGGCATTTTTAAAGCTATACTTTCATATCGAGCTTTACCTCGGGTTTCCTATTCTTCTAACATTTCTGATCGGCTCTTTAGAATTGTTCAGGTGTAGCATTCCAGATTAACCTCTTATTCAGAATATAATAACTTGCTTCGGCAATTAGATGGAAATTCGTCTCCAGCTGTGCTGATCAAACTCTCTGCCTTCGGGCAGATAGGAACCCAGACGAGGCTATTTAATGATGCAATACGAGAATTTTCAGGTTTTTTTTTATTGTCGTAGAGGTCGCCAGGAACTTATTCAATCATAAACTTAAGAACTATATTTCATCAAAAAATTCAAATAGCTAAACTGTAAAATTTTCGTGGGTACTACTGACTGTTGTTATTATTATTGAGTGAGAGAGCAGCACGCCAACAAAGTAAGACTGGATGCAGATATGTGAAGCCCATGATACTTCTCTTGACATCCTGTCTAATAGGGGTATACCATGCACATGCATCACAGCCAAATGTCCGCGATGAGTGATAGGTTTTGTTAAAAGTGCTAATTTTGCAAGTGGGGTCCAGTTAGAAATACCTTCAAGTCGGATAACCTAGTTCATTCAAATGGTCTCTGATTGGTAGTGTCTCCAAACATGTACATGTAGCTCCCAAGTCGCCCCATCCTTCAGACTTTAAAAACAATCCTCCTAACACCCGTTTCCCTACTATTCCAGATCATGGACAGGAATGAACAGAGCGCCATCCCCATAGAGACATGGGTTAGGGTTAAGTTCAGGCAACTGACAAGCAAATCTGTCGTACTAAAATGGATATATACTGTAGCCTGTCTTAATTCACTAAGACAATACACAGACATGACAGAATTGAATAGACACTCACAGAAACCGTTTATTTTATTAAACAAGTAATTTATACAAATGAAGTAATTATAAATGGTCATAAATTTAATAACTAATACTTGGTTGACATCCCTTTTGCTTTTTTTAATGAAAGGACCCTTCTAGGCATGCTAGCGATGAGTTCACGAATATCATCTTGAGGGATTTCTTGCCATGTTTCACTCAATAATACTAAAAGTTCGGGCTTAGAAGATGGCTTAATGTTCTTTTTGCGGAGTTTTCGATCTAATATGCCCCAAAGGTGTTCAATAGGGTTAATATCCGGGGACTGACTTGGCCATGGAAGTTTATTGATCCCATTTTGTCTAAACCAATGTTGCGTTGCAGTGTGACATGGAGCTCCATCTTCCATAAATAGGGAGTCAACTTTGCTCATTCTATTACTTGAGAATATTGGAAGGAGACCTTTCTTTAATATAGAAACATATTTGGTTGAATTAATGTTTCCTTCACACTCCACAAGCTCTGAGCGACCATCACTCCAAATTGCACCCCATACCATTACTGAAAGGCCCCCATGTTTCACCATTGGCTGCAGTCTTTTTAAATCAAACTCTTGACTACAGAGTCTCCATACCCATACTCTTCCACTGTCGGAAAATAATGCGAATCTTGACTCATCAGAGAAAATGATAGTTGTCCAAAAGGTCACATTTCTCTCCACCATCTCATGTGACCAATCCTTTCTGCGTTTGATATTGGCTGGACGGAGAAGTGGTTTCCTTCTCACGGCTCTGCCATAGTAGCCCAGCTTGTGAAGATACCTGGCAGCTGTTCTGGGACAGACATCAACTTGTGTTGCTATGTCAGAGGCCTTGCAAAGTGGATCCTGTTCAACATTTCTTTTGACAAGACGCATGGTTCTTTCTGAGGGCCCAGGGCGGCCTGGATGAGGTTTTGAGCACTTCTTGCCCTCTCTGGTGAATTGTATGATCACTCTATTGACAGTAGAAAGGGGTATTGAAAGATTTTCAGATATTTTTCTTTGACTAAGACCACCTTCAAGTTGGCCGACGACATATGCTCCTGATGCTCCTTTGGTTCGTGGCATGTTCCAGTATTGTTACCTGCAATTTTAATCAAATAATCTAAGTTAATTTATCTTGGTTATTAAAAAAATGTAAGTTAATTTATCTTGATTATTAAAAAAAATCAGAAATAAAATTTATCTTGGTGTCTATTCAATTCTGTCATGTCTGTGTACATATTAACACTACCGATCAATTAAGAGCAGAATCTATAGGAGCCAGGCCTAGTGAAAAGCAAAATATTATTTTCTTCTTCTGTTCTATTGTTGGTATATTTTATAAAAAATATATTGCTGGTATTTTTAATATTAAAAGGTATATTTATACTTTAATATTGTTTTGCTTTTGTTTGGAGATTCACTTTGCCCATAGCTAGAATCCTAACCGGTGCTACCACCTCGGTCCTGGGCGGACCTGGGAATAACATTATTATGTTATAAATAAGTATTGTTGGTTGGTTCAAGTTGTTTAGCGGCATATCAACGTCTCTATGGGTTATTTAATGCCGAAATCTAAATATCACGCACGGAATTTTATACATTCAATTACAGATACCTTGTATATAATTTTATACTCTCAGGTGAAAGTTTTTTTAGATATATAATTTCTAGGTCATAAAATGTATTATTGGTAATTTTACTATAAATTAAAAAAAATATTTTTTTAGTGTTGCATTCAGTGTCATTTTGCAAAAAAAAAATTGTATTGGTCACTTTATTATAAAAATGTACCGTTGATTTTTGTTTGGGGGTTTACTATTTGCCCATAGCTGGGACCCGAACAGGTACTACCACCCCGGGCAAGACCTGGGAACAACAACAGTTAAGAGGTGGTTTCACGCTCTTCAGAACTTCCAGTCTCCCTATTAGAAGCCTTGCTGCAGGATGTAGTTTATCGTCTTACCCATGACGATTGGCTTTTGAAATCTCATAGAATCTTAACTTGTTCGTTTTTTATCGCCTTCTCTGGTTTGTGGCGATACCATTTTTCGTCGATTTTACTTTCTGCATAGGCACCAAGGTAGATAGAAGGACATTTTATCATGGAGGCGATTGTATCTTTTATTATTATTATTATTATTATTATTATTATTATTATTATTATTATTATTGTGAGACTATTGACACCTGACCTCAAGCAGAACTCGTACTTTCTATCCCTTGCTAAAGATCCAGTTAAAATTATCGACTCCCTGTACCGCTCCATGATTTCTCATGCTATCCTCTATCTTTATAAGAGCCAGATCAGGCGGAAAATTGAGTACTGTTGTCATATTTGGGTGGGAGATCCCCAGTCCTCACTTTTCACTCTCGATAGAGTTCAAAAGTGTCCCTGAGTCCTTGTGGGTGGAATAATTTTCCACCTCTCAACCTCTCTCACACAGGCTGAATGTGGCGAGCCTCTTACTGCTTTATCGTTACTTCCATGGAAAGTACTCGGACGAACTACATTTTTTCGTCCCGCCAGGCCTAACCTTCACTACTCGGACCCACCATGCCATTTACATTGTAGCAAACCACCCACATTCCCTCCGTATTCCATCGTTGAGAAATAAGTTCCACCCAGACAGCTTTTTTCTGTGAACCACTGCTCTATGGAACCGACTCTCAAGAAGATGTTTCCCCGAACACTACAATCTTAACCTGTTCAAGTCTAGAGTTAACTGTTATCTTCCACTCCTATCCGTATAAATTGCCATTTAACGTAACCCTCTACCTTGAGTGGTTCCCGGGTCTTGTACAGAGTGGACCTTACTGTAACAAAAAAAATCTGTCTCAGTTATACTGTGAACATTACTGGAAGAAAAAATGACATCAAACATTTTTTTTACGTTTCTTAGTTTTCTTGACGTTTTAGAACTATTGTAGCTTATACTACTTTTTGTAATAGTTCTCAAAGATTTCCAGCTGTCACAGGTATATTCAAATGATTCACTGTTTCTCTGGCGATGTTTTATTATTTTGCACCCAGCCTTTCTCCCTTCTTAGCAATCTTACTCTAGTCTGCAGCAATGAAGTTATATATCTTGTTTACGATAAAACTACCAACAGCACGCCTAATCAACAATATCATCTTTAAATACACACGAAGCCGAAGAGAGCATAAGATAAGAAATTACGCATTCCACAACAAGTATACACACACAAAAAAATCCTTAGTCATAGATACATGCATGCACAAACATATATTTCTGATTACTATAACCGTTATATTTAGAGGGCACAAGTGTTTAAGTAGAAATGCCATTTTTTTTAACAGTGCTATTGACGTCTACCGTCCTGGACAGTCGAAAGTCTTAATACATAAAATGTGCATTTTGGTAGGGATCAAACTTGCGTCTCCGTTATATTTGGGAAATGCACCATCAAACTAGGTGTGCTTTCGACTGCTCAGCCACGAGAGACATCACGGAATGTGTCCCAACGAGACAATGTGTATTTCTTTAAAAAAATATTTACTGTGAAATCTTCCTTGCTGAGTGGTCTGAAGGATGGTGGATTCCAAAATACAAGAAGAAGAACGCAGGTTCGATCCTTGCTGAAAGGCAGATTTTCTGTATTGAGAGTTTTGATTACCCAGGACGGTAGACGTTCTACCCACTAATTATAACGTTTATAGTAATAGAATAATAGTAATAAAAAAAAATCATCGTATTAAAAACAATCTATTAAATTTTTAGCATTTACAAGCATACATGCATATACAAGCTCCCACTTTCATCACTACTCACATGTATGGAAACACATCCGGTCATGAAGAGTCATATATACTCATATATGGGAGCCTTTACACTTTAATTCAGAACCTCTTAAAAATATGATAGATAAGTATAAAAATGATCACAGTAGGTCTAATGTTTAATCTGGAGAAAATGCGATGCGAAACATTCAATAATTAGAAATTTACAATAGTCGGAGAATTTTTTACAGGGTACTATATATATATATATATATATATATATATATATATATATATATATATATATATATATATTACGTAGCAAAAAAAAAATCCAAAGTTACCTCATTTGAATAGCTATTTCGACCCACAAGATTTACTTGTTGGTCTTGTCAACTCAGATATATCAAGAAATAAAATATTTAAACATTTAAAGAATAAAAGAAGAAGGAGAGAGAAAGAAAGAAAGAACTGAAAAAGAAAAAAAGGGAAAAGACAAGGAGAAGAATAAAAAGAAGTTGTAATAGAAATCTAAATGAACTCCCAAAATCATGAGGATAGAGGTGGGAGTGTCTGGTCTAAGTTAAGAGGACAGTTAAAATAACCTTGACCTATATTAAAAATATTAACATCGAGTTTATAAAGGAAAATATTTTAAAAATTGAGAAGATTTAAAAAAAAAAGAGTAAGTAAAAACGTAACATCTAAAATTAAAAATTACATTAAAATAATATGTAATATTCAAATAATAATACATTTAATATGATAAATAAAATAATTATAGAATAAATTAATTATTGAAGAAATATATAAATACATATATATATATATATATATATATATATATATACATATATATATATATATATATATATATATATATATATATATATATATATATATATATATATATATATATATATATAAGTATGAACGCACATATAAACACAAGGAAAAGTAATAATAACGACCAACAATAAAATAATCAATAATAAATAAAAAGACTACCCATAATGCATCACTGACCTCTATATAAAAATAGTCGAGCAAAAAAACACAAAGCATATTCGATTGCTTTTAAGCATGAAACAGACTGTTAGCCTATGGGTGTTGGCTTTAATATTTCACTTCTATTTACATACACTCTATACCTGATATTAAGCACTTTAACCGATGAATATGGCATATCTTAAAAACTATATTTTATCATATATATATATATATATATATATATATATATATATATATATATATATATATATATATATATATAAAAGTGGACATAGAAGTCAGCACTTAGAGGCGACAGTCTGTTTCATGCTAGTGCAATCGTCAGGCCTGACGATTGCACTAGCATGAAACAGACTGTCGCCTCTAAGTGTTGACTTCCATGTCCACTTTTATATTTACACATGCTCTATCTCTGATATTGAGCACTTTATCCCATAAATATAGCACACTTTAAGACTATATTTATTCATATATATATATATATATATATATATATATATATATATATATATATATATATATATATATATATATATATATATATGTATGTATGTATTTCAGAGATATGGTATTGTAAACATTTACATTGTTCAGACTGTAGTCCTCATCTTTACATTCACGACATTTGATACTCCGACCTCCTGTAGGTGATATTTATTGTATTATCAAATTGAAACTTTTATTTACTTCACAGGTGTAGACACATGCAACAGTGGATAAAAGTGTTGGTTGATTCACTCAAAAAATGGCCCAAAGAGTTGTGAGTTCAATCCCTGAACTCAGAGGAGAGAACAAAAACTGGGAGAGTTATCAAGGCCAATGTACAAAGGTATGAAACCTGGAATTAGAAAAATCTACCACCCCGTGAGCTAAATAAAGGATTCGGTTCGAAATTTTAAAACATATTATAGTAAAGTAAAGATAAGGACAGTAGTCCTAACAATATATATATATATATATATATATATATATATATATATGTGTGTGTTTATACATTCTTTTTATAGATACATATATTTAAGTAAATGCTCTGTTTCTCGGATATTTATGCCGGTAAATGTTGTTTAATACTGTTTATTATAAACAGAGCATTTACTTAAATATTTGTATCTATAAAACAATGTATAAACATAAAAATGTCTTAAAATAATTGTCGGACTTTGTCCATTTCATAATATATATATATTTTTGTCATCCACAGACAGACTGTTTCGCTGTTTCACAGCTCATCAGTGTGGCTAGAGGTCCGGTTGCCTCTAGCTAAGATCGAAAACCGACTGAATTGGCGTCAGTCGGAACTTCTACCACTAAGCCCTCGGCGCATGGCAGGGATGTAGGTGAAATTTAGCGTGTTTATTTTTAGATTTAGATAAACACACAGTGACTGACAGTGACTCAATTCTGCCGATATATATATTGTCTATTTGTGCAGCAATTCCTCTTTTATACAAGTCTCATTAAAGACGACTGACGAGGCAATGCGATCAAGCATTTTATTCGATTTTACTTGTGTTCGTGTAACTGTTTTTTCTTGGACATAAAGCGTGTAAAAATTGTCTAAATGTTCTGCATATCCGAGCGCTTTCGGCTATTCTTTTAGCAATTAACAAGGGCGATTTCTATTTTTTTAAATTTTTAACTGAATGTATGGGTTTTTATGTATGTTTTATAGGAATGATTTCTTTTTAAATACGATCAGCACAATGTGGCCGTGTTTATAGTTGAGTTTTGGTTTTTTCTTTTTTATAATAGACACAAAAAAAATAAAAATAATAAAAAAATAAATAAAATAAAAGCCAACACTCAACAAAAATCAGCTATGAACATAGCCACAATGTGCTGATTGTTTGAAAAAGAAAACCCATACATTCAGTTAAAATAAACTAAAAATGGGTCAGCTGCTTAGAAAGTCGGTTCTCCCTGTCTTGCGAGGTAGTTTCCATCTCCGGAATCTATCTTACATATCTTTAAGTCTACCATTCGTCCATGCTTAGAATATTACTACCACATATGTTCCGGTGACCCTGCTATTTACTTGGAACTTCTTGATAAGCACCAAAGAAGAATGAGCAATATTATTGGTCCTGGTCTGGCGGCTCGGTTTCAGTCGCTTACCAACCGCCGAAGAGTTGTCTCTCTGTGCCTATTTTATTAATACTTCCATGGTAATTATTCAGATGAGTTCTTCGCTATGTTACCTAGACTTTATGAATTTAAGCGCAGTACTAGACTGGTGTCGAGATCTCGTCAATTTACAGCTGAGCTGGTTAGATGCAGCCGTAAGTTCTATGCTAACAGTTTCTTTCTCACACTTGATTACTCTTTTCTCTTTCTGATCATTATTAATGTTTATGTTCCTATTTCTTCCACACCCTGTAACCCCTTGCATCTTCGTGGCTTTACTGCCTTACTTGGGGTGATACCGATTAAAAAACATATGTATTTTGTGTGTGTGTATGTCTGTACAGGCACCAGCACTCATACATACACACATACATATTTATCTATGCATACACATATACGAGCAATTATGTGTATTTATTAAGCTTAGCTGGCCACAACATAGCATGCATATATTAGGTTGACGTAAATGATTCAAGTATTGGAAAAAATCCATTTTTCTTATCAATTTATAGCGCAATTACTTTCTTACCAAAGTATGTCCTCTGGCTTTCTATGAGCGTGTACGCCACCATTTAGATAAATTGTGTTTTAATCCTAACATAAATATCGTGGGTTTGATTCGTGTTATTGGACCTTACCTATGACGACAGAGTGAACTCTTCCTGACACTATAAATACTGCTTCTCTCAAGAGAAAGGTTGGAGTAGCAACCGCGTCTTTGACCGGTTGCCCTGAGTTTTCGCTTACCTGGCGATTGGCTCGGAATCGGCTGCCTCTCAACGACAAGGCTTTCATATGGGGCTTGGCGGACTTGCCAGACTGTGAACGGTGTGGCCTTGGATTAGAAGAAACGGCTTCGCACGCCTTCTACCATTGCCCCCGGGTCCGCCCCTTATGGGACCATGTCGGCGAGCTGACGGCTCGTCTCGCTCCCGAAGAACTCGTGTCCATTGATCGTGCATACGCGTGTGACAATGTGTCGCCCCCGTATTCCGGGGTGAAACGAATGGTGTTTCTGATGCTGCTAGCCACGGCCCGAATGGTGATATGGACGACGCGCAAGGAGGAAGTCTTGCGAGGCAATCAGCTTTCTTATCAGGATCTGATCCGATTCTTTGAGCACCAGCTCAAGATGAAGATTAGAACTGATAGAAAACGATTGCATTCGACAGTCTTTAGCGAAAGGTGGGTAAAAGCGGCGAGCTTGGTTCGTTTGAACGGGGCTAGCCTTGATTTTCTTTTCTAGGTCAACCAAAGTTACATCGGGGTGGTTTCCTGTGGAACCCTCCCCTTGGTTAGGTTAGACAAGCTTAAGTGTACCTAGTTAATGTGAGTAAGTGTTGTTCCCGGCCTGTTTCCCGGCTATCTTTTTAGTTATGATCCAAGTCGAGATTCCCAACCTTCCCAGTTTGTTTTGGCCCCCCCTTTCATCTCGACTAGGTCAGCCTTTTATTTCCCCATGTCCGGGTTATTTTATCTCTTTCCCACTCCCTTAGCGAGAGTGCTTCTTGATTCTGTCCTCTGGGCAGAATACAGCGGCCTCTCTATTTTGAGGGTTGGACGGGCCCTACTAACACGAATTATGTTTAGTTTAAATATTTGTTGAATTTTTAGTTTGTTATTGGGTTCATCTCCCTCCCCACTTTCATCTTTTCATTATTAGAATTTTAATGTATTTTATTATCATCAAAATTTTTATGGTGTGGGGCGCGTTTTTTGTAGGTTCCCCTGGTGTGGATGTGGTATTATGGTGGATGAAGGTTTGAATGGCGACGGATGAGTTCTTGTGGTGAATGAGATAATTGTAATGTATGAATGGGTCGCGAATCTGATTAGCTAGGTATAGGATAGTAAGTAATGACCAGCCTTTACCCCTCCCCTTTTTCGGCCTTGTGCCACAATTTGTACTTTTTGTGCAAATAAATAATGTCTTTGACCGGTTGCGACATCTGTCGAAATCTCTGCTTTGGCAGTGAGGAACTCGGACGGAGCTTTGCCGCAGGGCTAAGTTTCGTCCGGGGAGGTAGACAGTCCCTGAACCCGTTTATACGGGTTCTAAATGGGCATATTTTTGGCCGAGCCTACGGGCTCGGTAAGCCCACATTAAACCGGCCTTGTGCCACATCGACCCGTGTGGCGGGGTTGCTAAATATCGAATCGCAATCGAGTCATGAGCAGTCTCTGACTGTTTGCGACTTCTGTCAAACTCTCTGCTTTGGCAGAGAGGAGCCCGGACGAGGCTTTGCCGGGGAACCCACATTAAGCCGGCCTTGCGCCACATGCGACCCACGTGGAAGGGTTGTTAAATATCGAGACGGAATCGAGTCGAGCCAATAGTAGTTCAGTCCAAACCAGACTGGCAGTCATACTAACACCTTTCACATCTTGTATTATTCTGTGTAATATATACTCGTTATTTCTACTCTTGTGTTCGTGTTGTTCTTCCTTGGTCCTAACCTTGGACCATAACAATTAATTTATCTTTTACAGGAATATTTTGCTGTCTTACAATTATTGGAATCGCTTATCAGACAAATGAAATGAAACAAGTGATTGTATTAAGGTGACAGGTTTGAAGAATTTGTTCAATGTTTCCGTCCGAGCTTCATACTCATTTACTGCGTTGCATTTGCAATATGATTCATTTAATCTATTATACATCAAATTTCTTCCTTAGAAAAGGTCTTAATCGTTTACACAACAGACGCCATTCGAATGAGCATTGTAGAATTGATGCAGTAATAGTTCAAATTCCAGCAATTCGCAATAAAAAATGTGTTTAAATTTCACCAAAACACAAGTGTTTAGTATATCCAGGATCTAGTCCGGATTTCCTTCGCTGGGATTCTTGTAATAAATATAGTTTTTCATCGGTTGTGAGTATCTTGTTTAAAAATGATTCCGTCGAGCAAAATACAGAAAGACAGAAAGTGCTTCAACGCTGACCGAATTCGTTTCCATACGTAACTTACTTTCTCAGATTCTAAATTTTCTGGATGCTTTTAACCAGCGGGCTCGGTAAACAAGCAATTAAAACTTGAGTAAACTTCATTGTCACTATGACCTTTTGCTACAAACAGGTACACACATATATATATATATATATATATATATATATATATATATATATATATATGTATATATATATGGTAAGAATAAAACCTAAAGCTTAAAATAAGCTAAAAGCTTAAAACATAAAATAAAACGACGGCTCAAGGCCAAAAACGACAGAGCCTAAATATCATATAACAATATTATCAATAAAAATAATCCGCTACACAGAGTTCCATGTAATAACAATCATCAGGCGGGACTATATATATATATATATATATATATATATATATATATATATATATATATATAACGGGTGTAACAGCAAAATTATCTAATTGTAAGATCAAGTTTTGAACCGGTGTATCTTAGAAACGATTAAAGATACCTCAGAGTATTTTAATAACACTATTGGATTTTACTTTGAGCAATAAGAATGTCTAATTACTCTCCAAGTTTAACAGAAGAATTGTGATGAAATCAATCACAAGCGAAATTGACATGTTCATCATTAATTAATCAGGAGCCTCATACATTTAATGTACGATTTCATTTTCAAGTCTCTTTTCACTGCTCTTTGGACTGTCATATCTGAAAATCCTCTCTGACGTGCCAAACGACTTATGGATTGAGTTGGATCTTTTCTAATTGATCTTTTTAGCCCTAACTTGAAATGATGATCCCTCTTCCTGTTGTGACCTCCTGATCTAGTTTTCCTCTCCACTGTTCCCTCTTTTTAAAAGTTATTCACCGTTCTCTTTATGGTTCTTGAATGGACTTTGAAGATGGAAGCAAGAGTATGAATGTTGATACCATTACTGAAGGCCTGAATGATTCTAGTTATTAGAATTGCTCAGTTGAGAAGACAGTGGGGCTGACACAAAACGATTTTAACCTGTTCGCTTTCTAGCTGAATAACACAAAAGCTTTTCAGTGATTCTTACGATAAATGGTGTCAAGATGACTAAACGCTTTATCTGAAAATCTGGAAAAAAGAAACTCAATTAGTTTAATGGTTTTTTTAGATATTAAACATTTTGCAGGATGGACAATTATGCTGTAACACGATTTGGATAATTTTGCTGTTACACGTAGTATATATATATATATATATATATATATATATATATATATATATATATATATATATATATATATATATATTGATATTGATATTGTTATACATTATTTATATAGACACAGATATTTAAGTAAATGCTCTGTTTATAATAAACAGTATTAACAACATTTACCTTCCTGAATGTCCGAGAAATTTCATGGAAATTATGCGTTATTTGTTTTTAATTTTGTCGACTGCACTGTATAGTAAGGTCAGTTGGGGATCGTCAGTGAGAAAAGAGCACCATGACGCAGTTCCCTCCGCCAGAAATTTGGAAATGACATGCTGTACGGCTTGGCATTCGCGCCGGTAGCTCCAATACGGACATTTCAGTGTGTTTGTGTATCTGTTTGAGGACAGTACAGAGGATTCGGAATTGGTGATTAAGAAGGTACGGCAGTTCGGAAAACTCACTCTGATCGTTCGGATGAGAAAAGAACACACGAATTTGTTGGTGAGGGAATCAGACTCAACACGGAGGCCTACATCATGTCCCGCATATTGCCAGACTTTTTCTCACTTTCACTCTCTGTAATCCCGTGTGTACTATTGGCACTCCCGGATATTTCCAGTCTTTATTCTCACTTTCACTCTCTGTAATCCCGTGTGTACTCGTAGCAATCCCGGATATTCCCATTTTTTCCCCCTCATTTTCACTCTCTGTAATCCCTTTTGTACTAATGCACTCCCGCTTGGTGGAGTGAAATGTTAAAAAAGAAAAAAAAAACGCAATCTTAGTAAGAAATTGTTTTCATCTCTGCATTTTCAGATAAGTTCTGATTGTTTATTTAGTAATTTGTGTCCATCAGAATTTACAGTTTTGGTGTTTATGGTTGCTGGCTGATGTTTTCCACATTTTCCATTATATTTTTAATGCAATTTGTTTTTTGTTTTTTAATTTTTTATATATTTGTCGTTCGCGTATTTACAATTTTGTAATGGATGATTTGTGTGCGTAGTTTCTGTTTCCGGGATACTTCAGTTACTCTCATGTACATTTTCTTCGTTATCTGCTGATTTTATAGTGGCGTGGTATATTATATTGTTTTACAAGCAATTGCTATTTATGGGAGATTCGTTCTTTTCCCATCAGTTAAAGTTGGATTTGTTTGGTTTGTTTTTTTTTTGTTTTACGTCAGATCAACCTCAATAGGTTATTTAATGCCGACAAGATTTTTATTGCTGGTAATATTTTTTTTTCAAAAATGTATTGCTGATAAAATTTTTTTTCAAAAATGTATTGCTGGTAAAAATTTTTTTCAAAAAAATATTGCTGGTATTAATACTTATTGTTATACTTTTCATACAATAGTTTTTATACTTTCATACAAATAGTTAACCCCCTTTTGGGGTTTAACTATTTGCCCATAGCTAGGACCATGACAGGTGCTACCACTCCGGATCAGGGTGGACCTGGAACACCAGCAATTAAGAGGTGATTCCACGCTCCTCAAAACCTTCTGATCAAGGACCTTGCTGTTGGAAGTAGTTTATCGTTTTACCCAGGGCGTGGATGTAGTTTATCGTCATACCCAGATCGGAGTTAAAGTTGGGTTTAATCTGTGCGGGTGGCATTTTGGTTATTTTTCTGTTGTGCTTTTTATTATTTGTGTCATGTTCTCGGTGTAGCTGTAGCTAATTTTCACTGTGTTTCTGGTGAATATCTTGTGGATAGTGCCTGATGAGATGAAGTTTTTGTGTATGTATTTAATGAACATTATCCTGCTTTTAGTTTTTACGTTAGATTATGAAACCTCTAAAAATAGTAAATTTTCGGCGACACTCACATGCATACCACTCAGTAAAAAAACACTAACAAAAAAAGGAATACTATATAGTTCAACCCTACGTACAACTTGCATCTTAGTGGTTTGATTATCGTAACTGGGATGAAGTGCTTAAAAAAAAAATACCGCTTTTAAAAATTCATATGGTGAATACTTTCTTTTCTTCTCTTTATCAATCACTTTTCGTCGTCGTCTCCAATGTCGAAATTATTTTACATCAACTTCATTAAATGATGTTCGTCGCATTATTTGGGTTACCCTGTGCGTGTTTATTTTCTCGCGTGCCTGTCCTTAAGTATCAAATGCTTTTCCTTTTATCAAACTTTTTAAGAAATGTTTTCACAAGTCCAAAGCCTTTCTTACTGATGTACCATACCATGTTCCTTTGATCATTTCTTATCTGACAAGAACAAAGTGTCAGTTTCGCTTTTATGATGGTTTCTGGTGCGCACGCTTCATTTCCCCCGTATTCACGGCTTGTCACTTCCGGTCGTCCATTACTATCGGGAACTAGACGACGGCAGTTGTAACGATCTTCTGTGTCAGCAGGACAGTATAATTCTTTTTTTTTTTAGAATTTAAAGGCGGGAAACAGGTAGTGATACTAATCATTCTAAATATTTTATCATCAACAAAAAGTGATGAAATTTGGTAATAATAATTCATTTTTTTTATATCCTTTAATCATTATCTGTCTACATATCTGAGATGAGGTATTGCAATTATTTACATTATTTACATTTTTCAAACTGTTGTCCTCATCTTTATTGTCATGTTCAAGACGTTTCGGCCGTTATACATTCTGGCCTTCTTCATGTGATTGAAATTTCGAACTATGCATGATGAGCGGAAAGTGCAATAGATACCCGCTCGGAATCGAAGAACCGAGTTCGAATTTCAGCCAGATTCTTTACATTCATTCACGCTCAAATACCATTCGGAAAGATATAAATCTATATCCTCCCAGCTATGTGCTAAATAGTAGAACTTATATCTGGAAAAGTCATTGTTATTCTCAATAACCCATAAAAAGTTAATAAGGCATAAGAAAAAAAAAATCAAAACTATATGCGGAAACGTTACAAATCTTTTTTATAGTATAGCTGACCAATCGTATTCGAGGAGACCCGTCTACTAGGGCGGCCAGCCAATCCCTGTTGCAGACACTTGCTCAGGCACATTTGTGTTTTTTTCAACACTCACCTGTGGTTTGTACTGCGACTATTCTGAGCAGGCCTTAGTTACAGTTTTTGGGAAAGAGCGTGTTATCTAAGTGATCAACAATTTGAGCAAGGCCAACTCGCTCAAGCCCTCTGCCACGATGACTTCTGACTTCGAGCTAGTACAGCCCCCCCAGGGTTCCGTCTACCCAATTTCACTCACAAGGTCAACGCGTGGTATGGATTTCAGGCACTTTCCAAAGGTGCCGCACGCTGGGATCGACCCCTCCAGTCCGATAACATCAGAAAGTCTTCTCCCAAACAAATCGACCATGGTGATATTCGAACCCGGGGCTCATGGTCAAAATGCGAACGTTCTAACCACTCGGCCAAGTGCCCATGATGTTAATGGTAATATTAGCCATTCCCTCATGTCAAAACATTCGGTATTCATTAACTAAGCAGACAGTGTAACGGTTGGTTGAAATTTCTCTTAAACCAATTTTTCATGGGAAAAGGTTTCTCAAATAGGCTTTTCGAATCGATCAGTCGTTCTAGTATTGATGGAAGCTTTATTCCTAACCTTTTGTTTAAATGGAACGTCATCATCTTGCTTATGACATTTTCTCTTCGCGTTACATTTGCTACCCATTTTAGTTGTTGCTGCTGGTGAAAGTCCTCAAGTGGTGTAGTTTCTGTTATTTGGTACAATGTTTTGTTTGTGGTTCTGTAGCGCCAGTTCATGAGGTTCGAAGAAGGATGATCCTTGCTCATTCGTTGGAAGAAATTTGTCACCATTGATCTGCGAAAGCGCTTATATATAACTGACATTTTAGATGTCTCTGAATGAGTTTGGCACCATGCATGGCCTCCAGATTAAAGTCTCGATCTGACGAAGCTATTTGAGAACATGACTCAAGTTTTCTGACCTTGTAGCAACCTGCCGAGATACCTTCAATTGAAGTCTAAGATTGGTTTCATACTAAAAGTATCGCTGTGAATAAACTCGTTGTATACAGCTGACAGTTTAGATTTTCTGAATGAGTTTGGTACCATGCATGACATCCAGATGAAAGTCTCGATCTGACGAGGCTACTTAAGAACATGGCTGGAGTTTACATGCCAATGTTTTGTTTTTGTAGAAATTTGCGGTGTTGGGCAAAACTGCCTCTCACGCATCTTAATGTATAGCCAATTTCCTTATCTCCTATACTAAAATTGCTATAAGTGATCCACATGTCACGGTATTTGAAGTGCTTAGTGTTTACTAATTCTACATTCTGAATTTCAATTTCATACCATAGTTTTTGTTTTGGAAAGGAATCATTGCTTCTGTTTATGCATAGCAATTTTCAGTTCATGCCAAAGATATTACATTGGATATAAATCAGTTGATTGTTAAGGCCAATCCATTACTCTGATTAATCTTATTCTTTTGGAAACCGTTCTATGGCGGTTTATAACGTTACAGCTCGAAGTATATTCTGGACTGCAAGATGGATACTCTTCTTTTACGTGTCATGTTCTTTCAGGATGTAGGGGAACCAGGTTATCCCCAACTTCCTGTTTCTCTAAGCAGTTTCTTTTAATATACTTTAGTGTCTCTATTGCTCCACGTTTGGCATATATCCCAAGAAAATTGTTGCGTGACATACACAGTTTTCCTCATCTCCACTTTGCTTCACTATATTCCGGGAGTGTCGGACTCTCAGAACCGCCTTTCTTTATTATGTGTCCCAGAATATTTAACTGTTTGTTTCTGATTTTAGTATACGGTAACCTTTCTCTTTAAAACCTGCTCATTGCTCACATGTTCAGTACATGGTATTCTCTGTATTCTTATGTGTCTGAATAGCAGATGATGAGAGATTTTTTCTAAAGAATCAACTACTATTTCAGCGAATCCATTTTCCACTCAATCCAAGTGATTATCCTTGTACGATAAAGCAGACCCATTAAATGTTCACCGCTAGGCATTACTGCTGGGATGGTAGGCGTTATGCTCTTTAACCTCCAGATATAGCGCTGATTACACCCAGGTGCAAATTAATTGAAACAACCGCTTTAATTTCCTTCCTTTCACCATGCGGTCAGTTTTAGCTCCACTGAAATGACAGGGTGTAATCGATTTCTATTTTCCTCAGATTAGGTCTTTTGCAGTGGTGTGCAGTAATATGATGAAATTTGTTTGGCCTTGAAAAATATTGCGTCATCTGTGATTGCATCAGATTTTTATCACGCTCACACACTACTGTATAGACTGTCGATTAGTTGTCCTACCATCATTGTCTGCGATGGACTTTACTCCAACGTTGCATACGAAAATTGTAACGCTGCACGAACACACTGGCGAGCCCTACCAGTGAGAAAAATCAAAGTACTAAACTCGTCCGGAAACTCTCCTGTTTTAAATCCAATCGAGAATTTGTGGTCAATCTGCAAGTAACGTCTTTGTTGAATGGACTTACGAAATACTAATATGTGTACTGGGTCATGTTTCATTGGAAAAATGCGAAAAAAATTAAATAATAACAGAATTATTCATTTTGTTTCAGTTAATTTACACAAGGGTGTATGTCCTAAAAGTTCAAATTCTGTTTCGTTTGACTAAATAACCGTATTCTAGTAATCATTTGTGTGACCCCAAAACGTTTTTGTGGGTATTTTTATGTCATCTCCAGTAGTGGCTTCCTTTCTCTCATGCAACTCATCCATGAAATCCATGTCAGTTCAATGTTTTACAAATTCTTGAGATGTGTACATCTGTTTCAGCGTTCTTCAGTTCTGTCTGGATATTCTTTACGCTCGATTTCCGGTTAGCTGAAACTTTCCTTGTGATATTAGTCACTCCTCGTGATGAAAACCTTTTTGCATGATCCTATCATTCAGGCGTTGATAACGTACCAATTGCTTTCCATTTATATAGGATGGAGAAAACAAGGAAACAGAGTGTGTCTAACCGCTTGGAAATTTTACTATAGCCTTCACCGGTAAAAAATAAATAAAAGATCAAAATATATAAATTGGAAAATCAGTGCAGAATTATGAGTTTCCAGCCTACTTCCATAAATATTAGATTGTTCTAAAAATAGGACCCGATTTTAAAAGAAACCATTTGTGTCTTAATATATTATCATACTAGTTGAACAAAAATATATTAAATGATTAATGTGCTCTCTTTATTAATTTTATCTCCTGATTTGGCATCTCGTCTACAGTCACTTTCTCACAGGCGGGATGTGGCTTCCCTCTGTCTTTTCTACAAATAATTTCATGGCAGCTGCTCTGACGAGCTACTTTCATTGGTAACCCAACTGCATGAATTTCACCGTGCTACTAGATTGGCATCTCTCATTTTACTGTCGAAACAGTTAAATTTAACCGCCTCTTCTACTTCAACAGCTTCTTCTATCGCACTTCCCAACAGTGGAACTCCCTTCCTCTTATTCGCTTCCCTGATAGCTATAATCTTCAAAATATTCAAATGTAATGCCAGTCGCCATATTCTGATGCCTTGATACTGATCCCCGTCATTCTCTATGTCTTTTCCTCAAACAACCGTCTTTACTCTTGCTCTCACTCTCTGTAACCCTTTGCGTGCTAGCGGCACTCCCGCCTTGCTTGGGGTGAAAGGATTAAAAAAAATATTAATCTCTTTCAGGATTTAAATCAAAACATTATATACTCCTCATTTTGAAAATAAAAAAAAGGAGAGATGCGTTTACGTTTTTTGCATGAGTTCAAGTTTGGTCATAACATTTCTCAAACTGCTGCCAACATTAACAGAGTCTGGGAGGAAGGGTTACTTGTAATCAAATAGTACTGGTTTCTGAAGTTCCGAAGTGATGGAACGAGTCTTGAATATCATGGTTGTAGAAGAATTCCATCTAAAATTGACAATCAACATCTGAAGACACGGGTCGAACCAAAACACTTCAAAGTGTCAGATATATTTCTTAGAGGATGGATGTCAGCAATTCAATAATATCAGACAATTTCAGGAAAATTAGCATGGTGAAGGAACCCAATAAACAGGTTCCACATGAAATCGAAGTTTTGAAATGCATTCGATTTTGCCTCTGCCAAATTCAAATGATACATTTCTTGGTCGAACAGTGACTTGTGTTGAGAAATGAATCCTGTACGACAATCGTAAACGATCAACTCAATAGCTTGATTATGACGAAACACGAAAATAATGTTCAAAACTGAAAGATAATAGTGACTCTAACAATAGCATCACTTCTGAAGTTTGCTGCCAGCAACTGGATGGAATGCACATTCAGTTAATCAAAATGCGACCGGCGCTAGTTAATCGACGATGTCCAATTCGTCTTCATGTCAATGCTCGGCCACATATTGCCAGGATGTTACTGCAGAATCTCACCGACTTGACACACGAGACCTTGCCACATCCATCATATTTTCCTGATCCCTCGCTCACTGACTAACACTTTGTTAAGCATTTTGACAATTTTTTAAGCCCAAACACATTCCGTTGCAAGAAAGATGCCGAAACTGCATTCAAAGATTTCTTGGCGTCCAAAACTCTAGATTTTTATTTTAAAGGCATGAATAACCTTGTAACTCGATGGTAGAAATGTATAGCTGTTCATTAAGTAACAAAATTAATTCTGAAATCTCAAATTATTTTCCGAACAACCTCATTTCTTAGTATAGAAAACAACTAATGAGAGTGGGTACATTAGAATAGTATTAACGTCAATGGGTAGCAATAAGAAAAGCCAAATGCTTCTCTAATTTTAACGGGTTTAAATCCAGTCGATTCAACCATGATTACCGCTTCATTCATCACCCTCCACCACTTTCACAATTTACTTTGCAATATTAGATGCAGTTATTAGAAATAATGACAGCTTTGTCGTGTTCGTTTAATAAATCCTACCAGTGGTTTGATGGAATATATAAACAGGTTAATTACTTACACGAGTAGCATATGCGATGTTTGGTTTTGTGGTGCTAAATGTAATTGAAGTTTTAATGTCATGAAACTACTTACTAATTATAAACTCATTAGCATGTTGTCCGTTAATTAACTGCAGTTTTATTTGCAAATTTAAGCAGTTACGTGCATGAAGCACATTTCAATCGAGGCTGTTTTCTTTCGAAATGTTTCATTTATCCAAGGTGAACATATCTGCAAAGAAGTTTAGATCCTTTGAGTAGATCTTAAGTTCTGCAATCACAAACGCTTGACTAACAGTTGCTGTGCAAACACGCATTCAAGAAATCTATTTCTTTAAAATATGAAAGCACAGTTTTGTCATAAATATACTTATTTGATTGAGTCTAACTTTTGTTCTCATCTTTGATATCTTATAGATTCTTTATACTATTTCTGGGTTTCTATCTCCTCGAAGCTTACGGCAACATGATGTTGAAACAATGGTTCCTGTACGATCACCGAAGTTAAGTAATAACAAGCCTTGTCAGTACTTAAATGGGTAACCTCTTGGGATGCCAGTTTATGTAAGTGTTATGGGTTCTTACCTATAACTACAGTTTGAACTCTTCCTAACACTATGTATACTACGCCTCTCAAGAGAGAGGGACGAATCGAGTCGAGCCGATAGTAGTTCACTCCAAACCAGACTGACAGTCATACTAACACCTTCCACATCTTGTATTATTATTCCGTGTAATATATCTTCGTTATTTCTACTCTTGTGTTCGTGTTGTTCTTCCTTGGTCCTAACCTGGACCATAACAGTAAGCATGGATGTGTGGGTGGTGTAATGGATAATGGCTTGGAATTGTTAATAAGAGAGCTGAGTTTCAATTCTCGCTGGGTTCATTATATTCACATACACTTGCGAAAGGTATGAATCCATCTCTTTTCTCTCCAGCTATGGGTTAATTAGGAAGAATTGTATCACTAAATCGTTATTATCTACATCAACCACACAAAAATTCTTAAAATCTAAAAATTATTTTCTGGTTTTAAATAAATTGCAAAGGGTTGTTAAGCCGTAAAGAACGAATCAATCAGTTAAAAAACAATTTATGAGTGACTGCAAAATCATCTCCCTCTTTAAAGTTATACAGAAATCGTACAGATGCATGCTGGGATTTTCCCAGCCAATAAGATAGGCCACTTATTGGTCTCATCCTCCCATATTCTTGTTCCTTCTTGTCTTGAAGTCAGAATGTTGCGACCACTTGTCTGTATCTCTTTTGTTTGTTAATACCATTCTTACTTCGTGAAATTTTTTGTCTCATTATTGTTGTTTTGCCTTGCTTGCATATATTTTGTTTGTTTAGTATTGTTTTTTGCCATGTTCTTTTTCTTTATTTTATTATTGTATTATTGGAAACTTTGTCAATTCTGTTTGTTGGGTATTTCTGCCAATTACGCTTAACCATGGCCAATTACTCTACTACACTATTGTTCACCCAGCACAAGGTCCGTATGCCACTCAAGGTAGACGGTTATTGAATCAGAAATTGAAGAGGCGTAAGAAGAGGAAGTAAGAAGTGCACATTATGCGGATATGTAGGACTGATAACGGTAGACCTAGTAGTGATCGGAGAAGCAACATTCCGGGAGTCTGGCAATTCTTGGAACGGTGCTGTCTGAGTGGAACTTTGTCCTTATCAATGAAATACGAAGAGAATGAGGATGAGTCGACCTTGTGTATGTGGCGTAGCGGGTTCTAGCACTGAAGATCTGAAATGGTGGTTCTAAGTAATGTAGTTTACCTGGAAATAGCAATAGAGTAGCGAAAGGCTAAGAACGTTTGTCTTTGGGAAAAGAAGTTGTAGAACGGAAAAGAATTAACCACCACCAAGGCAGTGTAGACATTTTCGTACGCTGTCAAGGCTGGAAAGTGAGGATTGGGTCAGATCCAGCCCAGATATGGCAGCAACATTCCATTTTCGCTTTGATCTGACTCTTGTAAAGGTAGAGAATGGTAGGAGTCAGGTACTTTAAGGAAGGTTACAAGGAACTGATCATTTTCCCAGCATCTTTAGCGAAGGATCATAGGAGTACCTCTTGAGGTTTGGATTGAGCTTGAGTCGCAACAGACGTTCTCGGTAAGGAAACGCATTGAACGTTCAACCGTTTTTCATGACTAGAGAAAATTTAGGATCTTCTCGGTGGTGATAAAACATTACTAGTTTGGTTTGGGGGAACAAATTACAGGCATGCTACCCGAAGTGAAATCATGAGGTTTACCCAGGAATCAAGGCAGCAGAACTGCTTTGGTCAGTATTTATGGCATAACTTTTCGGGTTATCTTGCTTCCATTATTTTGGCTAAAAGGCGATATCTTGTCTGTGCTAATCGTTGTGTTCCTTTTGTACCTGTGTTGACGTTTGTCTTCTGAACTAGATGGTTTTCACTACGTCAACCAGGGACTGAACTTATGACAATAGCCCTCGATTCAGTATTATATCACTGGTGATATTTTCGAACTTTAAAAAAAAAAATTTCAATATCAGATGGTTTCGATATTTGGTTTTCAAGCCGTCCTTGTCCCACTTTTGATAATCATTTTGAAATGTGGAATTGTCCATATAATTTGAGTTATTCGAACCACATTTCTCATCTTTGATTGTTATTGATGTTATAATAGAAACAAACTCTCAAAGAACACTCCCAGTATAATGAGATCGATCCTCACTGTGTGATCTACTACACTTGTCAGGTACCAGATTAATTAAGTTTTGTAAACATTTATACAGATATAATTTTTAACTACATAGGCAATATCTGTCTATATTTCTGAGATGAGATATTGTAGTTATTTACATTGCTTGGTCTTGATGGACACATGGCACAGTGGATAAAAGCAATGGTTAGATCCAGTGACTTGACCCAAAGAGTTGTGAGTTCAATACCTGGCTACTGCAGTCGCGAACAAAATCTTGGAGAGTTGAGTTAAAAGGAGATAATTTAGATATCCGGAAGAGGCATAGCATGTGGAACTAGAACAATCTACCCCGGGGGACGAAATAAAGGGTTCAGTTCGAAATTCCAATCACCTGAAGAAGGCCGGAGCATACAACGGTCGAAACGTCGTGAATATGGCAACTAATATAAGGATAACAGTTCGAACAATGTAAATAGTGCAAATAATAGGAAATATCATCTTCACATACGCATGCGCATATGATGTTGGATTAATCAATAAATTCGTTGTTAGCTGAATTTCAATCTGAAAATTTCATTATATCTATGTGTGATTAATATTTACAACTGAATTAACTTTTGTAACAAGAAAAGAGATAATACTGAAAAATAAATATTTTTGTACAAAATAATTGTTTTTATCAGTAGGTGACAGACTTATTGATGCATTTATACAAAAACAATGGCATAATAGTGGAAACAGGCAATTTTAATTTTCACTCGTATTTCTTTCATCTTAGTTTCAGTTTTCTTTCCCTACAAAATGAAAGGAACGCTAAAATGAATAATAGTTGAGACTGTTTTATCGAAAAATAGCATTCAAGATAATTTTTTGTTCGTTTTTTTCGAGCACACCCATCTACTAAGGGACTTGTCAATCCTGATGTAGACGCCTGCTCAAAAACATTTGTGTTTGTTCGACATCCACAGAGATCACGTGTGGAGGCACGTCTCCACAAAATAAGAAATGTGCATGTGTGGGGACGTACTAAGATCAGATATTAAAATGGTGTTATTGGGGTGGGGGTAAGTCAGATGTTAAGATAACCCTGATTTCAAAACATGTTAGTATCATAATGGGCAGTCTTGGTTGGCAATGTATCTAGAGATCGTGTTGGCTTTGAAAATATTCCAGGAAAGGTGCTGTTTTAGGCAGTACGACTTGATGGAGAACACCCATAATAAAAGCTCTCCGGATCAAAACGAAAACCATGTGGGATAAATAATAATAATAATAATAATAATAATAATAATAATAATAATATAAATGCCTTCATGCTACATCGGCCAAGGTATATCTTTAATGGTTTATGATCTTAATGAATTGGAGGTGTTAACATATACTTGTTTTGTCGTGGTAAATTACAATTAGCTACAGTAAATATCACGTTCAGTATCATAGATCTGCTTGTTAGCTGTCGACCTTAACTAGTTAGGCATGCCCCATAGGAACTAACGAAAATCTCTGTCCACGAACATAAATAGTGAGGGAGCATCATGGCCAGGTGTATTGAACCTTTATTTTTCAAATTTGATCGATGATGCAGCCAAGGCGACTTGGGAGTTAAATCTAGGTGTTTGGGTACCCCTTCAATCGAAGACCGTCTGAGTTGTCCGAGATACCAAACCTGACAGTATTTCTAACTAGACCACACTTGCAAAGTTATACGATTCTTTAGTAAAACCAATCACTTTATCGAAGTTGTGGAGAGCCAAAAAAAAGAAAAAAAAAGAGAAAAATGTTCAATTTATGTTAATATTTACGAGAAAATTCAGTGCCTTCGTAAGGAAGGACATAATGTTTAAAAATAAATAATTGTTGCGTGGAATAAATTATGCTTTTTTTTCATTATTATGCAACTGACATTGACGTACATAGAAATACACAATAAAAGCAAAAGTCTTAATGAAAAAGACATTTCTTAATATTTAATGAAAGAGAAATTCATCTCAGCGTCATTCTAATTTCTCCTGGCTCTCTACGATTAAACAAGCTAATATCATTAATTATTTCCTCCGAATTCATTGAAGAACGAATGACAATAGCTTTCTGCCGACGTCTTTGCCATCTGTTTCTCTTTATTTACCAAGTTAATTTCTTAAAGCATCTTCATTAATTCTTTGCTTTTCTCACGCTTCATTGAACAACTCTATTACAATTACAAATGAGACACAGATGCATACGCATAGAAACCCAAATGAGAACAGCACTGCATGCAAGCATTTCATTCATACTTCTATATCATCTCATGCAATCTAGTGTATTTTAATTTTCCCACGCTTTCCATGAATGGGATACAAAAAGTCTTTAAGAGCGTGAGTAAATGCTAAGAAAGAATAATAAAAAGACAAAAAAACAAAATACGAATATAAGAGATAAAAGACGCAAGTGCCGCACAGTGAAGGAGTTACATTTCCCACACTAACTGATAAGGCGTACCATCACATGATACCCAGACTCTAATTTAGTTATAAGCTAAACGCAACAGATTTGTCCAGTTTATTTTTTAAAAAACGTCTATCAATTTTTTAAAATTTCTAAAGGAGAAACCGCATCTTTGTATGTGTTTTCAATGCATTTTATATGCAGCTTGAGCATTCTTGTCGAATCGTCGTCAGCTATCGCTCGTTTTCCTTTGTTTGGGTTCATAAAGGAGGCGCTTAAAGGACAGCGGTTCTCCAATGATGATAAGGTGAAAGAAACAACACGCACATGGCTATGAAAGCCACCCATAATCTTCTATGAGGCGGGTATACATACCCTTACACGGAGGTGGAAAAGCACGACTGAGAAAGTGAGTGTTCCAGGCTGCTTCTGTAATTTTAAGATAATTGTATCCTTTTGTGCATGATTTGTCCGCTTCTACGGTTAATTCTGTCGCCGTCGGCTTTATCTCGTATTCAAGAATTTCATTTCTTCTTTGCTGATCGCTTCCTTTATGATGATGCTGTTGATGAAGATATTCACCATCAACATGCGGGTTAAGGACTAGAAGCTTCCAGTCATCCATTCCCTATCGCCGTTCGGCTTTACAAGTTTTGGTTGGAGATGAAACAAAACCAGAGTAAAAGAAAGTGATGATGGCGTGGATTTGTTTAAGGTGGACCTCAACTTGCCAGGAAGTAACGGACGCAACTTGATTTCGTGAAAATTCCTCTGCGGCACATATGGAATGAGGCATACAGAATCCAGTTATGAAAATGCAACAGACTGCCGCTGTTACAATTTCGAGTGGCGCCTTCCGTAGCATGTCCGTCATGCATAGCCCTCTTCATCATTCGCTTGTTCTACTGTAGGGTTCTTTGGGGGTGGTCGCGCTTAGTCTGGGCCCACGTTTTGAACCTTGCCACCAAGAATGGCCCTACCTATATATATATTGTTGTGGTGTCCTCCCTCTATAGAGTCTATGTTGGACTCTTCCGCCTACTATAAGATTAGTAGGAGAGAAGACCTTGTGGGAACAGTCGACCAGAATTTTTTAACTGTCGAACCCTCTGCCTTGGGCAGAGAGGAACTCGGACGAGGCTTTGCCGAAGGACAAAGTTTCGTCTGGGGAGGTAGGCAGGCCCTGAACCCGTTTATGCGGGTTCTACGGGAATATGTTTGTCAGAGCCTACAGGCTCGGCGAACACACAGTAAACTCGGCAGTGTTCCACATACATCCCTCGTTTCCTGTTAAATATTAACAGTCGAATAGATTGAATGATGGGTCAACTAACACACACTCACTAGTCGTATAATACTCTTCTGTTGTACTTACTGTTTAATATATGATATATCTGAACCCTGGTTAAGATGCTGTGACCAAGTAAATGGTTAAGAAATAACAAAACAAGAGGTTGCAGATATATCATATACTAATGGCCATCACTATCTTCCTGTCCCTTGCAGCTCTTAATAAGATTTGTCTTTTTGTTATTTCTCCCAAATCCCGTTCTGTCTTCCATTTGCTCAATATGTCAGGCATACTTTTCCCTCTATCTTTCCTGTGAGTATCAGATTTTCCAACCCCTCCTTCCTCATTATGTGTCCCAGAAATTTCAGCTGCATCTTCCTCATGTTAAGCATAAGTATACATTTTGTTTCCATTCTCTCCAAACCTCGTTGCTCAGATATTCGGCCCATGGTATCCTTAGCATCCTTCTGTAGAACCACATTTCTGTTGTTTCAAATCTCTTCTTCATCTTTAAGGAGATTGTCCACCATTCGCTGCCATACTGGAAGACAGATATCA
The DNA here is from genome assembly GCA_964036315.1 of Acanthosepion esculentum. Taxonomy (NCBI): domain Eukaryota; kingdom Metazoa; phylum Mollusca; class Cephalopoda; order Sepiida; family Sepiidae; genus Acanthosepion; species Acanthosepion esculentum. The sequence goes on from OZ038484.1 coordinate 38,528,971, forward strand.
CATAACAGTTCAGTACTCTTTTCTTTGTTTCTAACGAAATTTTTTCTTTTCTTAATACTCTGCTTAGCTTTTGGAAGGCGTCTTTGGACATCTCAATACGTCTTCGTATCTCAGTGTCGCACTTTCCGTCCTCAGTTGGAACACTTCCAAGATATTTAAATTTCTGCACCTGTTTGATTCTAGTACCCCCGACCTGTAATCTGTATTTTTGGCTCATCTTTTTGCTGATAACCATGTATTCTCTCTTGTTGCAGTTTATGCATAGTCCCTTCATCTCGCTCTCCTTCGCTACCTTCTGTGGGTGGTTTTGTAGTTTCTTTTCCGTGTCTGGTATCAGCACTGTGTCATCTGTATATATTATATTGTTAAGATTGTGATCGCCAATGATGAATCCTGGTAGGATTTCTGGTTCTCTCAGAACTGCCTCGCTGTATATGTTGAATAAGCCCGGTGAGAAGACATCCTTTCTTACACCGCTTTCTATTTTTGAATATCTGTTGAAATCATTTTTTTTTATCCGTATGCAGACGTCTTGCTGCCAGTATAGATTCTTGATTATTCTAACATCTTTTCCGAATATGTCAAGGTTGCTTTGGCATACTTTGTCGAACGCCTTTGCATAGTCTATAAGACACAGATACACGTCCTTTTGTGTTTGTATTGCTCTTTCTGATAGCATTCTGAACATAAATATCGCGTTCCTTGTTCCGGTGTATTTGACGAAGCCGCACTATTCTTGTCTTATCGCTGGCCTGATTCTGCTGCTCTATTCATCAGAATTCGGATGATGGGGTTTGTTATGTGGCTCATTAGGCTATGTTCGGTGGAGTTCACATTCGTTTGCGCTTGGTTTCTTAGTCAGCGCTATGAAAATAGATCTGCTTTGGTCTTCCAGTATATCACCACTGTTGTAGATTTCATTTATTATTTCAGTGATCTTTATGCCCAAATCGTCCTAGGCTGCCAGCATCTCTATTGCAATTCCGTCTGGCCATGCCACTTTGTTTCTGTTCAATTTGGTCAGTGCAGCTTCCACTTCGGTTTTTAGTATTCCTGGTCCGTCAGTATTTCTGTGTATTGCCAGTTCTCTTTCGTTGTGGAAGAGATCTCCGATATATTCGTTCCAGCGCTGAAGTATTTTTTCTTTCTCTAATATAAGCCTTGGATATTATGCAGCCTGTTGATGAGCATATCTTTTGTTTTTTTGTTTTTTTATTTAATTGTGTAGTTTTCTGTATTCCGTTCGATGTCTTGTCATTCTTTTCTGTCTCTTTTGCATCATGTCGAGAATCTCATCTGTGATTCATTTGTTTGTTACTCTTAGTCTGTTTTCCTTTGGAATGATGCCGTTTGCTGATATTAAAACTGCTCTTAGTGTGTGCCATTTCGAGTTTTCATTTCCAGTTTGTCTTCCGTATCTTCTTTTCATACTGTCCATATATTTTTCCTTCAGGTTTGGGTCGTTCGAGAGTCAATTGTATTGCAATTTGGGTGCTGCGTTAGGCTTCTTCATTTTCCGTAGTTTCATTCTTAGTTTACATATAACAGGGAGGTGATCGCTTTTGCAGTCGGAACTTGGATAGGTTTTGCAGTGAACAACTGCATTCCTGAATCCCATATATTAGTCATAAAATACTACCTTTGGGTGTCCCACATTTTCGGCCTTATGATACATCTAAGCTACGCTTAAAAAGAATGATTTCGACGTGGTGTAATGGTTAGTAAGCTTGTCCGGTAAGATCAGTTAAGACTGAGTAGTGAGTTCGATCCTCACTGGGCGTCTCATACTTTCGGCCTTGTGCCATATCTAAGCTACGCTTAGAATATAACTACCTTATCCCAATGAATAACCTGCCATTTATCTGTTAAAATCACAACTCAAACTCACATTGATGAACACAGACTAAATAGAACTTCCCTTTCTTATACATCAGTTCACCAAATCCTTGTCAATAACATAGGTATATTATGTAACGTTACCCATAAAAATTATTTATGTCCATTAAATTAAAAAAACAGAGAAACGAAAATGCAAAACTAAATAGCTTCTCAAGAAAGTTAAATATATTTAAAAATTAATAACCACATTCAACTTGCAAAATGCGCATTATTACGTGTACTGTTGTCATCATAAAGAATGCTCAAGGGATTAAAGCCTTTTCTTGCGATTTTCTTCGAGTGTTCATACTAGTTTAACTGTGTGCTTTTATATATAAAGTCCGCCAAAAAATGTGTATACACTTCAGGAGAAGAGAAACATGTCTTTCGGAGTTTTATCAAATTGCGATAACACTATTTACGATATTTTCTCCATAGATGGCATTACATTGGCGGCCCTTAGACAAGAAATGAATGTGCAGCAATTTCACTGGACAATTTGGCCAACGTTGTCTAAGTATTAATTCTCTGTACTAATAAACTTATGGAAGATAAAGGCCACCATTTTGAGTATCTCTTGTGATTGTAGAGTCCAAAGGTAATTGAATGTCAGAATAATTACTATTATAATATCTGTACAACTTTTTCCTTTCCTGAAGTGTGTATACAGTTTTTGTCGGATTCTATATATATATATATATATATATAGATATATATATATATATATATATATCTATATATATATATATATATATATATATATATATATATATATATACACGTGTTCTAAAATGAGACTCAAGATCTGTTTATTATCTTTGGAAATGTATCTGTTTATTCCCATCCAAATGAAGAGATGGCACAATACAAATTCGTTTATCCAATGTGGCTTTCAAAAAATATTTGTACTAACTTTAGAATGATCGAAAGGGAAAAGAGAAACTTAACTATACATTTAGTAAAACATTGGTCCTTATCTATCTATCTATCTATCTATCTATCTATCTATCTATCTATCTCAGCCTGTTCATATCTATCTATCTATCTATCTATCTATCTATCTATCTATCTATCTATCTCAGCCTGTTCATATCTATCTATCTATCTATCTATCTATCTATCTATCTATCTATCTATCTATCTATCTCAACCTGTTCATATCTATCTATCTATCTATCTATCTATCTATCTATCTATCTATCTATCTATCTATCTCAGCCTGTTCATATCTATCTAACTATCTATCTAACTATCTATCTCAGCCTGTTCATATCTATCTATCTATCTATCTATCTATCTATCTATCTATCTATCTATCTATCTATCTATCTATCTATGTGCGTGCATACATGTGTGCTTGTATGCGTTTCTATGGGGCCATGTGAATGGACAGGTCTATATTCCCCCTCTTCTTAAAAACCTAGAGGAACTTAAGGCGAGAATCATCGAGGTGCTGGTGAATGTTACGCAAGACATGCTACAGCGTGTTTGGCAGGAGCTGGACTAACGACTTGTCGTGAGTGGCGTCACAGTTGGTGCGTATATTGAACATTTGCGAAGCTTTGTGAAATCGGTTATAAAATCTACATCCCTTTGAATATCTTGTTTGAACTTTGATAAATAAAGCTTTTCATGTTCAATATAAAGCCTATTTAATATCGTTTGCCTGGAACATGTAGTCTCTCAGATAATCAAACTTTAAATGATGTGAATTTTTGGGATAACCTATATATACATATATATATATATATATATATATATATATATATATATATATATATATATATATATATATAGGTATGAAAGATTTCTCAGAGTTAACCTGTAGAAAAAGACAATATATATAAAAGTAAAAATCAATAAGAAAACTGTATTATTAGCCGAAGCGTTTTGTCCAATGTGAGACTTTTTCAAGGCAAGAACGAAATGAATTTACTAAAAACAAAGTAACTATTAACAACAAACAAAATGTCCTTAACAACTAGAAGAATTTAGAAAAACGCTATTGTATTCATATTGTAAACTGAAAATTATGTCATCTCATTTTAACAGATATATTATTAAAAAAAATACAAAAATATCTTGAAATACTAAAAAGTAAATTTATTCAGTAAAATCGCCATTGGCTTCAACAACGACTTCCAGACAACTTCGGAATCTTCTGCAACTCTTCTGGACGGTCTCCTCGTGTAATTTGGCGAATGCTGCCATAATCCTTGTCTTCAGTTTATCTTTGGTGTTACAAGGAGTTTTGCTGTTCTCTCGCTCAACTGTGCTCCGCACATAATAATCAAGGAGGTTACTGTCTGGGGATTTAGGTGGCCAGATATAAGGGGTGATGCAGTCGCAGAAATTGTCAGGCCGCCATGACTGGGTTCTCCGGCTTGTGTGGCATCCTGTTGCCAGATACATGGCCTTCCAGCAGCCACCCTCTTGACCAATGGCGGCACTACCTCCACAAGGTGCTTGATTTAGGCCCGCGTGTTGAATCTGGGGCCTTGTGGGAAGAGGAATGGAGGCATAACGTCGCCATCACTAGTTATCACTCCAAACACCATGATGTTGACTGGACATATAATCCAAATCTTTTCGAATTCTCTGCACTCTCATCAGATTGACACCCAAACACTCTGAAATGTTTGGTATTGGAGCTTCTGGTGCGAAAGCCAAGCAGTACAGCATACTGCTTCCTAATTTCTGTTGAAGTGAATTGCCTCATGGTGCCCTTTTTCTCGTAGACGATGTCCAACTGACCTTACTATACAGTACAATCGAGAAGATCAAAAACAAACAACGCGCATTCACGAAATCAAAAATATTAAATGGCGACAATTTTCCCATCGCAGCCTATATATATATATATATATATATATATATATATATATATATATATATATATATATATATATATTCAAATTAATTATCTACTATAAAAAATTTAAGACAGCTAACCTTATCCTCAAAAATAACAAGACGCCAGCTAAGTCAAAATTACAACGAACGAACATTATGAGTTCAAATGTTGCTTAAGGAACTGTGTTCCTGATCAAACCGAACTCATAAATAATTACATCGGTGGTACAACTACATGCCTATCCAGACGCCTTACCTTACACCTATCTGACCAGAGCTCTATTAGAACCCATTTAAACACACACACAAACTTACCTTCTCCATTCGAAACATACTAGTAGAAAACACAACTATAATAACTTCATCCACCTGTAAAAAAAGATTAAAAATAATGGAAGCTTTAATAATAAAAAAGAAAAAGCCAACTCTTAACAATATTAACTACAAAGAAGGCCACAATGTGCTAACCGTGTTCGTAAAATAAAACATCTCTATAACATACTAAAAAGGTAAGCATAACGCACATACTCAATTAAACTGAAAAAATAAATTCATCCTTGATAATGGCTAAAAGTATAGCCGAAAGCGCTCGGAACTATAGAACATTTGGACAGTTTCTACACACTCTGTGTCCCCAAAAAAGAAAGTACTTGTTCGAATGCAAGAAAAATTAAATAAAAAGCTTAACCGTAGTACCGTGTCTGTTGTTTATAATGAAACCTGCATAAATGAAGGATTGTTGCCTAAATACACAATATATATATATGGAGATTGAAATCAACACCCAGAGCGCCAATCTGTTTCATACTAAACGCAATCGTCTAGCCAGGGTGTTTACTTCAACGTTCACTTTTATATTTACATACGCTCTATCCCTGACAGTAAGCACTTTAACCCATAAATATAGCCTACCTTAAAACTATATATATATATATATATATATATATATATATATATATATATATATATATATATATATATATATATATATAATTAAAATGTGTTTTCAGACTTCGCTTAAAACATCTTGAAAACTTCTCGCTAGTGTGATGCTGAAAGTCATCTGGAGCGTTTTAGGCGTGTTAATACGTCTGTAGAACCATGAAGAAAAGTATCTCTGCACAAAAGTATATGCACAACGATCTGCTACATGGTCGAGATACTTACATATTTTTCAGTTGTCGCTGTTCAAACCAACAAAGCCAATAGTGTTGTGACGTTTATATTTTATTTTATATACATATATGTATATATATATATATATATATTTTTTTTTTTTTAATTTTATATACATATATATATATATTTTTTTTTTTAAATTTTAATTTTAATTTTATACACATATATATATATTTTTTTAATTTTATATACATATATATATATTTTATTTTATATATATGTATATATATTTTTTATTTTATATTCTTATATATATTTTATTTTATATACATATATATATATATTTTATTTTATATACATATATATATATTTTTCATTTTATATACACATATATATATTTATTTTTATATACATATATATATATATTTATATACATACATATATATATATATATATATATATATATATATATATATATATATATATATATATATATATATATATTTATATACATCTGGGGATACGACCTCTTTAGATATAATTGTTTTTATTTATAGATGGTTGTTTCGTTGTATGAATATTTCCTCGGGGATCATAAGTTTGTTTTTACTGTTTGATTTTGTTAGTATTTTGGTATTGTTTGTGAGTAGCTGTCTAATGTTACCATGGTCCTTATGTTGCTTATTAATGTGTTGTTTGATGGCTCTCTATTCCGATATGTAGCAGGTGAATCTACTTGACAGTGTGATTGTGGTATATCCTATGTAAGACGTTTTGTGTTTTTTGTCTACATATAAACATTCTCCGGTGGGCAAGTATACTCATAAACAAAATTGATCTTGTACAGAGGGTTTGAAGGTTGGGATATATTATTTTTAATAACTAGGTTGATAATTTTTTGTAATGAATAATGAATCTGATGCCTTTGTTTTTATCAAATGGTTTTATCTGTCGATGTATGATGTTTTTTATTGTATTCTTTTTTTTTATAACTGTAGTCCATTTGATTTTGATAATTTATGTTAATAGCGTTATTGTCAATATTATATTTATGGCTATGGTCATTGTTAAAAAAATTTTAAAAAATAAAATTTGATTTGCTTGTCGACTATATAATCACTGGGTGATCGGATAAGTGTAAAATTATTTGATTCCTTAAAAAAAATTATTTTACATGAGGAAATGAGTTTGGCTCTTCGGATTAAGTTATTAATAACAGCAGTTTTATATTTTTCAGGGCATTCGTTGTTATTGTTTAGAAGCAATATTTATACACCAAAAACAGCTGTCTATAAATAAAAACAATTATCATTTAAGAGCCCGCATGCTTAAATATGTATTAAGAAATAAATACATGCACACAATACACCTCATCTACGTCACAACACACTTTGCTTACGTCACAACACTCTCTGCACACGTCACTACACTTACTAGCTCGACGAAACGCACCATTTGTCTCTACCTATGCTGCTGGTAACTTAAGAAAGTCGAAAGTTTGCACCATATTTCTTCTGAAATTAACTTCCTCCTTATCTGTGGATGACTATTGGCAATTTGGAAAAGTCGTTCACTAAGAATAATCGACACAAAGTGTTTGATGTCTTTAATAACATTTGCCTTATATCAAAAATAGTTTTACACATTTTAAGAGCGGGTTCCTCACATCAAAACAACGAGAAAAGTCTATATAAATATATGTCCGCAAATCTTTCGTTTTTGAGTTATTAAGTTTAAAGAAAGTTAACGCTAGGTGGCGCTGTGCAGACTAGGTTACATTTGTCATTCGTGTATATTTATGGCTAGTCTGTCTTTAACACTTAACGTGTTTAGTAGTTAACAATGGCAAGATATTTATATCGTGAGCAGGCAGATATGATTTTTACATACGGCCGCGATAATGGTAATGGACGCGAGGCTGCACGGCTGTATCAGATTACATTTCCAGACCGATTGCAGCCTAGTCATCCAATCTTTGCTGCTGTTTATCGTCGCGTTGCCGAGACAAGATCTGTTGGACCACAAACTATAGATCGCGAAAAACATAGGTCCGCTTGTATGCATGACCAACAAGAACACATTCTACAGGCTGTCGGAGATGATCCAGGTATCAGCACGCGTCAAGTGGCCCCAGTATGTCGTACATCTCATAGTACCGCATGGAGGTGACTTCCAGAGCAGTTTCTGTATCTGTATCATTTGCAACCTGTGCAGGGTCTTTCGCCCTCTGACCACTTACCACGTGAGAACTTTTGCCGATGGTTTATTAAACAAACTTCCGATTCGTTGTTTATCTCTTCAGTCTTGTTTACGGATGAGGCAACATTTGGAAGAGATGGAATAGCAAATTTACACAACCAACATTTGTGTGCGGTTCGGAATCCCTATGGTACAATATAAGCTAGACACTGGCATCAGTATACGATTAATGTGTCGGCTGGAATTGGTGACTGACTGGCAAGTCCATATGTTCTGTCAGCATGTCTTGTAGGAGCTGCCTACAAGGACTTTATTTTGAACCCATTTCCAGACATGCTAGAGGATGTACTCTTGTTAATATGAAAATGTATGTGGTTAATGCATGATGGGGCTACAACACATTTTAATCACTTTGTTCGCGATGCACTGGCTGATATCTACCATGAAAGATGGATAGGTTTCATGACCTGAACGTCCCCAAGATCTCAATCCTTTGGATTTTAATATGTGGGACCACCTAAAACAATTGGTTTATGCAGTGGACATTAATAATGCAGAGACGCTTCACCAACGTGTCATGGGGACCTGCGAAACCATTTGACGTCATGTGGGAGTATTTGAAAGGCTTCGCCCGTCACTGATCCGATGGGATGGATGAGAGTGTGGAAGCAAGCGGAGGACATTTTGAACACTTGTTACGAGTGGATGTGTTGAGATACAATGATGGCCTTTTGGATGTTGATTCAGTGATTTATCAATATAAGTGTAGTTGTGGACTCGACTACATAGGGAGGTCGTTCCGACGTTTGGATTTGAGAATAAAACAACACCCCACCCCCAGGATTTTGAATCCGGATGCCATGAAAAGCCAACTAAGCAATACTTCTGGCTCTGCTATTGCTGAGCGTGTAATAAATAGCAGGAATTGTGTGTTTAATTTTAGTACGGACCGTTTTTCTATCTTATCTAGGTCCCACTCATCATATCACGTCAAGGTTCTAGAGTCCTTGAGTATCAGATCCCGTGGACCTTCCCTTTGTAAACAGAGGGAAGGCCTGCTGGGTCTGAATGTTATTCGACTTTAGTTTTCTTGAAATTCATATTTTTTCCCTTCCATTCGTTATATTAATATAATTTACACGCTTATATATATTTTATATCCCAGAAAATAAACTCGATAAGGCTGGGACGGAACAGGTTGTTCTTTTTTAGCTTTTTAAAAATGCCATATAAATTTTGCTTTTTCCTAGCTATCGTTAAAATTTGTACCACAAAACTTATATATATATATATATATATATATATATATATATATATATATATATATATATATATATATATTTTAAAGACATTTATATTATGTTTAACGTTCTTTAAAATAAATTGTCGGACAATGTCCAATTCTAAAATATATATATATATATATATATATATATATAGAGGCAGTCAAAACAAATATGGCGTTTATATATATGTATGTATATAAAACATCGAGTCATAATTCTAGTTTTGTAATTCATTTACTTGTATACATTTTTGTTACGAATGAAGCCGTTCGTATCTTATGTGCTTTTTCTGACGAGGTATAAATCCAGCTGTTACTTTTGCCTAAAAAAATATTCCTTTTCATTTAATAATAATAAAAAAAGCAAATATGCATAAAGGTTTCCTTAAATCTTCTATCAATTTAGACATCGAAGGTTTATTCTTGAGAAGAATTTGATCAGAGGTTTTACATTTTATTTTAATAGCGTCTTCAGCCAAATGGAATTAATCAGAGTCAGTTAAAACGAGTTCAAAAGCATCATTTGCGTTCAGATGTCACCTTGGATACGTGTTTTGTGCACTCGGCCGAGAGAGACGTTACTTCTTTTTGCATCTAAAGCTGAACCTGATAACCCATTTGAGAAGAGGTAATTACCTGCGGAGAATTGTTTCTCTCATTGCTTCGCTTAAATGAATGCTTAGGTTTTTGAGCCGCGACTTAAAGGGCCAAGGATCTACCTGACAACCGTAAAGAGCCTTCTAATCCTAGACATTCACTCTATATACAACATTCGCACCAAATATATATATATATTTCTCTCTCTCTCTCTCTCTCTCTCTCTCTATATATATATATATATATATATATATATATATATATATATATTCCCATTACTATAGAAACATATATTAAAAAATCTACACATCCAGTTAAAAAAAAATTGTTAACAGCTAATAAAATAGCCGAAAGCACTCGTATATGTTGAACTGTCGGCATTTAGTGTTGAACTTTATATATATATATATATATATATATATATATATATATATATATATATATATATATATATATATATATATATATATATATGTGTGTGTGTATATATACACACACACCCTTGTGCTAATTAATGGAAACAACCGCTTTAGTTTCCTTTCTTTCACCATACGGTCAGTTTTAGACCCACTGGTGTGACAGGGTGTAATCGATTTCTATTTTTTCCTTAGATTAAGTCATTTGCAGGGGTGTGCAGAAATATGAATCTGTTTTCGGGGTGTATGATGAAATTTGTTTGGCCTTGAAAAATATTGCGTCATCCGTGATTTCATCAGATTTTTGTCGCGCACAGACACTATTGTCTCGACTGTCGATTAGTTGTCCCATGGCTATTGTCTGCGATGGACGTAACTCCAAGGAAGCGTACGAAAATTGTAATGCTGCACGAACATGTTGGCAATCCTCACCAGTGAGCAAATCAAATTCCTATAGACTGGTCCGGAAACTCTCCTGATTTAAATCCAATCGAGAATCTGTGGCTCATCTGCAAGGAACGACTTCTCGGAATGGACATGCCAAGTACCAACATGTGCACTGGGTTATGTTTCATTGGAAAAATACGAAAAAAACGTAAATAATAACGGAATTATTCGTTTTGTTTCAAGTAATTTGCACAAGGATATATATATATATATATATATATATATATATATATATGAAGAAATATACTCTTAAGGTGTGGTATATTTATGGGATAAAGTGCTCAATATCAGGGACAGAGCGTGTGTAAATATAAAAGTGAACATTGAACTCAACACTTTCATGCCTGACGATTGCGTCTAGCATGAAACAGCCTGTCGCCTCTAAGTGTTGCCTTCAATGTTCACTTCTTATATATATATATATATATATATATATATATATATATATATATATATATATATACAATGTCTGGCCTCTCGTATCCGAGTATGCCTATTGTGTGTGTTCAACACCCTTAGAGCCAACCTGTGGTTTATACTGTAGCTATGCCAAGCAGATAATAGTTGCAGTTTCTGAGAATGAGGGCATTATTTAGCGTTAATAACAGTCAGAACACAGCCGGTACGTTCAAATGCTCGGTCACAATGACTTGTGACTTTGTGCTAGCACAACCTTCGGCAGTTCCCAGATATTACCGTCTACCTAATCTTATTTACAAGGCTGGAATTAATTCGTGGTATGGTTTTCAGTCACTTTCCAAAAGTATTGTACGTCTTATCCGTACAATAACATCAAGTTAGCTTCCCGACAATTTGACCATGGTGATTCGGATTTCATGGTCGGAAAGCGAACCTACTAACAACTCGGCCACCCGCCCCCCATATATATATATATATATATATATATATATATATATATATATATATATGGCATGTGTGTATGTACGAGTGTGTGTGTGTGTGTGTGTGTGTGTGTGAGAGAGAGAGAGAGACAGAGTGAAAGCGTATCGGATAGAGAGAGAACATGAGATGTTAGTTTCATGCCTGCAAGCATAAATATATAGCAAAGTTATTGTTATACAGAATTTAATGTAGGTATCTCCACTGAGCCAGTAAAAATTAGCATACCATGATGAAAAAATGCTCCAAATCTAATAAAAACAAAGTTCTATCGCCAAATCATTGGTATTATTATGAGGAAAGACCAAAATTTTTTTTTGATTATTAAGTTATATTTTCTTATCCTTTTTAGAACTTTCAAAATTTTGGTTAAAAATCTTTTTTTTTGCGTCAGCTGGTAATGAGTGGGGAGTGGCACAGAAAAGTTTAGCGTCTTTTTGCAGTGAAAAACATTGATTTGGAAATTCTTGCAAAAATCCAGTAATTGTCGGATTTTAATGAAACTTTCAGGACATATTCACAAATGAATATAATTATTTTAGAAATGTTACTTTAGAAGATCCTGGTAAAAATAATATATTTTTTTACATCTTTTAACCCCCACCAACATAGTTAATTTTATGAAATTTAAAGAAATTAAATTTTGTAGAGCTTTTTAAAAAACAGTTACCAAAAATTTGTTCTGAATTATAAAATGAAAAATAAGCTAAACCATTATTTAATCAATATGCGTTTATTTGCTTATATAAATAAGATATATTATATACACTACTGTCTTAAGAAAAACATTTTCCCGATGAATAATGAATTTTTACAAGAACTATTTTCATTTTTAAAATATTTAATTATAATAATTAATAAAGTTTTAAATCTTTTAAAATTCTGTCTTATTTCGTAAAGGTGAGATGATATTGTTATTAAGTAAAAACTATATTTGCTAATCATAAATGAAAAGCTTATTACAATTTAGCGACCTCAAATTTTTGAAAAAGAATTTTGAATTTTTTTGTATGTGTATAAACGTACTGGTTTTTACAAATAAGGATGTCCATACACAACATTATCAGAAAATAAAACCGATAACTATAGTAAATTAAAAAAACCCTCACGTTATATTCGTCAGATAATCTTTACAGATATATATATATATATATATATATATATATATATATATATATATATATATATATATATATATATATATATATATATATATATATATATATATGTCAGGTTTCGAACTTGCGCACCCACCTTTGTAGGAGAAACCATCGTTTGATCCTTAACGCCTTAGACCGCTCAATCATGGCACGCTTGATCAAACGGTGGTTGCCCCTACAAAGTAGGGCGCAGGTTCGAACTCTGCCGGATAGCACATCTCGAGCAGGCGAGATTCAATACCCAGTGGGCGTCTATTTCAAAAATGGATATCCACTAAAAATAACGCTTGAAGTAATAAAAATTCTGGATTAAAAAAAAAGTTCACTGTTATACGTATTCTGTGCGTGTGTATACTCAGAAAAACATAATTGTATTATTAATGTTATTGTTGTAAAAATTTCATCTTTACAAGCTTTTGTATAATTTTTTGTCTTTTGATCAAATATTAAACTATGTGAAAACATATTACTGAGAGAGATATCCATCGTTTGCATTTGAGAGTAGATAAAAAAAAGTAGAAATTCAATGAAATTTGAGTCATTGACAGCAAGAGCAGCCATTTTAGACGACGTTTAAATCCATGGATTAGACGCCATGACGCATGGGTAAACTGTGCGACAATAACACGCCAGATCAATGATCATGATTACAACAACATTTAAGGGTTGCTATTTAAACATTTTTGGTGTTAACAAGGTCGTCGTTAGGGGCGTTGGGGTCATTGAATCCAAAATACTTAAGATGATCTCGTTAAAACCTTTCTTTCTCTCTGTCAACTATACCCAAAATCGCTTCACAAAGGAACAGGCGTCTTTGGTTAGAAAGGATTATCTTTTGAATCTTCTCAGCTAATTCTATTGGCTAAAGATTTTTCAGCAATGCCAACATTTAACTATTCTAAATGGTGACAGTTATTGATTATATTGTCGTTTAAAATGCAATAATAGACATTTAGTCGTTAAATTGCAATAATAATGATTTCTTTTTCGCCATTGTCTTCCTTTACTTTCTTTAGTTACCTTCTTCGTCTTTTACTTTCTTTTCCTCTTTTTTTTCTTTGTTGCCCTGCGTTATCTTTTTTTCTTTTCACAACTGCCTCCTCTTTCCGCTTTATTTCTTTTTCGTTTTCTCCTTTTCCTTCAACTTGAAACTGGAATTCAGCTTACGAAAATTAAAATGAAGTCTGATATTATTATGAGTATTATTATTAAAAATATTTTCATATAATACACTGACGTACCAAAATTCATGCGATAGCAATATGTAAAAGTAATGGTAGATGATGCCATTGTACTTTGGCGCCATAGAAATGCCCAAACTACACCAGTTATACATATGGTGAGTTTGATCGGAACATACACACATACAAGCTATATTTAAGCAACAAATTTCACTCAAATCAGTTATGCGCCATGTGCGATACACGCTTAGGAGATCATGTATCTTTCGATATGTGACTGACGAGGCAGATTTTTTCCTGCAGTAGGTTGCCATTTCTTTCTGCGGTAAACGAGTTGCCATCCAAGGCTATGGAACCCAGTCTGTCCTGCTATTTACCCATAGCTAAGGAGGATTCATACCTTTCCCAATGATATTAGCACGTAAGCGAATGTAATGGATTCGACTGGAATTCGAACTCGGCTCTTCGATTTCCCAGTCCGAGCCGCTAACCATTACCGTGCCTCCTTCATTCAAATAATTTACATTATTACAAGTAAATAATATAAATAATGATAACTCCTCACTCCAGAAATTAATACAGAAATCGTTTTTTGTTAAATTTTATTAAATTCAACCCACAAGGTCTGTTTGTTTAATTTTTATTGTATTAATTGCATGTTTCTTATTTTCGAATATGTTGTACATTCAAATTGTGGATAAAGTATTCGAATTTCATGTTTTGTTCTGCTTAACTATTTTCGCCCGTCTCTGTCATTATCAAGAAATTGATGTTGTCAGCGTGATAGATAAGATTTTGTTGGCTACATACTGACATTTTTGGATCAAAATTGATCCAAAGTAATGTTTAAAACGGTTACTCGAAGCAAGACCACACCGGAAAATAATGTAATTATATATTTATACCTATTATTATTTCCCTTGATTTCTGCTGTATACACATTTACTTCCGGGTTCCAACCAGCGACCTAAGGTCAGAAATGTCTTCATGACATATTGCACTTGTAAAAATAAAATAATAATAATAAAAATAACAAACTAAGATCACACACATTTTACATAGATAAAGCTCTTCGTAATGTGTGGGCTGTATTTGTGAGTACAAACTTTTGTATTTTTTTTAGTCATGGGCTACCAAGAACTACTTCAGTGAATCTATGGAAACATTTTCGAATTAACCCAAGAACTCCAAGTGTAGATAGAATTGTTAATGTTCTCATGTAATATATTTTTGAGATTTCCACTTCAACATCCTTGTATTTTGATAGTTTTTTGAAGATATTCAAAGATACGTTACAATCTGCAGGGATTATCATGTCAATAAGAAAGCACGTTCTGTTTTTGTGGTCTTTGATCATGGTGTCTGGGCGATTAGCTTTCATTGTTCAAACTGTGTATATTGTAAAGTTCCATAAAATTGTTACTGGTTCTATCTGTGTAACAGATTCTGGTTGATATTCATACTACGTTCTTGCAGTTTCTTTCCCGTAAAAGCGGTATATTTTCCAGTGCAGATATTGATCCACTCAATTATGTCAAGCTTCTGTGAGTGCTAATACTGTGCAACCTGATACAAGATTGTCAATTGTTTCTTGATATTTATCACAAAATCTCCAATTGGGGTGAACACAATGTTTCAGCATGTGTGCTTGGTAATTTCTAGTTAGCAAGAATTTGCCCGGGGTAGCAAGAATAAAAACTACGGTTTCAACTTTTAACCCTGCTCTACGTAACCTTGATCAGATTCTTTGGCACGGGCAGAGTTCTGACCATGAAGAGGCTTATCTTACCATCCTTTCTGAATTTAGTCCATTGCATTTGCTTTTGATGACCTTTTTCTAGGTTATTTGACGCCGCAATAGATGTATTATGATTTATTTGTACGTCTTCACCGACTTCAAAAATTACTTTTTGATTTTATTCCTTTATTTCTGAATAAAGTTTCTTACTTCTTTCATGTCCTTTGACACAGATCATCATCCAGTCTTCTTTAGTTTCCAGGTATCTTTGAAGACCGATTGTTGTGGTTTTGTGAGACAGTTCTAGTTGAACTGATCCTTTGCCTCCTTCGGATATGAATATATAAGGACGACCAGCACCAGCGTTACAATGATGCATGCGGTAGCAAGTGAGATACTTTCACGTTTTGACTTTCATTCTCTTAATGTCAGCTATGGTCCAATTAATAATAATAATAATAATAATAATTATTATTATTATTATCATCATTTTACGGATATTAAATATTTTATACGCTTTTTACGTATAAGATATTTTATTTAATGTTTATTATTTCTTGTACACAATTTTGATCTCTCTCCTCTCTGTTTCTGTCAGTATGACTCTCTTTCTCTTTCTCTCTCCCCCCTCTCTATCTCTCTCTATATATATTAAAGAGAAGAGAGAAGCCGCAAACGTTTTTTGGTTATAATGTGGATTTTTAAATATATATTATACTTTATTTTCCGTATCTTTGCTACACGTGTTGCAACCTTCATCAGGCGAAAAGTGATTATTTCCACATATTATTTAAAGGAATTAGTTTTTCCTTATGTTTTCCAATGTTTAACCACTTGTTTTTTGTATAGTACTGCTGGCCTAGATATTGAGAGTCTTACTAATGAAAATGTCAGGAGACAGCTGTCTTTCTTGTGACACTCGATCTCTTTGCTGGTACACATAAATTTCACTGTTTAAAAAAAAATAAGTCGGGATGTTTCTTGTCTCCAACACATGTACCCAGTAAATGTAATGCTTATAATATCTTTCACAGAACACACATATACTCTGATTCTAGTAATAAGTATTGTTCCACTCGCAAGAAATTCCGTGTGTTATAAAGTCTAATTCTTTTTCTTTTAAGTACTGTGTCTCTTCAAAACGTGGGCGATCCTAACTTTTGTAGCCTTTGAAATGTTTGTCTTTTTACTATTCCTCCAACTCACAGTTCTGCCTTCCATTTACACAAGCTTGTTAGGTAGGTTAATCGCTGTTTTCCTCTGTAACTCTTGCCTTCAATATACTTTGTGAGTTTCATATACTTCAAGCCTTCTTTTCTTCTTATATGTTGTAGAAATTTCGACTGTCTCTATAGAACTCCAGATCTCAATAAAAATTCAATTTAGGTATTCAAAAATCAATTCCGAATTCTAGAAAGAAATTCGTGGCTTTTGTATTTTGAGAAATAATGACTTCACACATTATGAAATGGACAAAGTCCGACAATTATTTTTAAGACATTTTTTATGTTTATACGTTCTTTTTATAGATACATATATTTAAGTAAATGCTCTGTTTATAATAAACAGTATTAACGACATTTAGCGGCCTGAATGTCTGAGAAATTTTCATAGAAATATTCAGGCCGGTAAATGTCGTTAATACTGTTTATTATAAACAGAGAATTTACTTAAATATATGTATCTATAAAAAGAACGTATAAACATAAAAAATGTCTTAAAAATAATTGTTGGACTTTGTCCATTTCATAATGTGTGACGTCATTTGTTTACATTTGGATACGCATCGAGCAAATATGAATGTACGAGACAGAATCATGGAGAATTGTAGTTTAAAAACAGTAAAATCGACCTTGCTTGACGTTGAATTGTAGTTTAAAAACATTAAAATCGACCTTGCTAACCTAAACGCTCCTCTGTGGCTCAATCGGTAAAAGTACGTCAGGCTATATGACGGTTCCGTATAGGATACAGGTTCGATTCCTGTCGGAGGACGCATATTTTCTATGGAGATTTCTCGGACATTCAGGCCGGTAAATGTCGTTAATACTGGTTATTATAAACAGAACATTTACTTAAATATATGTATCTATAAAAAGAACGTATAAACATAAAAATTGTCTTAAAAATAATGACTTGTTGAAGTCAATTTTTGTGTATTGCTGTATTTCTGGAGCAGAGTGAACAGCAGCTGCAAAATTACTTCACCAACCCTTGCAATTGTTACTAAGTATTTATTAGCCACTCTAGAACGAAAGAATATAATCTATGGTCATTTTGTAACGTGTAGCAATCTGTACACGTATCCAATGGGGCATATTACCCGTGGTAGCATTTTATGGTGAGTCTCCTTAAAATAAACCGGTTTCCTTAGATATCGCCACAGACATCAGAGTGAACTCCTGACTGGATACCTGTTAGTGCAATTGTGTGTTTGTGTATCTGGGACGGATTTCTGGTCTGTATATATTTGTTTTAGAGTGACAGATCCCCTCCTTCCAAAATTTTCTGTATTTTTATATAATGAGATAATAGGAAGCAGATATGATTCTTGAACGCTGCATGGAAAAAATGCGGAAAAATGATTTAAATTGGAAAACTATATGTTGCTGAGTTACAAACACATGCCGCTGAACAAGTATTTAAATAAAAAAATCACATTAACTTGGCTCAGAGTAGTGTTTCTCAACCTTTTCAGGCAACGACACATCTAGTAGCAAATGAGAATATCACGGTACACTTTTTTAAATGGGTTAACATGTTAAAGGGTTTAAATGTTATGAAATAAAACCATAGATTTAAAAAATACACACACAAATATGAACTTAATGTTTCTATTCAAATATTTTTGCAGCTTATTTTGTGTGAAACATGTACTTGGTATATTGTCACGATTTCTTCAATGTTCGATCGAATGTGAATCAAGCAGAGCCTCGTTTCTTCTTCTTCAGGAGAGCGTATACATTCTCGGTTCTTATTTTGGATGTTGTTTAGGGTTGAGAAGCCTAACTAACATAAAGAAGTAGAAAATTGCAATAGAACTGATAAAGCCTTTTTAGCTAATGTGGGATGTTCCTTTTGTATTGAAATCCAAGATGCATCAATGAGTATCGTCAGATGTTTTATTTTGAGCTCTCCATAACTAGAAATGATAGCCAATTCTTCTTCTTCTCATGAAGACCAATATTAATATACTTTTAAAAAGTTTGAAAATGATTAAATCAAACGTTCAATGCTGCATATCGGAAACTCCGACAATATTAATTCATAATACAGTATAACTTTATAAACATTTTGAATTAAACAATGAATGCTGAATAAATTATATGAAAAAGGTTAATCATTTATTTAAATAAAGGAGATTTTTTAAAAGTTAAATTTAAAAAATAAAAATACTTTTTAAAGAATTAATATTAAAACAAAGTATTAAAACTAATATAATCGAAGAATATTGAAAATAATTATTTGAAAAAAAAAATTAAATACTTATTCATTTATTCAAATAAAAGGGTGTTCCAATAACTTGGATCGATTTTAAATGTGAATTAAGTTTAAGCGTCTAATGAGTGCAATTGGAAACGATGTAACGTTGTTGTGGAGAGGTTCAATTACTACGCGTGATGACGAATAGAGGTGTCTGGATTTTCGGCCACATTCTCTTGAACTGCAGCAATGTTTTCAGTTGAATGGCGTAAACGTGCACGCGATGATGTTTTCACATCTGCCACCGACACAGTTTGAATGTTTCCAATTGCACTCTTGGTTATGTTGACCAAAAAATCTGCGAATTGCGCGAAATGCATTTCTGTTTGAACGTCCATTTTCGTAATAGGCTTCGATAACTTTAATTCTTGTTTGATAGTTAATCTTTCTATGGTTAAAATTGCCAAAGACTTAAGTTGTTAAATCTAAAAGAAAAAAAAAATCATTAGACTATTAAACTTAATTCACATTTAAAATCGGTCCAAATTATTGGAACGCCCTTTATAATCTTGTATATGGCAGCCAGAGTATAGTGATAATGAATAGAGAAATAGTATAGTGAAAAGAGTAGAGAATAGCGGTCCATATAGTAATAGTTCGAATTCCAGTCGAATCCGTTACATTCAATCACATGTTAATACCCTTGGGAAAGGTATGAATCCTCTTCTTCTCCCCCATCTATGGATAAATAGCAGGACAGACCGGGTTCTATAGCCTTGGATGGCAACTGTCTACCGCAGAAAGAAATGGCAACCTGCTGCAGGAAAAAACCCTGCCTCGTCAGTCATGTATCGAAAGATACATGATCGCGTAAGCGTGTATCACGCATGGCACATAACTGCCTGATAGTAACAGAGGATAGAATACAAATGGTGATCCGTATAGTAATAGAGGGTAGACTAGAAATAGCGATCGTTTAGACTTACTACTTATGCATTTCCTCTATGGTCACGTGTTCTACTTAATTCAATAATGGGATCGCCTGTGTTTGCTCACTGGCGATCTATGTTCAAACTCAAGTGTCGACAGCGACACTTTATAACATCGTTTTTGAGCGACATCTTTTTTTCTTTTGTATCCTCTCCTCACCTTCTTCCGCCTTCTAAAGCAGAATCATTTCTTTATTTTTAGATTCCCATGCTATCTGGGAAGTACAATGAGAGAAAACGTTAAATGGGACACAGACATCCGTATAAGTATCGGAATAGCGAAAGAGGACTTCCAGAAATTAGTAACTTATTAAGACGTTAGAATATTTCGTTAGAAAAAAAAAGTGTTGACATGCTATGCAATGTCTGTCTTCCTGTATGGCAGTGATGGCTGAACAATACCCTTAGGGATGAAGAATAGAGTCGAAACGACGGAGATGTAGTTCTATAGACAGATGATGAGAATACCATGTAGAGAACACGTGAGTAACGAGAAAGTTCTAAAAAAAATAGGAACTAGAAAGCTACCTATGCTTAAAATCAGGAAGAAAAAGTTGAATTACTTAAGAAAGGCGGCTCGGAAAACATGATACTCACAAAACATATTGAGGGAATGGCGAGCAACTTACGTAATGAGTTTGTGCGAATCGACGGTAGAGTAGAAACAAGGAAGAATAGCAAAAACTCAAGCATTGCTTAGAGCCAAAAGGGACAGGAAGTTGTGGAGAGGCATGATCGCTCAAGGCACATAACTGATGATGGTGATTTTACTCTACTTTTTTTCCTACTTATTTTCTTGTATCGGAGTCAGTTCGAGGTTGCTGTTTGAGCCGATGCGATGCAAAACTCGAAATCGGCGATGAGGACAGTGCATCAATGAAGATCACCCTTAATGCATCTAAAATGTATTATGCAACTATCATTCATTTCTCTATTTTTGTCACCGATAATATATCCTTTCTCTTTTCATCTTTTACTCTCTACTCTGTTATTTTATTTTATATATTCTCTTATGGTAATTTACCCACGCATGCGTGGACTCTCCCAACTATAAATAGGAGCAGGTAATGCCTTTTGCGGAGAGAAGTTTC
Source organism: Acanthosepion esculentum (assembly GCA_964036315.1). Classification (NCBI taxonomy): domain Eukaryota; kingdom Metazoa; phylum Mollusca; class Cephalopoda; order Sepiida; family Sepiidae; genus Acanthosepion; species Acanthosepion esculentum. Next base: position 38,550,247 of record OZ038484.1, read on the forward strand.
CAGCAGTCATCTCTGACAGTCGGACCGAACATTCTTGCTGTAACACTCTCGTTGTGTATGTTTATAGTACTGTTTTTGTTAATATATTTGTTTAACTCAGTTCCTCTCTTGTCTCTTTATTTCTGGCCCTAACAAGGCTACAATATATTCCTTACTTTTGGTAACAGGAATACAAGTGACAGGATTGTAGATACGAGAAGATAACGAAAAGTTCTCGACCCGACCAAAAGCTTATTAAAAAATCTCATGTTGGGTCATTTTGAGAAAAAAGAACGTCTAATTCTAGAAAGAATTCTCTTCCGTCTAGAAAAGAATTTGTAGAATATACGATTTCTACTTGTTAATATTTAGAAATTATGTTACTTCCTCTGTGAATCAATATGTTAGCAATGGATAGCGGATCGGATTGAGGAATCGGAGAGTCGAGTTCGAATTCCTGTCCATTACATTCACTTACGTGCTAATACCCTTAGAAATTCTCCCCCCCCCAGCTATGGGTAAATAGCAGAACAGACCAGGTTCTACAGCCTTGGATAGCAACTGGTCTACAGCAGAAAGAAATGACAACCTACAGCAAAAAAACATCCGCCTCGTCAGTCATATATCGAAAGATACATGATCGCCTAAGCGTGTATGACATATGGTACAACTAACTGAACAGAAATGAACATTAAGAAGGAAGGTTCTCTATTTACATTATTCAGACTATTGTCCTCATCTTTGTTGCCATATTTATTACAATGTTTCGGCCATTGTACGCTCCGGCCTTCTTCAGGTGGTTGGAATGTCGAACTGAACCTTTTATTTCGCTCGCTGGGGTAGACTGCCATATTTAATGGATGTCAGTTATCAGTTATCCCCTGTTAATTCCCCTCTCCAAGTTCTCCACCGCCTTAACCGGGTATTGAACTCACACTCTTGGGTCCTGTCACTGGATCTAACTAACGCCTTTATCCACTGTGCCATGTGTCCTTGAGGACATCTGTGTATAAATTTCTGGGTATTATAAACCTAATATCTTCAACAACCATTTTTTTGCAATTTTTGTTGTTATTATCGCTTTTCTCTGGCACTCCTTATTACTGGTTCCCATATTGTATTCATTTCTATGCTTGGTCGGCTCAGGAGATTTTTGTGGCCTAGCATATGTGCTGATTCCTTAAGTTTACGTATTTTCCAATGGTGTTCTTTGTCTATGATCTCAACCTGATTCCACAGAGGGTGGTGATCTCCCTTTTCTCTCCATATGTGGTCAGCCACGCCTGATTTTTCCACTTTCCTAGTGTACGTAATACCTCATCTCAGAAATATAGACACATACTGAAGGAAGGTTCCGTTTATATTCAAGATGCATGATGGCGGGCACCAATAATCTTTTACTCTGCGCGTGGCCTTTCGTAGATGCTTGCGTTGAAATGCTTACTGTTTATATTTTCAGAAGGTCACCATGTCATTGTAAACATATCGCTGATTTCACGATCCGCAAAACTCGGGTAAATTATTTACTTTCAAGCTCAGAACTCCTCGAGCGAAAATGCCATCTTCCAAACAGTTCCTAAGTGGCAGAGATGTAACAATCAACGTAATTTTAACCCGGCACTCTTGCTTGTTGAAGCAAGCGAAATTCAACCAAGGGCCTATGTCTTCGGTTAGCTGATAGTGATAGCGAAAATCGGGGTGTCAGGTATACTTAGCATTTAGAGTGGATGGTATCATGTAGGTGTCAGGTAAAAATAACTCGTTACGATAAATACAAGTATAAAATCAAAAAAGGAAAAATCACATGACATTGTAATCATGTTTACGCCTGAGATAACGTTATTTATGTTTGGAGATTGTGTGTCAAACGTGATAATTTGTAAATTATAAGAAAATACTGATTCCCACTCTTCGTTTTATTTCAAGAACAATTCCCCTTTGTTATAGTTTTTAAGGGAAGATTGAGATATTTCCTGTTAATAAAAATCTACAAATGCTTGATCACGTGACTTAGTCATGTGGATGTGCGGGTTAGCACCTCGAAAGAGTCGAGTTCGAATTCCGACCGAGTTCCATGCATTCACTATCGTACAAATACCCTCGAGAAATATAGGAATCCATCTCCCCCACCTCCAGCAATGGATTAAATAGAAAGTCTGCTGCCGTGGTTGACAACTAGTGTATGAGAAGGACAATTCAAAACCTTATGTACCTCTGGCGGGTTATACGATATACAGTCTTTGAAAAGATTGTGAATTTCTGTTAATTGCGACACGGGGTTGTAGACTCTATGATCTCGACCGAGGTCGAATTAAGGAAAAGCAAGCGTGCATTTTCCACCTTCTTTAGTTATCGCTGTTCGAATCCAGGTAAAAAAGCAGAATTTTGAATGCTGATTTTCTAGACAGTCAAGCTTTCTCCACTTGAAAGATGATACCTGTTTCCCGCGCTTTTATCTTATGACAGATCAAGCTAAAACAGTCAATATTTAATTGATATACGAGTTGGCAAAATGAAAGAGTTTTGGATGAATTAACACCTTTTATAATTTTTTAATATATTTTTTGTTTCTTTTTAGTTTTCTGTCATCGTTTATATGATCGGTCCCCCAGCTATGCGCTGATAATCGGGCGCCATTTGTGTCTGATTCTGGCTGTATTTGCCAGTTCCTTCTCATACTTCTTATGTGAGTCGCTTCTATCACTTGTTTCTCTAAGTCGCTTCTATCACTTGTTTCTCTAAAGCATATATAAAATGATTAAGCGACTTCTGTTCTGTTTTGAATGTTTGACCTGGGGGCAAGCTAGTGTGTGACGTATCCATTACATCACCGCACTGCTGCTTGAACAAACGCTTAAATTGAACTTATAAAATTACAATTTTAGGCAAAACGTGCAGATATTACACAGTTGCTAGGCAGATAGCCGAGGAGTGACAATTTGATTTGAGGTTGAGTGCTCGGATGCTATATGGATCCTTGGCAGAATTACTGATTTATTCATAAATAGCACCTTCCTTTTTTATGGGTACTGTGCTCGTCACATGATGAATTTCAAGGGAATTTTATTAAGCCACAGCTGTCATGCATAATACCCGCTTAGGCGATCATGTACCTTTCGATGCATGACTGACGAGGTAGTAAGTTGCAATTTCTTTCTGCGCTAGACCAGTTGCCATCCAAGGCTATAGAACCCGGTCTTGCCTGCTATTTATCCATAGCTGGGGGGGGGAGAGAAAGAGGATTCATACCCTTCCCAAGGGTATTAGCACGTAACTGAATGTAACAGGATTCGACTGGAATTCGAACTCGGCTCTCCGATCCCTTAATCCGAGCCGCTATCTATTACTCCAACGCTATCAATTACTCCACATCAAAGAACCTATTTTATAGATAAATTTTCGAACTGATATAAAAAGCCGTGATTGAAAAAGTTTATTTTCAAAACGGGTAATCAGACACCTCGCCACCCCAACCTGGTAGAGTGGTTCTAAACAATCTTCCTATCCCTATTTTCAACATTTGGTCTTGTGCCAGACAAATCTCAAATTAATAAGTATTTATATTACAGCTCAAATTCGAGATAAGGAAATTAAATATGGAATTGGCTGCGATAGTGGCAGTTTTGTCCAACACTTCAAGATTTATTTTTTTTGTTTTGCTTTAGTTCACCCAATGGCAAGAGCAAGGGTCACTCAAATTAGAAGGTTACTGAGTGCGATTGTTGTAACGAAAGAAAGAAAGAAGTGCATATTAGAAGGATATATAGATCAGCACCAAAACTACCAAAATTATTCCAAGAACTAGAGTTATATTCTTAAATAGTCTCGATCTGACGAGGCTTTCATATGGATATCATCTAGGGCACTGAACTTGTTCAGAAATGTATCTGTCAATTGTATACAACCGCTTTCTCAGATCAGTTGTTGAAAATGGATTCCAGCCTTAAAAAGCATGTAATTCATAACGAGGACTATTCTTCTTCAAACTGGCGCTACGGAATCACTAACAAATAAATGTACTAAATAACAGAAACCATATTACTTGAGGACTACCATCAGCAGCAACAATTAAAATGAATAGCACACGTAACCCGAAGAGAGAATGATGACATAATCCAGATGCTGACATTCCAAGCTACTTCAAGCAGAAGGCAAGGAAGAAAACCCCCGTCAGTACTTGTAAGAGCGATAACAGCTAGTGGAGCTGAGAAAAGCATTTTCCTGAAAAATTCTTTTAATAGAAAAATTTTAGAAATTTTCAATCTACTACCTGTTGGTAGTATTTAATGATGATGATGATATAAATTACTTTTTACCTGTGGGTTGTATTTAATGATGAGAACGATGATGATGATAATAGTAATGGTATAAACTAGTTTCTACCTCCGGGTAGTATTTAATGATGATGATGATGATATAAATTACTTTCTACCTCTGGGTAGTATTTGAGGATGATGATGATGATGATGAGGTGATGATATAAACTAGTTTCTACCTCTGGGTAGTATTTAATGATGAGGATGATGATGGTGATGATGATATAAACTAGTTTCTACCTGGAGGTAGTATCTGATGACGATGATGATATAAACTAGTTTCGACCCGAGGGTAGTATTTAATGATGATGATGATGTTGATTATGATATAAACTAGTTTCTACCTGTGGATCGTATTTAATTATGATGATGATGATGTTGATATTGATATAAACTAGTTTCTACCTGGGGTTAGTATTTGATGATAATATAGCGAATAGGTAATACAATTTGACCAGGCTGCTCGGTCAATGAATGTCGAATGTTTCCTTATAAGGAAACCCTTTAATATTGCAAAAAATAGTTTACCAGAAGCCCTGTAGGAAGAAGTGAGGTGGCATGATTTGACACTGCCAACAAACCCCAGGATCATTACAGCCGATGTAATCAGAAATAAAGTTAAACGAGCTGCGATAACTGTTCATTAATCACCCAAAACTACATATACTCATTGCACTGAAAGGAGTTAAAGTTATATTATGTGGGAATGTGCCGTGTCCTTTCAGGACGTGGTGATCATGGATCTCAACAATTACCTCAGATTTCTAGCTCTAAGCAATGTTTGTCTCCTTAATATTATTTCCAGTTCATCTTCTTCAATTCATTTACACAGCTGGTTTACTCGATGTTTCCCTCTGTTTCTCTTGCAGTCAGTATGTCCTGTGAGTGTCAAATTCTCTGTTCTCATTCTTTGTCACAAAAAGTTCAACTGTCTCTTCCTGATTCTAAGTACAACTGTGCTTTTTGTTCCCATTTTCCTAAAGACGTCCTCGTTGCTCACATGTTTCGTCTATATGATATCCTCAGCATCCTTCTGTAGATTCATATCTCTGTTGTTTATTTCTTTTCTTCCAGTATTCAATGTCATATAGGATTGATATTACATAGAATTTCAGAACTCTTTTACTTGTTTTTAACGAAATTTTTATGTTTCGTAGTATTTTGCTTATATTTTGGAAAGCATCTTTCGCTATTCTTATTTGTCTTCGGATTTCGGTGTCACATTTTCTATCGTCTATTATAACACTCTCCAGTTAGTTAAATTTATGTACTTGCAGGATTATGACGTTTCCATTTCGTAGCTCACATCTCTTGGCCTCTTCGTTTTGTCATCGACTATAGATTCTGTGCGATAACAATAGGTGGAGATGAGAAGCCAATTTTCCTAAAATTTGTTTTAATGGAAATATTTTATAAATTTCGACCTACAGTCTGCTCGGTCAATGAATACCGAATGTTTCCTTATAAGGAAACGGATAATATTCCCATTAACATATCGTTAGTCATATCAGTGATATGTTGAGCACTACTCGGCAAAAGGTTCTTTATTTGTCGTACCACGAAGGTAAAATATGACGATGTTTTTTTAGTATGGTTATCCGAATACCCACCATATTTCGTAAGGCGAAAATTGGCTATATTATCAAATATTACTAAAACAACTAGTTTATTCCTAATATTGCTAGTGACTTTGTCCCTCATTGAAAGTGAATTGCGATCTTGTATCAGACGAAATAGAACTTTGATATCATCTCCAGCTATGTATGTCTAAATGTTACATAGTGTGACTCATAGGTGACATGCAGACGGGGCGATGTCTTTAAAATTTACCTAAATAAAAGCGGGCGGCAACGACTTTTATTTGGTTGTTGTTCGTTGCATGTGGTTCGTGATATATGCATTTGTTTGCTATGAAAAGTAATGTGAAAAAAGTCCTTTTTCAATTCTCCCCATAAAATATTTTTGACTCAGTATTTGAAATTAATTCGAACCTGATAAAAGACAGATAAATTTTATCACTCGGTAACAAATTCAGCAAAAAGCCATAAATTGCTGACTATTTGATATTTAAAGAGTTTTTGTGGATTTCAAAGTATTATAAAGAAGGCGAAGTCCTATAAAGCGTAGGTTAAAATACCAGCGACAGAGAAGGCGCAAGTAGATACTAAAATTGTTTTTTATTTTCTTTTTATGCCCACCTCCCCACAATTGCTGGTTTGATTTGCACAGCAAGTCTTCATATGAGTCATGAGAGGCGAAATAATGGAAAGCGTTTGGAAACAAATGTCTTTTCTTTTGTTCACGACAAGATCACACTTGCCGGGCATGGTTCGCTTATTAAAATGTTTGGTTCAATCCTGCTTATCGTCACAAGAGGCGAAGATAGGTGAAAGCGTTATTTAAATTTGTTGAATTTTAATGTTTTCTTTTTTTTCTTTTGAAAAAAAAAACACTAAACAAATGTAATTTGGTTGTGCAATGAGAAATCGGAGGACCTAGTTCGAATCCAGTCAATTCTGTTTGAACTCACGTTACGCGCAAATACTCTTGGGGGAGGTACGATTCCATATATCCTCTCCAACTATGATTTAATTAGAAGAATAGAACAGACTGGGCTCTTCAGGTTTGGTTGGCAGCCAGTCTAGGAGAAAGACAAATCTGAATTCAAAACCATAGGTAGTCTTGGCGAAGCACATATTGTGCAGCTAAGGAAAGGATTGTAGAGTTCACAATGCCTATAACCCTGACTACGGTTGGCCTCCATGTTTGCACCTATAAGACACACGTTTTCTATAATAATAAGAAATGCAAGAAGTGAAAAAGAATAACAAAAAAAATGAACCTGCTATGTTGTAGAGGTGGCAACGTCAGTAAACAGAGTGGACCTGATGGAGGGGAGAGAGAGAGAGAGAGAGAGAGAGAGAGAGAGAGAGAGAGAGAGAGAGAGAGAGAGAGAAAGAGACATATAGAAAGAAATAAAGAGAGAGGGATTGGAAAATAACTTAATTGTTAGCTGAGACAGATATAGAATATGAAGATTAGTAAGGTGCCTATAATACCAACCTTATATAAATTAGAAATTTGAGAAGTTGTATTTGGTATAACATTGTCAGACTGGATGTCATAACGTGGATATTATAAAATCAATCTCATATTATATGAATGTAACTGGTATACCATTATCAGACTGGGTGTCATGACGAGTATATTATAAAGTCATTTTAATATTTTATTACTGTATGTGATATACCATTATCAGACTAGGTGTCATGACGGGTATATTATAAAATCATTTTAATATTATATTAATGTATCTGATATACCATTATCTGACTGGGTGTCATGAGGGGTATATTATAAAATCAATCTCATATATTAATGTAACTGGTATACCATTATCAGACTGGGTGTCATGATGGGTACATTATAAAATCATTTTAATATTATATTAATGCATCTGATATACCATCATCTGACTGGGTGCCATGAGGGGTATATTATAAAATCATTTTTAATATTATATTAATGTATCTGGTATACCAATATCCGACTGGTTCTCATAACGTGTATATTATAAAATTATTTTTACATTATATTAATGTATCTGGTATACCATTGACAGACTGGGTGTCATGACGGGTATATTATAAAATCATTTTAATATTATATTGCTGTATCTGGTATACCATTATCAGATTTGGTGTCATGACGGGTATATTATAAAATCATTTGAATATTTTACTGTATCTGGTATACCATTATCAGACTGGGTGTCATGACGGGTATATTATAAAATCATTTTAATATTATATTGCTGTATCTGGTATACTATTATCAGATTGGGTATCATGACAAGTATATTATAAAATCATTTGAATATTTTACTGTATCTGGTATACCATTATCAGACTGGGTGTCATGACGGGTATATTATAAAATCATTTTAATATTATATTACTGTATCTGGTATACCATTATCAGACTGGGTGTCATCAGGGGTATATTATAAAATCATTTTAATATTATATTACTGTATCTGGTATACCATTATCAGACTGGGTGTCATCAGGGGTATATTATAAAATCATTTTAATATTATATTACTGTATCTGGTATACCATTATCAGACTGGGTGTCATTTGAATATTTTACTGTATCTGGTATACCATTATCAGACTGGGTGTCATGACGGGTATATTATAAAATCATTTTAATATTATATTACTGTATCTGGTATATCATTATCAGACTGGGTGTCATGACGGGTATATTATAAAATCATTTTAATATTATATTAATATATCTTTTGTACCATTATCAGACTGGGTGTCATGACGTGTATATATGGCTCCGTATATTTGTACCCCAGCATCATTTTCTTGGCATGCTCCTCTCCAACTCACTAAAACAAATGGAGCTAAAGATTGATAGTTGTCATACTGGTTTCACAAGAAATCATGATTCCTCGTCGAATGCTCTTAGAACGTTCCTTAGGTTCATTTTGATAAAAATAAAATTAATGATCGGACTGAAGCAGGCATTAATAAAAAGTTTATGTGAACATTTCCATTTTACAGTCCATTTATAATGTTTCAGTTAATGTAATGGATACAGACGCAGAAAGTGAAATCGCTGACCAGAGTTTGAATTTGGGTCGATTTTGTTTTTATTCACTTCACCGTTGGAAAATATATAAAAACATTTTCTTTCAACTATGGGTTAAATAGCAGAGCAAAACGTGTAGTGTAATTTAACTATGAGAAATGAAGCTGAATTTAAAACTTACCCGAGGAGAAATGGGCTCTGTTAGGTTATCTTGTCTTAGATACAACCACTGCTGTCATGGCCACAGTAAATTTGGTGCACCTACGACCCAAACGACTTTCGAAACTTGTGATAATATAATTCTTAACTGTATAAACGAAACTGACTCCCAGTTAAACTCAAATTCCGGATGACACTCTTTGTGGTCCCTATGCATTATTTCCCCTGGAAAACGTCAGAATCCATCCTTTCTGCCCTCAGCCATGGCTAAAACATCAGTGCAGTGTGAGCTTTCGACTCTTGGTAGGCATCCAGTTTAGGAGAAGGACAACTCGGAATTGAAAACGTGGAGAAGGTAACAGGAAACGACATCGCTATCTTTCCCAACGATAATCTTATATATAAAGTACAGTGTATGTGTGTGTACGTGTCCAAGCAACTCCTCCGCTCCCACTGGTCCGATTTCAATGATTCATAGCTCATTCAAAAGCCCTAGAAAGGTTAAGCACAGAGAACGATTTTCGTTGAGCTCAGATTCAGGGTTGCTAGATTATACGAAGTTAAAAATATATATTAATACATAGTACTAGCCATTATCGTTGCTTTCATGGTTCAAGAGACGTAACTCTCATTTTCCTTTTGTATCCAAAATTGCAGTACACATTTTATTATAAAGTAGCTTAAAAGCCGCCTTATCGTAGATCCTTATTTTCCGTACAATTATTTTTATTTCATGGGTGACAGAACAGGGGACAATATATAAGATAAAATTAATATAGTGTAAAGATGGGACAATAGAAATATTTATACATTGAACATTTGAAGAGTTAGAGAAACAATAGTTAATTAAGTAAAATGCATATTATGGAATCTATATAAATAAACGCGAAATTTGAGCTCAATTCTCCCACGAATTCTGAGACTAAAAAGCTCCAGTTCTACTTTATAGTAATTTACACGGTGTTTGCTCATTCCTCCACGAGAATGAGATGTGACACAAGGTCTTTTTAAAGTGGGGCCCCGAGCGCGTGCACCCGGGTGGGGACAATAATTGCCCACAGCCCCCGCAACCGTCGGTTGCGCTGGCCTCGGTGCAAGCACCGATCCCTCCCTCTTGTGCAATGGGAGGGCGCGGCCTCGGGCAGCTGTTCCCCAGGGCTGAGCACCTCTCAGTATTATTTTCTCAGTTGCCCCTCGACAGAGAAGCCCCTGAGCGCACTCTGTCCAAGGACAGAGACGCAACTGAGAGATGATAAATAATGCGCAAATTACTTAATAGCAATTTACGCGGTATTTACTTGACCTCCCACTGAGTCAGGTTGTGACACAAGGTCAGTTTTTAACGTGGGGACCCGAGTATTTACACTCGGGCCGCTGGTCTTAGCTGATCTTAACTTGTCCAAGCTAGTCAGAGCCGTGATACCACCAGCACAGGGACAGAGTCCTGAGACCGATAAGTATCTGAATGCGTACACCCCTCCAAGGAGGAAGACACTCAATATCTGTATTATATATTATTTACTTCTAAGCTATATCACTCTTCAGGTTTAACTAATTTGCATATTTATTTAAAAGAAAATGTTTCATTACTTACCTGCCCTTCATTACTGTTCTTATATTTGAGGATTGTTTTGATTTTCATACCAAAAATAGTTCTGTTTAGGAATATCGTCTTATATAATGCAGAAAAGTGTTTGAAATTTGCATTTTACTTGGCCTTCAACAAGTTGGCATCTATTTGTAAAACTTTCCTTAACTATAACAAGCCAATTTATGAATGAAATCTTCATTTAAAATTTTTGTTTCAAAGATTTCAAGTAGTGAATATATCTTATTTGCGATGCGATAGCGAGCGGTCGAAGCCTGCTACTAATATGTATGAAAGAAAAAGGCAAGCGTGGAGAGGCAAGATCGCCTATATCCTGAAAAGAGATGACATTTAAGGAGGTTTGATGATCAGGAAGCATGTTCGTCGGAGTTACTATCGTGGGTTGTATTTTCTCCGCTAAAACATGTACATAAACTTTCTTTCTCTAAGAGATTCACAAATTTAAGGGTTTTGAAACAAGGAACGCATAAATCAAAGGAAAGAAAATGAATAGTCAATGGTAAAAAGATCTATGGGACTCACAACATATGTTAGCAATTGGGTTGATTATATGCTCGAAAGGAATGATAATATAGTAAGTACGGTACTATGTTTTATTAGTTACAGGAAGTCGATGTCCGTGTCACCTCGATGGCCATTAAAGACGTATTCATCATTCTATTCATATTTTATCCTAGCGTATTGAGTGCAACGAATGAAATTTGAATATTGATCCTCGGATATACGTTCAGGTATAATTTGGATGTTAAAATGTTATGTAATCCTAAATAACAGAATAGAATTAAAAAAAAAAACAACTTTATATACGGGACGCTGTGAATATCACAAGAATGAGAAAAAGTTGAGTTTTCACTATTTTATAAACCTATAAGTAGGGGTCAGCCTTACATTATTCTTACACGGTAAAGCAGACCTCCACTTAAGAGCCAATTTATTCATTTCCACTTAAAAAGTTAATTTTTCTCAAAAATGTAAACAAAAGTACCATAAAATAAATCAAATCCAGTCAGGCAGATCAAGGTAAACAGAAAAAAAAAAATTTCCTAAAATAATCTGCCAGTTATTGTTTGCGTTATAACATATTTTACGCGATTTTTTTAAAAACCCAATACAAAGCCCAAGAGACACTCAAGGTAGATGATTACTGAATGGGATTGTTTTATGAACGTATTATCTGTAGCTTATGAGTACACTACAGTTCAAATGTTTGAAGTCAGCCACGGAATTAGGATTGGATAAGCTTGACAGAAGAGTAAAAAAAAAGCTCTTAGAGTTATTGAAAAAAGAATGGAATCAATTATTAAACTTATACTTTGAGAAACTTTTGCAAATAATGCTAAAAATTTGTGCTGCCATAATCAAGACTAAAGGAGGATATTTTGACGAGAGCAAAATTTAATCATAAAATTCTTTTTGTCATATTAAAATTTCTAATTAAAAATCATGTCTCACTTTTTTTTAACCATGTATAATAATTTTCTCTTAATTAAAAATACAAAAAATTTAACTTGTTTGAACTGTAGTGTGTATGTAGGATAGATAACAGTTGACAAAAGAGGTGAAGATTATAGTGATCGAGATCCTGTTCCAAAACCTGAGGCTCTTAGGAAGAAGCTGCCTGAATAGTACTTGCTTCTTACCAATACAATACGAAGAGACTGATTGATGTACCTGGCATGGTGGTGGTTTGCTGTAAAGGTCTGAACTGGTGCTACTACTAAATGTAGCTCGTCGGAACATTTGCCATGGAAATAGCGATAGGCTAGCAACGTTGCATCTATGAGAAAGCATTGTACGGCAGAAAATAATCCATCACCCGCAAGACAGCGTAAACGCTTTTGAACTTTGTCAAGGTTGGAAAAAGAAAGAAATCATCTTTGGTCTGATTTGACTCTTGTAAGGACAGAGCATGGCAGGAGAAGATTTTTGGAATTTTTGGAGCGGTATAGGTGCCGACCATTTTTACACCCTATTTAGCTATGGATTGCATATATGAATTTCACTTGAGGTCTGGGATGAGTCCCAATAGTTGTTCAAAGCAAGGAGCCTCTGTGAAAGAGTTACGATTCGTCGGTTTAATTTATGGTCTGATCTATGAGGATGAAAAATTACTAGTTTAATTTTGGAAGTATTGAAAGTTCCAAGCCAGTCTTTCCTCCATTTTTAGGGATAGATATAACTAATATATGACCAACCGTATATATTTTTCTACAAAAATAATGTTTTCAGTTTTGTGCAAAAAGAGACTGCAGAAACAGAGAAACTAGAATTGTCACATTTGAAGGCCCTCAAAAAAGACGCTAGATTTTTTGACGTTTGCAGACGATCTTATTTAGAAAAATAAACGATCAAGTTACTTTTAATCTTTTTCTTATTAAATCATTAAATAAAGATTAGCTAAATATGTATTTTAACCAATTGTAATTTTGAGAAGTAATTCTAAACTTGTAGGCCAAGCTTATTTTCTATAAAGTTCGAGGTTGTTCAATCATAGCTAAAGTTTCCGTACGCTTTGTACTGAGTGGTATCTATAGAACTCTTAAATATATTTTATTGCTTTTCATTTTCATAATCAGCTTTCTTTAAAAATATATACAGAATCTGTATTATCGCCAGGAGATTTTTAACTTTTATTGCTACTACTACTGCTGACAAATACACATATACGCCTTCATTGTAAACATAATCTCGCGTATAAATAAAGAAGAAAAAGAGAGAAACTGTTTCAAAACACACAGATAAACACTGAAAAACTATCTGACATTTGGATAGTCAAAGGACTGACGATATTTTGTATCTTATTTCGACGTTTGTAATTATACTACTCTGTTTATGAATATTTTTTTTATCTATCTTGTATTCATGTAACACTGAAATCCGAAAGCGCTTCAGAATAACAAACGATGGCTTCCAAAAAAATCAGAAAAATACTAAGAAACATTAAAAATTTGTTAGAAACAAAAAAATTCTGTGCTGCTATTTAATATCGGCTCTCTTATAGGGTAGTGAATGTTGAATCATTTCGTAACAGATGAAGCGGAGACTATATACATATATATATATATATATATATATATATATATATATATATATATATACAGAAATATGGTCTTAAAGTGTGCTATATTTATGGGGTAAAGTGCTCAATATCAGAGATAGAGCGTGTGTAAATATAAAAGTGGACATGGAAGTCAGCACTTAGAGGCGACAGTCTGTTTCATGCTAGTGCAATCGTCAGGCGACAATATTTAATACTGTTATGTACAGTAAATACGGCACAAGGCCAAAAGGGGGATTGGGGAAAAGGAAGGTCATCACTGGTCTTAATCTTAAACTTAGCTAGTCCCAAGCACTGACCCAAGCATACAAAACAATATTCCTTTCACCAAAACGCCACATTCATACTTACCTTTCATGCTACATCCACCAAAATACCTCATGGTCTCTATGAAAGTCCTAAATAACCCCATATGTACAATAAAGTCTGTGGGGGGGCGGGAGTAAAAATTTCAAATAAATATCCCCAATGAATATATACAATATGTCTAAAATTATATACATGAAACTAAACAAAATCATGTTAGTAATAAAAACCCCCCACAATTCCTAAATGTGACAGTAAAATCAATTTCCTGGGCGAAATCGACACGGGACTTTATAAAATAAACATTTATCCATCCCAACCATTCGCACAAACACGCACTGATTCAGCCTCAAACATACGAAAAGCTCACACACTCGAAACGAAAGGCGTCCCGCATCCTCCAGAGAACTAAAATCACTGAGCACCTAAAGCGGGGAGGGATGGGGAGTTAAACAAAAGGAAAAGAAAAAGGGGGGCAGAAAAAAAAGGGGGCCAATGAGCAAACTCACTCTAGCTAAGTTTTACAGAAATTAAAAAACTAAAATACAAATGCAAAAACCCTAAACTATCCTAAATCCAGGGATGGGTTGCCAACTTCAACCCAGGCAAACAATATCCTGATGCCTAACCAGCATCAAAATGCCACTCAAGGTCAGCCCCTTTCACACGGCACAAACGCGCAAGACTCACCCACCTTTCGCCAAATTCTGATGATGTGAGCCGCCGCCTTTCCGTCCTAATCTTGACTTTAAGCTGATGCCTAAAGAACAAGATCAGTTCGGAAGAAGCAAACTTCTCGCCACCATAGAATTCCTTCTGACGCGTCGTCCAAATCACGACTCTCATAACGCCTAGTAAGCAACAGCACACATAATGCTCAGCCCTCGACATCTGAGGCACCACATTGCTACAGACAGAAACGACATCCAGGACAAAGGACTTTCTCCGCAGTACGCGAACCATGAGGCCTTCAACGAACTTGCACAACGGCACTACCACCGTGCACTGAAAGAAGGCGTGACCAATGGTCTCGACTTCCCCAACGCAGCGGCGGCAGTCTGGAGAATTCTCCAAGCCCGCTGAACAAAGTCTTTTGCCGACCCAGAGGGCTCTACGAATCACCCGCCAGGTGAGTGATGCCTCATCGTTAGTGAGGCATTTCAACCCTGGCGCCCAAGGCCATATTGAGCGAGCCTGCTGCTTCGTAAGACCGAGCTCGCTAATCAGAGCATCTTGAACGGACCCCCGAACTAACACCTGATACAATGCCCTACGAGACAACGCCTGGACGTTGGAGAGGCCTTCCGACGCCCGTAAGAGGCATTTCAGAGCGCGACGACATTCGTGATAGAAGGAGCTTTCGGCTCGGGGTCTACGGCGGGCCTCCCCCTCGCACGAGTGCACACTTCTTAGGGACGGGAAATTTTTCCGGGCGTCTTCCTTCCAGAAGGCTCCCACCTCGTCCGGTTCGCGACACAATCGGTCTAGGAATGCAATGCGAAGCATATGTTGACGAATCTCAATGCTTGGCATACCCAGACCGCCCTCAGCGGTATGAAGGCAACAGATCTCCCGAGATACCATAGGGGCCTTGCCTCCCCACAAGAAGGAGAACAAGAGCCTTACTAATAAAATTAGTGGGGCAAACGGAAGTGGAAGTACAGAGAGTCGGTACACGAGGATTGGATATATGTGTGAAACACATACTTCCGCCCTTCCCTTCAGGGAAAGCCTCCTCCGAGACCACAGATTAACCGCGCCCTCGGCCTTCTCTCGTACCTCCGACCAATTCATTTCCAACTGGAGATCCGGACCGAACCAGACGCCGAGAATCTTGATCGGCCCATCCGTCCAGAGGAAAGGTCCGGGAAGAGAAACTCCCTTCCACGCACCCAACCGCAAGCCAACAGACTTATCACGGTTGATCTTGGCCCCTGTCACCATCTCATAACCACTGACCTCTTTGCTGACTTCGTCAATCTCGGCTCTGCTCGACACAAGAACCGAAACGTCGTCAGCATAGGCAGAATACCTTGCTGAGGTGGTAGCCCCAGGCAGAGATATTCCACGCAGGACCGGATTCGCCTTTAACTTGCGAAGGAAAGGTTCCAACGCAAGAACGTAAAGCAAAGGCGAGAGCGGACAACCCTGACGAATAGAGCGAGACAATACGAAAGGCTTCGATCTTACTCCATTCACTTCCACCAGCGCACCGGGGGTCGCATACAAGAGTCGGATCCAGGAGCGAAAGTCGGCTCCGAAACCGGCCGACGAAAGGACAGCCTCCAGAAAACGATGATCAACCCTATCGAAGGCCTTGGACTGATCTAAATTGATCAGCGCGGCTTCACCGTCGACTTGTTCTAAGATCAAGCGTACCATATGCAGGTTATCCTGAATAGTCCTGCCCTTCACAGCACAAGTCTGCTCGGGGCCAATCAGACTAGACAGGACAAGCTGCAAACGGTTGGCTAAGATCTTCGCCAAAATCTTCAACTCAGCGTTTAGCATCGTTAAAGGGCGAAAGTTCCCTAACCCATCCCCACCGTTCTTGTCCTTACGCAGCAACTTGATCACACCCCTGGTGAAGCGTTGAGGTATAGACCCCTGCTTCATCCAGTGGTTGAAAATCAGTTCCAGCAAAGGAACAAAAACGGGCGACAGCCTCAAGTACACTTCGTAGGGCAGACCATCGAGTCCCGGAGACTTATCCAGGCCAACCTGCTTCAGCGCTTCCCAGATCTCAGACTCTGTTATGGGACCCTCGCACCCAGCCGCTTCAGCTGCCTCGAGGCAGGGAAAGTCGGCTAAATAGGAGTCGAACTGAGCCGAGCTCAGACCGGGCTCCCTGGTGAAAAGATCCTGAAAATAATCTCGAAAGACCTCACATATGCCCGCGTTTGTAGTCACGGTCCGATTATCCGGTAATGTGACGCACGCGATATGTCGCCGAGACGCACTCCTACTCTCCTCTGCACGCAATTCAGCGGCCATATTCGTCGCCTCAGAGGACATTCTTTTTAACCTAGCCCTAACTACCAGAGCTTGATCCTTCTTGATAAGCAAGGAGGCCAACTCTGCCTTAGCTAAGGCTACATCCCCACTAACACGGGATTTCACGGCCCGATCGACTTTATCTTCTAAAGCAGTTTGCGCCGCTAATCTATCTCGATTGAGTCGACGACTAAAATCGGCAGCAAACGTTCTAATTTTAGATTTAAGGTTACCCCACCAGGCGTTCCCAAAAACCGCTCCCGACAATTCCCGTTGTATCATTAGTAACAGCTGGTCCCGAAATCCCTGTTCACCAAACAGTGAACAGTTGAATTTCCAGTAACCAGCCAACCTAACCTTAGGCTTATCTAAGTTTACACGGACCCGGACAAGCCTATGATCCGAATAAACTATATAATGGAAACTTGGACACCCTAAGAGCCCTACATCGACTCTCTTAACTAGGACTCGATCAAGGTAGCTCGCAAGCGTCCCAGGATCCGAGTTGCCACTATTAGTCCAAGTCCAAGCTATATCCCGAGGATGCTCATTCCGGTACTTATCGACGAGATCGAACCCGTCGATAAAGTCCCGGAATGGTTTCACATCAGGATTGTTAGTAGCCCGTTTTTTCCCTATACGATCTATATCGGGATCAAGGACGGCATTCCAATCACCCGCTAAAACTACCCGACGAGATGTCGTCAAAAACGGCTCGATCTGCCGAAACAGACCAGGTCGCTCAGCATGGATATTAGGCGCATAAACGCCGATGAGACGTAAAGCCTTACCTTTTATGGTAACGTCCAGCACACAAAGCCTGCCCGCCGGATCTGCGAAAACAAGAGTACATACAGCGTCTAAAGACCTGCTCACTAGCCAAGAGACACCCCTCGAACGACCATCAAAACATGCTGAATAAAGGGCGAACCCATTAGACAGCACATCCTCACGATCATGAGAAGAAAACCGGGTCTCTTGCACACAACAGATATTCACCCCGAGGCGCTGAAGGTCACGAGAGAGCCTCGCCCTGCGAGACTCCACCCTCAGGCCCCGGACATTTAAACTAGCTAACCAGAGAGCCATATTGAATACTGATTAGGGTTGTTTATCTGCTTTGAACATGGCTGGGGTTAGGATACCGACAGCCTCTCCCATAGACCCATGGCCCATCTCATTCTTGATGGTACCGTCTTGGGAGATTCCGCCGATATCCCACGGGAACGTCAATTTTAGTGCTCTATAAAGGGAGGGGTGAACAAAAACTGGGACCCTCCCTGCACAGAATTGTTTCATTTTTTTTAATTTTTCGCTTTGGACGATAGCAATGGGTGGGGTCATGTCGAACGAAGCCATTGCCTCGTCCAACATGGCCCAAATCTGCTTTGCCCCAGTTTCAACCCTTATAACAGTCAACACTCTCTGGGCTTGTGGAAAGTTTTGCGGATTATCTATATCTTTGTCTCCGAATTGCTTCATAGACAAAAGATATTTCAGTTCTTTAATCCTGTTGCCATAATCTTTGGCTTTCTCGGCTTGTAACTGCGAGATTTTGCACACATTTGAGCCAGGATTGTAGATGTGTTTGGGTCTCTTCTTTTTTTCCACTGAATCCTGTGTTGGGCTTCTGTGCCTTTTGTTAACAGGCGGGGGCATTTTAGTGGGAGAAGGACTGGGAGTATTGCGGGGTGTACAAGGTTGTCTAAAAGGACTGGGGTCTCTACTGAGAGGGATTTGGGCCTGGGCATAAGAAGAGGAAGGAGTGGCAGGAGTAGGCTTCACTCTAGAGAGAGGGGTTGAGGGGCGTGAAGAAGGTGACGAGATAGAGGATGTGGGGGGAGTGGCCTTCTTTTTAATGGGTGACGTGTTTTGACGGGATGTAGAGGGTTGAGGAGACTGAGATGTAAGTGTGTTTTTGGAAGGGTATAGTTTTTCTTTTCTTTGTTCGTCAAGTTTTTTTTTCAGCTCTTTAACTTTTTCCGTCTTTTCATATCCAGGATCGTATTTTTTCTGTAGTTGTTCGATTGTTAGAATAGAGGTCGGGGCGTCGCCCTTGCTGCTGTTAGAGGGAGTGGGGCTGTAAGTGTCTTTAGTCCCCGAGGCTTCAGGAGACTGAGGACCCGCTGGCTGACGCTTCCCTCTGACCCTGCCAACTACCAGCCATTCCCCTTCTTCCCCCTTCTTAGCCACAGAAGCGGCGGAAGAGGGCTCTTCGGGGGATGAGGGCTTTGGTGGAGACCCAACCGGGGGAACAACCTCTCCGGTCCCGGCAGCTGGCATGCCCATTACAGGCGCGGCGGATTTTGCAGACTCGGTCAGAGGGGAAGTTTGGTCTTTAGTGACCTGAGTCCCAGAGGCCTTCTTCTCTGGGCAGGAAGAGGAGAGATGACCAGTCACTCCACACTTCCAGCAGGCTGGTTTACGACCGGTCACGATGACCGGCAGCTTCAGGTCACTAACGTCAATCCAGTTGGGGACGGAGCTGAAGGCCTTCCGATCGAGCATCATGTCAAAGCTCCATCCCCCAGTCAGGCTATCGCAGGAAGCGGCCAATATCTCCCCGTATTGGTCCAGGAACGCCGCGAGGTGTTCCCCGATAACCTGAGGAGGGACCTCGTATACTGCCACCCTGGTCCTTCGCCGACCCTCATACTCGGTTCGGAGGATGAGATCCTTTGTGATCAATTCCCTCCGGGTGGCTCTTACGCAGTCTTCTGCAGTGGGCAGCAGTACGTCCCACATGAAAAAACCCTTTCCCTTGACAATTCTTAGGGGTTTGAACCCCAGGGACTCCAGTGCTTTAAACACTGTGTCTTTAGTCGAACGACAAATTTTGCGCGAACGCTTGTCGACGACAAAGACAGACACTATTCTTTTCTCGACTCTCTTCAGTTCCACTGGATCTTCCAAGAGCCCGTCTTTCACCACGAGGTGAGCGTAACTCTTGGCACGCTCCAGGAACTCCGCGATGTCGATTATACAATTCGGAGGGGACTTCCAACAAGAGGGCGAATCCCCGACCTCCGTATTAACTTTCGTGTTTTCTGGGGTTTTATTTTTCTCTTTTTCCAGGATCTCTTTTTCTATCCTGGCTTTGGCAGCCTTTTTAAGGGTGTCTACTATCTCCTCATTAGTAGGGGTCCTTGGGAGAGCAGGATATTCCTCGGGATTGTCTTTATCTGGGGGGTCTTTTTTGGGGTTGAACAAGTGCTTCCTCACCGATTTACGGATGGAAGCAAGGGTCGTTGTCTTTTTTTTAGTAATAAGAAAAGAAGGGGCTTTTTTTTCCTTCTTCTCCATGGTGGAGAAAAAAAAGGGGGGTCAGGAGTGAAGGAATGGGGAAGGGATATTCAATAAATTTCGCCTAAGGGCGAAAACAAAAAAAGCAAACAAATAACGCCAAAAGGCGAAAAAAAAATAAAAAGGGGAAAATTGGATAATAAAATAAAACGTTCAAGAAAAAGTAGACAGGAACTTAATATAATTGTACTCTAGCCGAAGCTAGTTAAAAAAATAAAGATAGCCGACTCTAAGAAGCGAGTCAAACCAGTAAATAAATGAAAATTAACAGCTAACTTTAAACGTAGAACAATTACAAAAATCAAACAAAAAACACGTAAAACTTAAACACAAATATCGCCTAAAGGCCTAACAATTTACAAAACACGAAAAGGACAATTAAATAATAAAATAAAACGTTCAAACAAGGTAACCAAATAAAATACTCAAATTCGACAAAAAATCAAAATGGCCGACTAGACGAAAACAATAACAAAAGAAAATACGGAACTTTGGCAAGAACCAAAGCTAGCAACAAAAATTCAAAATGGCCGACCCAAAACAAACAAGTCGAACCAATAAAGAAAATAAACAAATAAATTAGACAATACAACGATTACAAAACGATTTTAGTACAAACAATTTTATAAAACGAAAAACACGTAAAACGTAGAGTTAGGACAGAAACAAGAAATTAAAATTAATTAACGCAAAACACGGACAAGGGTTACAATATAACTAGAACGAAGATAGAAATTAACGGGAAATGAAGGTTATAAGGAAGGCTAAAAAAGCGTGGAAATTAAAACGGGGTAGAAACAAAAATTAACGGGGGAAGGGAATTAAAACGAGAAACTAGAATAGGGGATAAAATGAAAAACAAAGAATTAACGGGGGTAAAAAGAAAAACTAAAACAAAAAATTAAAGGGGGAAAAAAACTGAAAATAAAAATGGAATAGAACTAAAAGAGGGGGGTAAAAATAAAAAAAAAAATGGATAGAAGAAAAAATCAAAAGGACTTTTTTTTTTTTTTTCTTTTTTTTTTTCAAAACAGTTGAAACAGAAAATAAATAAAATAACAAACTTTAACCAAAATACAGTTCACTCAGAGATTCAGGCAACAAGGCAGTCGTGCAGCGGTCTGAAAAATGGAACACAAAATGACAAGGCGGACAAACAGGAATCGTCAGGCCACTAGTGCTGTTATTTTTCTCGGCTATTTATATAAGGGTCAGTGGTGCATTATGGGTAGTCTATTTTGGCGGTTACTTTTACCGGAAGTGGCTTATTTGTTTATTTATTTATGTCAAATTGTTTTGCTTGTTTTTTGTTTGTTTTTTTATTTTTATTTTTATATTTTATCTTATATATTTATTTATTTATTCTTTTATTTTGATCGGTGTTTTTGGTTAACGTAGTAAAAATTTGTTTATATAGCTTATTGTTGGTAGTCTATAATGGCCGTCATTACCGGAAATCGCTTGTTCGCTTATTTATTTGGGTCAAATTGTTTTGCTTGTTTTTATTTATTTTCATTTTTATTTTTTATCTTATATATTTGTTTATTTGTCATTGATTAAATCTGTTTGTTGAATTTGTGGTTTTTTCTGACTATTATTTAGGTGGGAACAGTTTTTAATTTATCTATTTAGGTTGGTTATCTTTATTTGTTTTTGTTTTGTTTTGTTTTTTAAACGGCTAGTTTATCGTAATCGGTTGTTAGTTTATTTATATATTTGGATGTATTTAGATCGATTTATTATACTTGTTGTTATTTATTTGTTACACTATATCTTTTTGGCTTTCGGTTTTTAAGTAACGTAGTATATTATCTTTTATTAATGTTTTTTTTTTATTTGTATAACAGTTATAACTTTCGTCCGTTCTTTTGTTTTGATTTTGTTTCGTATATTCTAACAGGTGTGGTTTTATGATTTGTTTGGAGTAATTTATTTTGCTTATTTTATTGTTGTTTGTTTATATATTTATTTATTTTTCTATTTTAAGTTACGTAGTAAAAATTTGTTTTCATGTCTACATTTTGAGATTAGCTCGGATCTTTTATTTAATAATTTATTTTCATCTGGGAAGGTAATGATAGCTATTTTTTCCTCCAAGCAAAGTTTGCAGGTTTTTGATAGGTTGTTGTAGGCTGATGATTTTTTCCTTATTTTCCAAGATATTTTTGGTGTGGTGTGTGTTTTGTTTTTTATTTCCCAGATATACTTAGAAAGCATTGTGCTGTTCGCATATTTACTATTGGTGAAAGACATTTTGTGTACATAATTTCTTTGTTTCCATGGTCCTTCGGTTACTCCTATATATACTTTTTCTTCATTATCTGCTGATTTTGTCGTGGCTTGGTAGATTACGTTGTTTTGTAAACAATTACCGTTTAAGGGACATTCGTTTTTTATTCTGCAGTTGCACGTGGGTTTAATTTGTTCGTGTGGTTTGTTAATAATTTTTCTGTTGTGCTTTTTTATTATTTGTGCCATGTTCTCGGTGCAACTGTAGCTGATTTTTACTGTGTTTTTGTTGAATATTTTGTGTAGGGTGCTTGATTCCGGGAAGTGTTTGTGTAAAAGCTTGAAGAATATTTTTCCTATGTTTGTTTTTACGTTTTTGCTGTACGGTGGGTTGAACCATATGATATTTCTTTTTCTGTTGGTCTTTTTTGTGTTCTGTGGTGAGTATGTGAGTGTTGCTGGGAATCCGCTATCTTTTATATATATATATATATATATTTATATATATATATATATATATATATATATATATATATATATATATTCTCATCATCCTTCTGTGGATCTACATCTCTGTTATCTACAGAAGGATGCTGAGAATATCCATGGATGGAGCTTGTAATCAACGACGAAGTTTTAAGGAAAATGCAAACAAAACATCACTTATATTTAGAATCAGAAAATGAAAGTGGGAATTACTAGAACACATAATGAGTAATGAAGGTCTGGAGAATATGGACATATGGAAGACAGGGGGGATAGAGAAAAGCAGCGACCTAACGAGCTTGATAACAGAATAGGAAGTGGGAGACATATTAAAAAGAAACATATTACGAAGAGCTACAAAAGATAGGAAGTTGTAGAGGGCCACGTTCTGAAGGGATACGGATCATAGAAGAAAACTTATAGTCTTTGCTGACATTAGAATTGATAAAAATACTACCGCTATATTTAAAAATAACAGACAACAGTCCAATTGATACAGAAATTCTTTGCTTGCCTCTTTATTCTACATTCAACACCATCACTTGATAAGACACCAGAAGTGTTGAAACAAAATGGCTATTTTTGTAGTGCTTTTATAACATATTTATGTTATAATTTTCGAATAAATCATATATATATATATATATATATATATATATATATATATATATATATATAGTTAAGTAACTAAAATCTTGGTAATCCTTATGGATAAACCCAAGGATGATGAAATCCTGAGAGGTCAATGTTAAGTCAGGGCGAATAATTTAATTTAAAGAAAAAACAGACCACTTTAAGGGTCCATTTGTAATAATTTATTTCACCAGAGAATTTTATTTTTCTCTGGATCTTCAGACTTCAATTTTAAAAGGTGGAACGAAAAATGAATTTAAAATTTACATTTTTGACGGGCAGTATTAAGCTTATATAAGTTGACATAGAAGGTGGTGAGGAATGGTGTAAGAGACATCTTCGAATTTAGAGAGGGAAGAGAGAGTTTCAAAATTTTATTTTTATATTTCTTTTTATTATAATACTTAATATTGAGGAAGGAGGGTGTAAGGGTCAGACATTGACTTATTTAATCGGTCAACTCAACGGAAATGATATGGGGAAAAAGGAAAAAAGGGAAAAAGGGGAAAAGGAAAAAAAGAGGGATAAATAAAGGGATAAGATATAAGAGATGTACGTAGGGTTTTTGGAGGTTTTTTTTTTTTTTATAAAGAAGAGCATATCTCGGATGTGTTTTATTAACGGATTTATTTAACCCGTACAGCTAGATAATTCCAAAAAGATATCGACGGACATAACCTTGCCATTCGCTACTCAGATGATTACGCTAATGGCGGATTTGGATGGAAAACTGTTAGTCGAGGCGAAAAAAGAAAGACAAACCAATAATTTTAAGAATGCATGGTTATCAGCAGAAGTGACAACCCAAGGAGTAAATTACGTATTGGAAACATAAGAATCAAGCAAATAATATAAGCATTTAACAGTTTATTTTAATACGACATTAATTCTTATTACTATAAACATTATTTGTAGTGGGTAGACATGTTTAAAAAAATCAGAAAAACATAACGGGGATGTCTACTCATATACTTTTACCATTTAAAAATAACATTTATAGTAATAAGAAATAATGTCGAATTGGGGTAAAAACGTTAATTGCTAAATTTATTTTGTTTACGTTCCCAGTACATATACACACCGAAATGTTCTAATGAAAAGATTATATTTCTTGAAAAAAGATAATTGATTCTTGCTTGGTTGTAAAGCATTCCCTGGCCGAAATGGTAACAGTACCCTTAGCTAAAAGTTGGTTTCCCCATATGGAGGGAAATGCGGTGTTCATTTGCTGTCGAGAGGTTTATTTTGTTTAATAAGGATTTCAATGATCTAGGTTTGTCGGTGTTTAACCGCCTGTTATGACTTTGAACATCCCACAAATCGCTTTTTCCTTAATAAAATGGTATGTCTGTAATGACAAAAGTACGCAGATGTCGGATTTAAGAAAGTTTTATTCATCTGAGAATACAAGATTCGCGTACAGTGTCCTTTTATAGTCCCAGTAAACAGAAATAGCTCTCTCAAAGAGAAGAGTAGCAAAACAAGGGGAGAGTACTCTTGATTATTCATAACAATGCCAACCTTTAGTCGAGTAGTTTTCTGAATATTCTTTTGCTTTTAGCCATAATTTGTGTGAATTACAATTCTGTGATTCAGTTCTGCAATGAAACCTGTTTTGCACATTTGAGTCTTTGAAAAATTAAAAATTAACTTTTTAATGCTATTCTTTTTCATTCGATTTTACAAAATAAATCATTTTGTTTTATTTCTCATTTTTATGTATCCTATAAAAAAAAACAAAAAACTCAAGACAATAGATGATATAATTATTTTAAATGGGCCGTTTGAAAACCACACAGGTCTAGTCTTGTGATAATTCCCCACATCAAGCAGGGTTAAATTCACTGTTAAAAAAA
Source organism: Acanthosepion esculentum (assembly GCA_964036315.1). Classification (NCBI taxonomy): domain Eukaryota; kingdom Metazoa; phylum Mollusca; class Cephalopoda; order Sepiida; family Sepiidae; genus Acanthosepion; species Acanthosepion esculentum. The sequence goes on from OZ038484.1 coordinate 38,575,780, forward strand.
AAAAATATTGATGTCTACTCAAACACGTGGATCCACTAAAAAAACGTCCGTAGTATCCAAGCAAATACGGACATTTAACTAACTAGGTAGGAAATGAAAAGTGTAATACAAATATACGAGCAGGGAAAGATGCTTTTCTAAAACAGTGCAAAGTATTAAGAGATAAGAAAAATAGATTGCTATATAGCTTTTCGTGCCAAATACAAATGCCATCTGGAATATTCATGCTGGTGCGAATTTTCCAGCTTACAAAATAAGGGAACATTATTTGAAAAAATAATTAGCATGCCGTACCAAATAAGCATCATGGCATGGACAATATACCTGACGAGCTTATGTGAATAGATGGCAAAACGGGAAGTGGCAGAGATGGTAAAATGACAAACATAACTAAGACTTACAAGGGATAGGAGGTTGTGGAGGACTATGAGCGCTCCAGTCCTGACAGGACTAGGTACATAGAAGAAGTGTGAGGGGAAATTAAAGAAAATAATTTAATCGTCACGGTGCTTGTATTTTGGTTAACAAGACAAATGTCTGATTTCCTAGATAGCTTTAAATACTGGAAAATTTCATGACAGATGAAGAAAATGGGGTTCTACCAACAAATGTTAAAAATACCACAGGAAATTTATTTTGATAGAAAATTAACTTTTAAGAAACGAACCCATTTTCAAAAATAAAAGTTAAAAGTAAATAAAATATTTAGCAACACATTGAATTCATATTTCAGTTGTAGCGACCTGATTTGAAGCTAGTAACAGATCTAAGCCGAAAGTGCAAGAATAATTTTCATTGCAAAATTACTCATGGACGCCATTTTTATAGACGTCATTTTCAGAGACGCCAATTTTATAGACGTCACTTTATGACGGTGGACAAGAATAACTGGCTGCTCCTTTCTGAGTATATCCGTTTGCTAGGGTGACAAGCTAATCCCTGTTGCAGATATCTGCTCAGTCACATTTGTGTTTCTTCAAAACCCAGAGGACCAATCTGTGTTTTATATTACAACTATGATGAGTGGACATTAGTTACAGTTTCCTTGGGGAGAGCGCATAATCTGGCATGACCAGTAGTTGAACAAAGTATTCTCAAAGCCTCGGTCACGATGACTTGTGACTTCCTGCTAGCGCCACTTTCGACGCTTTCGAAAGATTTCGACTACTCAGTTTCATTCAACTTGTGGTATGGTTTTCAGGAAAGTCCCAACAGGCCGTTATCGTTGAGAAGTTTTCTCTTCGTCAAATCGACTACGGTGAGATTCAAACACGGGTCAAATGGTTGCAACATTAACATTCTAACCATTCGACCACACGCACTTAATACGGGTTTATATGTAAAATGCGATAAAACGTTTCGTCTTGTACATCGAAGTCTTGTACTATAGTACCCGTCGGGTAGCATAGCGGATATCGGCGCTTAAAAATTGAATTAGAGAACTGGTTTCGTCTATTGCGTTCACTTTTATTCCAATACCCCTAGGAAAAGCATGGATCCATCTCGTCTCTGACTAGTTATAGGCTAATAACAAAGTAAACGCGTTATTTTTTAATCTTACATAAAAAATGAGAAATAAAAGCCCCCTCCACCAAATATTAGAAAACTCTTTTACCTCGAAGGACAAATCTGAATTCAAAACCGCAAAAAAGGCAACGAGAAACCGCTCTGTTTTTCTTTATGTGCTATGTCCCTTCATGACATAGGCGATCATGGCTCTCCACAACTTCCTGTCCTTTGTAGCTCTTAATAAATTTTATCGTTCTGTTATTTCTCCTAAACCCTGTTCCGCCATCCATTTACTCAAGCTCACTAAGTAGGTTATGCGTTGTTTTCCTCTGCCTTTTTTGTATTCAACCTGACCTGTGAGTATTAAATTTTCCAAATCCTCTTTCCTCATTATGTGTCCTAGAAACCTCAACTACCTCATCCTGATGTTAAGTATTAGTTTCCTTTTGTTTTCATTTCTCGGCACAAGAAGAAGAAGAAGAAGAAGAAGAAGAAGAAGAAGAAGAAGAAGAAGAAGAAGATTGTGAAAATATAATGAAAAATCTAATATCCCCCAGTCATAAGATACAAAATACTGAATGAAGAATAACCAAAACAGAGGTTGGAAAAGAAGAAGAAGAAAGCAAGCACTAAAAGAAAGGTCAGGTGTATGTCCAAGGATGGAATTATCCAGAAAGAAAACAAAATTTGTGGCCACATTTGTCTCGATGAGATTTAATTCAGGTTTAATAAGGTATATGCGAGTCTCTTATTTATATAATCCCTCTATTTAAATATTTTTAAAGTTTCACGAGAAAGGTGGAACCAGGCTCTCCACAAATCGATATCCTTCGTATCTCTTAGGTTTAGTAAGGTTTCTTTTCACCATCTCTACCACAACCCATTCTGCCATCCACTTACACTAGTGGTTCCTAAACCTTTTCTCTGTGCCGAATTTTCAGAATGAAAATTTTCTCGCGCCTCACCAATTTTTATGTGATAAAAAGTACATTTAAACAGAGACACCGTTAAAGGGATATAACCGCGGATGCGAAGTCAGAACATTATCATTGGTAACTCTCTCCTCCAATTTGCGGGCTCTAGTTACTATATGTTTAATACTTGATAGAATGTAAAAATATCCCAATGACAAAATCGGCCAATAATTATTTATAACTATTTATAATGGGATTCATGCATGCAATTACAAGTAATCCATAATAATATTTTCTATTTTGAAATCATATTTATTTTTGGCATATGATTTTTTTAAAACTGTTTCTAAATAATGATTGTCTTTCAATCATTCCGCCTCACCTGCTATTCTCTTCCACACCCCCCACCTGTGAGGCGCGCTGCACTGTTTGAGAACAATTGGTTTACACAAACTCGTTCCCCTCTGTCCCTCAATTTATCCTGTGAGTGTTAAAGTCCTTTTTCGTTATGTGTCCTGGAAATTTCAACTGTCTCTTTCTTATTCTAAGAGACCTTTTTGTTTTCATTTTCTTTCTCATTGCCCTCATGCCTCGCGCATGTTTTATCCGCATTCTTCTGTAGAACCACACGTTGCCTAAATTCTCGTCATCTGTGAAGAATTTGTCATTCCATTCCATACGTAACAGTTTAGCACACTAGGCACTCCTAAGTTATATTTATACTTGTAATTTTCCTAGCAATACTGGGACAGACTTTAAGATGAGCTTGAAATTGTGAACGTTCAATGAAAATATAATGAAAAATCTAATATCCCCCAGTCATAAGATACAAAATAATTAAAAATCTCTTGTAACATAGAAAGGGTTACTGAATGAAGAATAACCAAAACAGAGGTTGGAAAAGAAATGGTAATCTTTATAACATTAACAAAATACAATACTCGCCAGCGGCGTGAAGTAGGTAAACCACATATATTACCCCCACTTACAATAGTGTCCAACGTATTTATGATGATTGGGACATACCCATTAGTGTTCATAGGTACGGTATATAACAAAATCATAAAAATGTTTGTTGTTTACGAAAGAGATTTTTTTCTAAGAGTTTTACTCAAGGAGTACTGAAGGAGGTTGTTGTACGAGCGTAAGAGGAGGAGATCAGAAGTGCAGATTATGTGGGAACGATAAAGGTTAACCTTAGATTTGACATTGTAGTAATCGGAGAAGCATCCTCTCGGGAGTCTATTCCACAAGGTAGCGGTTCTTAGGAAGAAACTGTCCGAATGGAACGTCTTTCTTACTAATGGAATACGAAGAGAATGAGAAAGATTTGTCTCAGAGCACGTGGCATGATGTGTCTAAGATGTGAAGGTCTGAACTGGTAGAACTAAGGAATATAACTTGTCAACGAAATAGTGATAGAGCAGCGAGAGGTTTGCGATGTCCAGTCCGTGCGAAAGAGGTTGCCAAGTGGAGAATAATTAATCACCCACGCTTTTGAACTCTATCAAAACTGGAAAGTGAGGACTGAGCAACTCCAGCCTAGATATGGCAGCAGCACCCAATTTATGTTCTGATCTGACTCTTGCAAAGATAGGGACTAGTAGGAAGTGTCAGGTATTTACTGGAGTGGTACAGGAACCGACCATTTTTCCAGCATCTTTAGCGATGGGTCGTATATAGGAATTCCACTTGAGGTCTGGAGTGGACTTGAGTCCCAAGAGGCTGACTTCTTGCTTTGCATCAGAAGGGAGCTCCTTTAGAGAACTATTGCAACAGATTCAATACAAAGAAAAACGAAAACAAACTGCAAACAATGCTTAGCCAAGATGAGGGATGCAGTAAAATCGAGTAAAATCATGTACATAGAGCACACACACTATTGTACACATGCATACACACAAACGCACGCATTATATATTGTTATATAGGAATAAAGTGTCGCTGTCGATACTTGAATTTGAACAGTGAGCAAACACAGGCGATCCCATTATTGAATTCAGTGGATCACGTGAGCATGAGGAAACGCATAAATAGAAAGTAGCGTGACGTCTAAACGATCGCTATTTCTATTCTATCCTCTATTACTATACGGATCACTATTTCTACTCTATTCACAATACTATTTCTTTATTCGGATCACTATTCGGTGGTTACTTGTCGAGCGAGTATTATCGAGTAAGTACTATTAGTGCGAGTGCTGTTCGAAGGCGTCTGACACCAGTTTTGTTCAACGGCGTTACTATAGTTGTATCGGTGATTACAAAGTCTCTACTACAACGAGCATTACGAAAGTGACAATGAGTATTCGTTGGCTTCACAAAAGTGAATAATATATATATATATATATATATATATATATATATATATATATATATATATATATATATAGTTAAGTAACGAAAATTTTAGTAATCCCTATGGATAATCCCAAGGAGGATGAAATTCAGAGAGCTCAATGTTAAGTACACACACACACACACACACACACACACACACACACACACACACACACACACACATATATATATATATATATATATATATATATATATATACACTGCCTTTCAAAAACCCTGTAAAAAGAAAATTACACTTTAATTGCTTCATTTACAGATTTTTATGGATACATACAGTAACTAAGATGAAATTAAATCGAAATAAAAAAAGTAAACAGAGTTAAAAAAAAGGATAGTGTATTTGGTTAATATGAGATATGTGATCCTTTTTTTAAATGACTTGGAAAAGGCGTTGGTCCATCGAATATGTCAATTTCTGGATCTCCTCTGATGTAATTTCACGTGAAACGTTGACTATTTCCTGCCATAAGTCATCCTTGATTGGGCGTCCATTCTCATAAACACGTCGTTTCAGAATGCTCAACAAATTTTAAATTGGGTTCAAGTCTGGAGAATTGATCGGCCAGTCCATCTTTCGAGGTCCACAGAAGCCTAAATTCTGCAGGTACTCCGAAGTTTTATGCGCTGAATGCGAAGGAGCATTATTTTGTATAAATGCGATGGTTCTCCTGAAGATTATTCTTTGCTTTTTTAGCCAAGATTCCAGGTGCTCTTTGAAGAAGGCTATATAAGCATCTGCGGTTATTTTCGTACCGTCACGCACTCTCCACTGACCAACCTCTAATAATACCAGCTCAAATCATAATACCTCCTCCTCCTTGTTGGCGTGTCAAGCGTTGATGAAGATCTCGGCCATTTACGACCCAACTTTTGCTCCAACCATCAGGTCCATCAAATATTGCACGACTTTTATCTGTGAACAGAACTTTCTAGAAAATCGACTTCCATGTTCTCCTTTGCCCATTTCAAACATCATTTGTATATGTATTTTTGTCAATCGAGGCTTTGTCGCTGGTCTCACTGATGTCCAGACCTTTTTCAGAAGACGATAACGAGTACTTTTGGATACTGTTGCTTCTCCAATGCTCTTGAAACGTGATTCCCTGGTCAGGTCTGGGTTATTTACAGCTTCACGTTTCATTCGTGACAAAGAATGACGGGAAACAACACTCGAGTGACTATTACCGTATCTCTTACGTACCTTCGTAGGAGCTGCAACAAATCTCTTCATAGTTTGGTGATATCTTCCAATTATTTTGGATATTTCTAATGTAGATTTGCCTTTGGAAAGTTCAGATGTTACAATATCTTTCTCAGAAGGCGTCAAGTCACATTTGCGATCCATAATTGCACCATTATAATGACACTCTTTTATAGTCTGGAACACTTCTATATCTTGTTAATAATGCAAATGGCCACCGTTTGTTTCCTTTTGCGCAGAACAATACAGTTTTTATACAGCCTGCGCATGTACCTATTCTCATTATACCGTGAAAATTCTGTTAAATTCCGACTGGTAGTTTTCGGACAAAATGAAAAAATGTCACATAGTTAATAATTTGAAACGCAGTATATATATATATATATATATATATATATATATATATATATATATATATATATATATATATATGCGGCGCACATACACACATTACACGATGCCCGAATCACATCTACTGTAGCCAAACTAGCAGTGATGTGTTTAGAGTAAGGTGGCCTGACCGAGCTCATCCCTCTTAAGTTTTTCCATTCCTAGATTGAGAGGCGACAAAAAAGCACCTAGTCGGCGCTGCTATTTAACACACAACTGCGAGGGTTCATACCTTTCACAAGAGTCTTTGAGTCAAAGTGAACGCACCGGACTCGGAGTGAATTATCGCTGAGTTCTCTTTCCGAGTAGGTAACCGTTATACTACCTACACATCTACGCATACATGAGCGCACACACAAAGACACGTGCATACAAAGTTGCGCGCTAACGCACGCACGCACACACACACATAAATTTCACATAAACGCAAACATATAAGCAACGGGAAAACAAAAACCCAAGTTAAAAAGCACATAAAAAATAAGCATTTAGCTAATCTAAGACAACTAAGGATGAGAAATAAAAAGACAAAAAAATAAAATGTGAAAGAAAAAGACAGGAAAACAAAACAAAATAACAAAAGATGAGAAAGAAAAAGACGAAAAACCGCAAATTACAAAAAAAAGAGAAAATAGAAAGAAATAAGAAAACAGTTACAAACAACAAAAATGAGAAATAAAAAAAACGAGAAAAAACATAAAAAACTAAATAAGCAACAAAAACGAGGAAAAAAATAACGAAAAAAATAAAGAAAAAGGGGTAAACAAAACAAAAACAAAAAACGCGAATAAACAAATAACAAAAATAAATATATGGAAGCTCCTTCTCTTTACGCATAGCAAAACGTTGAAACGTCAGTGACTAAGCGATTTGAACTTGTAATTAATCTCCGTGTGTTAAATTCATTATCTTTAATCTACAATCGGGCGGGCCAGTTTCTTGTCTGCGTCATTCATTTTTCTCTTGTTGGCAAAACCTCTTCGTGGTCGGCCGGCTCATATTTTTTACAATATAATTTACAGGCCCGACTGAATAATAAACAAAGAAACAAACAAACAACACCCAGATTGTGTGAAAAATAATTTGGGTAATTTTCGTTTGTAGAATTGTTTTAAAAGTTGCAAATTGACTTTTCATTTGCATTATATTAGGTTGAGTCATAAATAAATTCCGCTTTTGTTTATTAACCTTTTCTTAAAAAGAATAAACTACAAGTGCATTTTATTCAATTATATAGATTTTGAACGTGTTTTCTTAACTTTTAGAATCACTGACTTAAAAACTTTGTCCACTAGATGTGTTATCACCTTTTTTTTTCAGTTGTTAATTTTTTTTAATTATTGTTATTTCCTTGGGTTTCTGTTGTACGCATGTTTTCTTCCGGGTCCCAACCAGAGACCTAACGTCGGAAATGCCTTGAGCTCCTACACAAGTGGAATTATTGATGTCCTCATATGCCACATTATTGAGATTTTCACTTTAAGATCCTTGTATTTTGATATTTTTTAAAAATCTTCAAAGATACATTAGAATCTGCAGGGACTGCTATGTTAATAAGAAAGCAAATTCTGTTTTTGTGGTCACTGATCATGATGTCTGTGCGATTACCTTTGATTGTTCTGTCTGTGTTTATTGTAAAGTTCCATAAAATTGTTACAGGTCCTATATCTGTAACCGGGTCTGGGTGATGTTCATACCAGTTTCTTGCAGTTTCCTTTCAGTAATATTTTGCAGTGCAGATATTGGCCAACTTTATCATGCCGAGTTTCATAGTGGGTGCTACCACTGTGCAAACTGATGCAAGTTGGTCAATTGTTTCTGGATATTTATCACAGAATCTGAATTTAGGATCAACACAATTTTTCAGTAAGTCTATTTGGTAATTTCTAGTTAGCAAGCATTGGTTCTGTGCAGCAAGACTAAAACCTTCGGTTTCATCTTTTAACCCTACTCTACGTAGATAACTCGTTGGATATTCAAGCTATTTAAAGTGGCATTACATTTTGTGTGATTTAGGTATAATGTGGTTTCCGGAGTTTCATGCTATATTTAAAGAGATTTACTATTACCGAGGAGACTTTGTACATTTCCAAAGCCTTAAGGATCCAAGATTGTGGTACACTATTAAAGGCTTTACGGTAATCTATCCAAGCTGTGCTGAGATTTCTACCTTTTATACTGTAATTTTCCAGGACCATTATTATTATTATTATTATTATTATTATTATTATTATTATTATTATTATTATTAATATTTCTTTTCATTTCTGGGGCATATTCATTTCTTTCCGGCTCCCAGTCAGAGACCTAAAGTCATTAACGTCAGAAATGGCATCATGATATTTTCCACTGAGCATTTTTTAGATCCCACCCACGTAAAAAATAAAGTCTGAGAAAAGTATAGTTTATTTTTGGAAGATTTTTTAAAACCGAGAATTGACTTTTGTTTACAAATGTGTCAAAAATGACCGATATTTATTGATTTTTATCGCTTTTCTGAAAGCGTGCAAAAAGTCGAATTTCCAATCAATATAATTTTTATTTGAAATACACCAGAGTATTTTGGTGACTGGAAATAGTAAATTTAATCATTTAGCTTTCAATTAAAGCTAAAGTAAAAGCGCCAAGAATGCTATTTCATTAAAAAAAAATCATTTTAAAACTTAGGTATCGAAACTGAGTTGAGGTACCTATATTAGTTCTAGGACAAAGAGCTTTAGAGACATATTTTATCCGTGGACCCTGCGTAAAATCGACGTTGCTGTGCGTGTCGTTTTCCTTTTCGTTAAGATGGCATTTTCGGATAAAATGAGTCACAAGTTGTATGAATAAATGAAAAAACAAGAAACACAAAACAAGAAAAAAAGAAAGATATGATGCTTTAATATTTGTATAAAAAAATAATATTCCATTCATTTTCGAAATTTAAATAAAAATAAATATCCGTAAATTTCCGGAAGAAATCATAAACTAATATTCAATTTCAGTTTCTATACTTATGGAAAATAAAATTTCAATACCTTGAATATGTGTTTCAGTTTACTCCATATTAAATACGAATGTGATATATCTGGATTACATTAAATGATTGACATGGACATAAGATCATTTATCACGTGTATAATAAGATCATTTATCACATGTATAAATCAATACGTACTCAGGATTCAAAATAAGGGCCACATCAAGAATACCCGAATTTCGTATCAATATTCTTCCTGAGTGTTAACACATTTTTATACTTTTGTTTGTATACGATCGTACATATATTGAATTGTATCCTGAGATACATTTATCAATACCTCCTGCACTTGCTGGCGCAATATAGATAAGAATTGTAGATGGGCTAAGTGAACGAGTTAGTCGTCGTCCCATCATGTCCTATAAATATTCAATGACGGGAGGTCTAATAACAATGACGCAAAAGTTGTTGAATATCTTACAGAAAATGTAGAGTAGCACGGGAATCATGTGGACAGTTACTATTCGGCTGTAAATGCAGGTGGTCTTCCTATTGCAAGAATGACAGCAGAACAGGTTACAGCCGCAGAAGTAGAAACATATGCGTCTAGGGGGAAAAAAATCTGACGGTGCTCACCTCTCTTCTGGCTGTTTTTTTAATACAGAGTTTGCATTCTCCTAAACTGTCTGTTCTGCCAGAGTTAAAAGGCCCTTATTTCACCCCTCAGCTGTGGGTAGTGGAGAAAAGATGAATTAGTGACTTTCTCAAATGTATTAGTTTGAAGTGAATGCAAACAACCGTTTTCTTTGGTTTGGTTTGTTTTGTTTTATGGCATATCAACCTCGATGGTTTATTTAATGCTGACAAGATTTTTATTGTTGGTAATATTTACTTTTCAAAAATGTATCGCTGGTAATGTTTTTTTCAAAAATATACTGCTGGTAATATATATTTTTTTAAAAAATGTATTGCGGGTAATTTTTTTGCAAAAAGCATTGCTGGTATCAAAACATATTTTTATACTTTCATAGTGTTTTGACCCCTTTTGGGAGGTTAACTATTTGTCCATAGCTGCTACCTTGACAGATGATACCACTCCGGATCAGGGTGGATTTGGAAACATTCGCAATTAAGAGGTGGTTCCATGCTTCTCAAAATCTTCTGATCAAAGGCCTTGCTGTCGGATGTAGTTTATCGTCTTACCCAGGACGCCCGTTTTCCTTATCTTCAGAATTTGCTACATCATTGAACGAATGGGATGCTGAAAAGTTCTCGGCTTGAAACACTTCTCAAAGCTTCACAAAATGACCAACATTTCGTTCTTTTCTTTTCTTTTTTTTTTAAATGCCGAGTCACTTCAGGACGTAGGCGATTATAATTTTCTTTATTATCTGTGAATTGCCATAAATTTTTTGAAAAGATATGGGAGTGGTGTCTTTTACATTTCTTCATGTTTTGGAATTCAGAATTTTCCTTCTGAACCCAAGATTAGAGAGCGTTGACTACACTGCTATTTAAACTATAGCAGTAGGGAGAAGTGGCGGATTCATGCCTTTCCCAAGTGAACACAATAAACGAACCTGGAATTTGAACTCGTTTTGCCAATACCACTTTCAAGGCTAATATCCGTTAATCTGCTTACACAAGAGCTATTTGATCAGACCGTGAAATATTCAACAAACTTTTGTATATGTAAGACTAGCAGTATAACATGTCTTTGACTGGGTCTTTCATTACTGGGAATTTTTGCCGTTCAATTGGAGCAGTTTAAGTTTAAAATCAGCCCACCCGAAAATCAATATTAGTAACAACATTTGGGTGCGACTGAGGCACATCCCCAAATAGGATGTGGCCTTGCAAAGGGCCGTTTTTGCGTTCTCAATCTTGTTTCAGTCTCGCGCGCAGCAGCAGCTGAAGAAGCGTTTCTCCCCAGCCGTTGAGTCCTTTGATCATCATTATCAGCTACGCGCGCAGAAGCGTTCGGATGAAAACTCTGGAAACGCATAAAGGCACCCGATCACACACACCCATACATACACATTATGAGAATTATAGATATAGATAATATTGTAATAATTTAAACTATTTATTTTTATTAAAGTTTTTATGAATGATATATATCCAAGAACAGATAGTAAATAGAAAAATGTTGCTGAGAGTTATAATGGACACGAAGTAGTGGAGAGCCATTGTCACCAACAATTTGGACTCAAAACAGGCACTTTAGAATTATCTATCAAACAAAAATAAATTAATCGAAATCGGATGAAATGCATAAACAACATCCGATCACACATACACACACACATTTTGAAAATTATAGACATAGAAAATAAACTGAATTCAATTTTATAATCAATCCAACGCATATTATCACCGATTACATGAAACAACATTATATATAGAACTTGTTTTCTGCCTCTGTCGCTGTATTTCTCCATACATACATATATACATACATACATATATCCATAATCGTGTATATTTACCTCCATCATCGTCAGCATCATTAGGAATATCTAAAAATAACCCACACCAACGCCCTAATTCTTGAATATCTGGAACTCTTTTCTAAAACCTAAATTCTTGAAATAACTTTACCGCATTAGGAATTAATAACAGAATTCTCATTTTTCTAAAAATTTCCTTTTTCATATTCCATTGTACATTATATATATATATATATATATATATATATATATATATATATATTAGAATATATCATTCATACAAAAAGTAAATTAATAAAGTTAATGATATAAAATGGCAAAATCCATTCGCTATCAAAATTTTTGAAGCTGCATTAACCTACTAATTACTCGATGAATGTTATGATCCTTGCTTTAAAAAATTATAAGATGTGTAAGGTCTTTCTTAAATACGCAAGTACTTTCGACTGTACATTCAGTCATCTTCAGGCATGAACATTGTTTTGTTTTTGGTAAAATTCAGGTAGCATCGGAGACGAAAAAAGAAAATGCGAATCGAAATCTTTTTTTTAATATGTGTTATTGATAACGGATACAAACTTTTGGAGCGTGCAGTCGCAACGCTAAGGTTGAATTTTTTTGAAAATTTAAGTGAGTGTGTTTTTTACAAATATGGCAATTTGAGAATTTTTGGTTGTTGCAGAAGTTTATCATATATATATATATATATATATATATATATATATATATATATATATATGGTACGATGAATCAATTGTCGTCTAAATGACGCAAAAGGAAAATAACACTATCTCATTTTAACAGATATATGTAGCAAAATTACATAAAAATATCTTGAAATACTAAAGATTAAATTTATTCAATAAAATCACCATTGGTTTCAACCAGCGCCTCCTGACAACTTCAGAATCTTCCGCAAATTTTCTATTCGGTCTCCTTGTTTGAGTTGGTAAATGCTGCCATAAACCTTGTCTTCAGTTCAATTTTGGTGTAATTCGGAGTTTTGTTGGTCTCTCGCACAACTGCACCCTACGCATAATAACCAAGGAGGTTGCAGTCTGGGGTGTGAAGTGGCCAGATATAAGGGGTGATGAGACAGCTATGACTGGGTTCTCCTGCTTGTGTGGCATGGCGTAGAGTCGTGTTGTCAGATATGGCGTCTTCCAGCAGCCACACTCTCAATCCAGGGCAGCACTACCTCCTCAAGGCACTTGATGTAGGCCTCCGTTTTGAGTCTGAAACCATGTGGGAAGATGAATGGCGGCAAAACGTCGCCATCACTAGTGATCACACTAAACATCATGATGTTGGAGCTTCTGGCGCGAATGACAAGGAGTACAGAATGTCTTTTCCAAATTTTTGACGGGGGTGAATTACGTCATTTTCTCAAAGACGGTGCCTTATTGACCCTACTGTATTGTGCAATCAAAACAAAACAAAAAAAAAACTAAGCACATGCAGAAAATTAAAGATATAAAATGGCGACAATTTACCCAATTCATACTATATATATATATATATATATGTGTGTGTGTGTGTGCACGCGCGCGTGTGTGTACGAATGTGTGTTTGTGTGTGTAACCGTGTATGTACGTATATATGTATGTATGTGTGTGCATTAGGTCTGTCCTGAAAGTATCGACTCATTTAAAGATCTTAAGAATTGGTTGGGAAGAATTGGTTGGGAAGACTTGGTGTGAATTGGCAATCAAGAGAAATTTACTACGCATGTGGGAATAATATTGCAATCTGATGCCAGACTGAGAGAGCCTGTGTACGTTTGTCACATTCGGAATTTCACAATAAATAGATACATAACGGATTTTTTTGCAAAATATTGCAGAACACAGGTATGTCAGCACCAACCATCTAACAAAAACTCTTACACAATGCTAAAATTGTCGTGGATAAGATTAAGGAGAACGCAGCGAGCAGATTATAGCGATCCGGAAAGATGAGGTAGCAAACCGTTTCCAAAAGAGAAGCGTATAAGGTACAAAGGGAAGAATTTGAAGAGATGTAAGGCGGCTTTGAATATATATATATATATATATATATACAATTAATTTATCATAATCAGTGTTTATATATATATATATATATATACAATTAATTTATCATAATCAGTGTTTATATATATATATATATATATATATATATATATATATATATATGTGTGTGTGTGTGTGTGTGTGTGTGTGTGTGGTATCTTGTCATTTGTCACTTGACAAGACACCAGAAGTTGAAACAAAATGTCTATTTTTGTAGTAATGTTATAACATACTTATGTTATAATTTTAAAATAAATATTATTCGCTCTACTTTGTATTGAGCACTTTTGAAAAAAAATATAGTTTTTGATTACTGGAATTTTATTCCCTCTAAACCAACCTTTGTATTCGTGTATATATATATATATATATATATATATATATATATACATCATTTATATTCGACGTGCTTTAAACCACGAAGTGCGTCGATAGTCTACTCAAATACGAGTATTCACTAAAAATAACATTTAAGTAATAAAATCTGTTAGATTAAAAAAATCCATCTCTTTATATATATATATGTATATATATATATATATATGTATGTATGTATGTATGTATGTATGTGTGTGTGTGTGTGTATACACGCAGGTAAATATCAGTGGTAAGTAATCTAAGTGAATCCTAGTAATATAAAATATTAAAACTAATTCACAGAAAAGAACTCAATGTATTTATTACAGAGCATATATGAATCACAGATCGCTGACCCCCCCCCAATAAGAATGGCCATTTCACCTTCCAACAGGCTTAACAACATCAGTTGATAAGCCCGCTGAAAGGGCGAAATGGCCATTCTTTTGGGGTAGTGATTTTCATCCATCTGTAATTCTGATATATATATATATATATATATATATATATATATATAGTTGAGTGTTAAAATTATTTTTTTGAGAATGCTTTAGGTTATTAAAATTGTTGAAACGAAAACTGTTTTGATAAATTGATCGAACCTAGTTAAGCTCTACAGTTTAGACCATTCAATAATAATAAGAATGATGCCCAATCCTCTGGCTGTACCAAAGAATCTGGTGTAGACAAACGCCGTACCCATTTGTGGTTGCGTAGTGCAAGGTTAAAAGCTGAAACCAAAGGATTTATTCTTCCTGCACAGGTCCAATGCTTGCTAAGTAGAAATTACCAAGCAGACATACTGAAAAATTGTGTTGATCCCCAGTGCAGATTCTGTGATAGATATTAAGAAACAATTGACTATTTTCTATCAAGTTGCACAGTGTTAGAACCCACTGAATATAAAACTCGGCATTATAGAGTGGGCCAATATCTGCACTGGGAAATATGCAACCTTTACAGGAAGAAAATTGCAAGAAATTGGTATGAAAATCACCCAGAACCGGTTATAGAGATAGGATCTGTAACAATTTTATGGGACTTTACGATACACACAGATAGAACAATCAAGGCTAATCGCCCAGACATAGCGATCAAAAAAAAAAAAAAGAAAGAAAACAAAACAGAATGTGCTTTCTTATTGACATGTTAGTTTCTGTTGCCTGTTATATATCTTTGAAGATCTTCAAAAACTATCAAAATTCAAGGGTCTTTAAACAGAAATAGTTGAAGCCCTCAGATTGATTCGAAAATATTCTTATAGACTTATTGAAGGAATTCTTGGTAGACTATGCCTTATTGAAATACAAAAAATTGTACTCACAAGTACAGCTCACACTTTACAAAGAGCTTTATCACATATCAAATGTGTGTGATCTTAGGTTTTTTTTTTTTTTTTTTTTTTTTACAAAAATGATCAGTGGAAAATGTCATGAAGCCATTTTTGACCTTTGGTCTCTGTTTGGTTTCGGAAGGAAATGTGTATACAACATAAATCAAATAAAATAATAATAATAATTGTTTTATAATACACAAAGTATATCTCTCATGGTTTCTAATCGTAATTGATTGGAGGCTTTAACATGTACATGCTTTGTCTTGGAGAATTAAGAATGGCTACCGTAAATAGTCACTTTTTCTTAAATAGTTGGGCGTATCTCCTCGGGTCATTAGCCGGGGTGCTAAAGGAAGATCGTGGCAGGTTGTCGACTGTGTATTTTTCTTTCTTTAATTATAAAGGATGAGGCAGCAAAGGTGACTTGGGAGTCACAGTTGGATATTTGGGTACACTCTCAATCTGGGTTACCCAACTTGAAGTTATTTCTAACTGGGTGTCCTGGGTATGGCAATAAACTACATCCGGCAGCAAGGCCTCTGGTCAGGAGGAATTGAGGAGCATGGAACCACGTCTTAATTGCTGTTGTTCCCGGGTTCACCCGTTAGGATCCCAGCTATGGACAAATAGGGAACCCACAAACTGGGGTCAAAACATGAAAGTATAAAAATACATTACAAAAAATTATCAGCAATACATTTTCATTGAAAAAAATAAATAAATAAATTACCAACAATAATTTTTTTGGTGGGGGGGGGGGGATTACCAAAGTTCACAAGAAAATAAAATTTCGGCATTAAATGACTCATAAGGAGTTGATGTGTCGTTAAACAAGGAAAACAAACCAACAATAACTAAGTGGGTCATACCTGCAAATTTATGTGCCGTTTTTTATCAAAACTTGTCACCATATTGAGCACATTTGGTTGTCAATAATAAACCATTATCAGATTGGGTATAAAGGAATTTGTCTATTTGTACCCCAGTGCCACTTTGTTGGCGTGTTGCTATTATTATTACTACTACAGCAAAAAAAAAAAAAAAAAAAAAAAAAAAAATAATAATAATAATAATCATCACCACCACCACCACTTACATTTATGCACAAACATCGCTCTTGTTTTTATGACTGAGGAAACTGATTCTGCTGGGAGGTTTTCGAAGATTAATTACAATCCAAATTAACCTGGATTATGCGGATTCAGAATCTGTACAGTTTTACGGGTGATGACCCAGCACCGCACAGAAGGACACTAATTTATACTAAATGAAAATGGAACATTAAACTTCAAATTTGAGTTCCAAATGAAAATTTCAAGACCATTGTCATGATATTTGTCATGCATAAATTTGAAATAAATAATTTTAATCCCAATTCTGATTTAATTAAAATTTTCAGATCATTTCCAGGGTTCGTTTCCCTCGCAGATTACGTTCAAATTACAAGACGCTCCTAAGCCAAACACAGCAGTAGGAAAACTAATTTCCTTAATTAATTCCTTGGCTTGATTTACCATAGAGTCTTTGCACGAAACCCAGTTTTTTTTTAATCAATTCTCCCCAAGCAAGTCGGTAATGCCACTTAGGTGCAAGGGGACTACTGGGAGTGAAGGAGAATGAAAAGATTTTAGGAGTAGACAGAAACCCAATCCTAAACAGGGAACAAGGGATAAACCTTTACTCTTGTTCAAAATACCGGGGAGGAATGTAAACTAGATCATAGTCAAACCTATTGAGATCAAACTTACTACACTAGTAATAGTAATAGCAATAGTAAACTAGTAATAGTCTGAGATACTAGCTATACTTGGTTGAGTTGTAAGTAATTCCCGTTTTGGGGAAACAATTCTAAAGACGAATGTATAATCTTAACTACTAATCATGCCTGTTAAAAATAAATTTGGAGTACACTATCAGACTTTAGATTTTGCATGGTAGTAGCAGCGTACACAGTGGATTATAGGATAAAATTTGTTTTCCTACAGGACATCGCAAGGCTGCAAGAATAATAAAAGAAATAAAAAGGAACTCGGTTGGTCTGTTCTACCCAACCCGTCATATTCGCTGAACCTTTCACCAACTGGATTATTACATTTTTCGAACGCTGCAAAAAGCTTCGATAGTAAAACTTTCTCGAATGAGAACCAGATTAAACAAATTTGTTGAAAACTCTTTAATCATAACTTGCTGAATTTTACTCAAAAAGATATCAAAGTGCTGCCTGATAAGTAACAAACCATTGCAAATAAAGGTGAACATATAATTAAATAAAATGTAATTGTACTATAATTTTTGAAGAATAATGTTGATAGACAAAAACAGAAATTGTTTAAGGCTCAACTTAATAGTTAACCTTCACTCTGCAGCGAACACTAAAATTTCATGTCTTCTGCATTCAAAGAACTCACTACTTTTAAAGACAGCAAGTCCCAGATGTCAGAAAGTATCTAGAGCCAATTTCTGACCGTAGAAGTGACGCCACCTCATACCCATCGTAGATAAAAAAAAAAAACCGTCAACAGTAAATATCAAACGTTAATCGTAATCACCTGTTGGGTAAGTGGATGTCCATGGCAACATAAATTCAAATCTCCTCCCCCTCCTCTAACACCACCACCCATCACTTTGCTCTGACTTTCCCGTCATGCCTCTGTGCTCTAGAATGAATGACTAAGCCAGCAATATGGTTTTAATATAGCTTGTTTTTCTTATTGGAAGTCGGAAATGACTGTTAATCGTTTGTGAGGGTTTTTCAGAAGAAATTATGGAAGATTTTTGCTATTTGGACATTTTCAAGTGTGACATTCTATCTGGGAATGAAGTAGAGGCAAAGAGAAGGGGTGAAATGCGGAAAGAAAAAGAGAGGCATATCGGGAAAGGAAGATAAAGAATTAGAAGATGTAAAAAAAAAAAAAGAGGAAAATCTTAATAAAAAAGAAAAATATAAGATAAGAGAGAGAGAGAGAGAGAGAGGAAACAGAGCGGAAGAAAGACAAAGAGAGGGCAAAGAGAAAGAGAGAGCGGAGACAAAAAGGAAACAAAGAGGATGAAAAGAGATAAAAGAGGGAAAGAAAGGGACAAAGAAAATAAGATGGAAGTAAAAGGAGAAGAAAAAAAAGATGGAAGAAAAAGGACAAATAAAAAAGCGGGAAGTAAAAGAACAAAGAAAAAAAGAGGGAAGGTAAGAAACAAAGTAAAAGAAAATGGACCCAGAAAGAAAGAGAGAAGGAAAGAAAAGGTCAAAGAAAAACAGTAATGGAAAAAAAGGAACAAAAAAAGAAAGAGACAAGGACGTCAGAAAGAAAGACAGAAAACAACAAAAGAGAGAGAAAAGAGAAAGAAAGAAAGTAACAGTGAGAGAAAAAGTATGGCAGAAAAAGTATCAGAAGAGAAAACAGTTTAGAAATAAGAAAAGATTAAAGAGAGAGAGAGAAAGAGAGGCTATAACTAAATAAAAGCAGATATAAAAAGAACAGATAGCCATAATCGAAAAAGAAGAAAAGAGGAGAAAAGAAAGCAATAATTAAGTATTAAAAGAGATGTAAAGTAAGAAATAGAGAAGGGATAAAACTTAGAAAAGAAGGAAGACAAAAAGAAAGTGGAAAAGCAGAAGAGGGAAAATATAAACCACAGAAGTAAAAGAAAATAAAAGTATGAAGCGAAAATAAATAACGAATAATAAAGAAAATATGGTAAAAATGTTGAACTGAGAGAAGAACAAATACGAAATAATGATAAAAAAGAATCAATATAAGAAAAAGTGTAAGGAATTCAGAAGACAAAATTGTCGTCTAGCGGAGCGGAGTGGTTAAGAACCTCGTCCCATAAATCAATGCTGGTGTTACGAGTTCAATCTTCGCTGAGTATCCAAATGTTCTAACCTATACGCCATCCTAAGAAAAGTTAATAAATAACCATTATTGCAGTGTGAAGCTTAACTAGATAAATATGGTTGTCTTATGACTGAAGTAAGTGCATATTTTGATTGGTCGGTGATTATACGTCGGAGGAAAAAAAAAAAAAAAATCAAGATTTGTGGTGTTGATTTTTAAGGCCGTCACGTACTCTCCCGTTTTAAGGAATAGTGCAATACAATTTTCCTGTACTTATTTTGTTTGGGAATTAAGCTAACGTAAGAAAATTTTAAAATAGAGAGACGAAAGAAGGTAAAGAGTGGATAAAATTGTAGAAACGAGGAAACGTAGAAATAAAAATAGAAAGCAAATTCTGAAGAGAAAAAAAGAAAACGACAAAAGAAAGAAAAAAAAATAAGATGAAGGAGCAAAAGAAAGTGGGAGGTTAATAGCAATGATTTCTGAATAAAAAGTAGAAGCAGATGCTGAAATAAAAGGGGAAAATAGATGGAAAAACAACAACTAAAAAAGAGCGAAGATATTAAGAAATGGAAACAGAAGAAAATAAAGAAATAACAAAAATGAAAAAAATATAAGTAAAAAAAAAAAAAGAAAAAGACAAGGAATAAAAAAGAAAGTAAGTCTATGGAGTTGATTCCTTTACCCACAATATAGAATAAGAGAAAACTCATTTTCTTAATAGCAAAAGAGACGTGAAATATCCACAGCAAAATTACAAACGTAAAGAAAACGATAAACAAAAAAGGTGGCGAAAAATTGTGAAAAATCCTGACAACCAATAACATTAAAAAAAAAAAATCTCACCAATTCCCCACTAAAACCACCACAAGAATGAATATTGCCTAAAGGGTTAAGTATGAAGAAAGAGCCAAGGTATTATCGTTACGGAGGCTTGTCATAGTGAACATTTTCTATGCTGGAAGGGGAAAAAGTAGCGACACATAGGACACGTGATATGAACGTCATATGGACGTCATTATCTCGCGATACTTCATCCGAGAACTCGTCAGTGGCAGAAAGATGAGGTGGAGAAAAACTACAAAGATAAAGGTTATACTTAGCGACTGCCAGGATGTACTGTTTGGTATGTTCAAACTATCAGAGGGAAGAGTGGTATATTACAAGTAGCCCACCAAGATCGCCATTTTGTTGACAATACGAGAAGGAAGTCTAATAAATAAATAAATAAATAAATACATAAATAAAACAAAATAAAATGAACAGGAGAGAAGGAAGGAAATAAATATTGAAAGGAAAAGTGTTAGGGTGGAAGAAGGTACTAGTCTTAGATGGCATAGACCTTTAGAATGTAAAGGCTCAATGACCAAGTTGGGGAACACATTAAAGAGAAAGGGTTTTATAAAAAGCATTCAAAGAATCTAAGAAAAAAAGTGAAGAAATGCTACCCATCACTGGACACACCCCTGGAAAACGTTTTGTGAACTAATTCCGGATGAAGCCATAAAAATTAACTTACGAAAAAAAAAACAACATATTATTCCTACATTCAATGATACACTACGAGGGGGCTCTGAAAAGTTCTCAGTTTTAGTAAAAACCTCTATAAGTATTCGATATTTGATTTACATTTTGCGATACACACACACACACACACACACGCACACACACACACACACACACACACACACACACATATATATATATATATATATAATTATTATTTCTATTCCTCACCGGTAGTATGACTCGGATTTTCATGCACAACGCAATCTTCAGGCGCTATTATATTACATCGAGCACTATTTTATTAATATCACCACTCAATATCTTATATATATATATATATATATATATATATATATATATATATATGAAAATTTACAAAATCTAAGTGAACGCATTTTTTTTTGTTTTTAACTACCTAGTAATTTTTACAAATTAACATATTTTCCGCAATTATCTAATAATTTATTGACTTTTATTTACCTTTCGTTTATTAATCTTTTCAATTTTGGATTCCACTTAATATCACATCCAGGAAATAGCCCAATACAGAATTTTAAACGATTTTAAATTATTAGAAATTATTATAATTAAAATTTTTAAAAAATTAAAAAATTCTTGTAAAAATTCATTATTCATCAGAAAATTTTTATTTCTTCAGACAACAGTGTCCTTAATATAACTTATTTACAAAAGCAATTAAATGCTTTTCTAATTAAATAATATCATAGTTTTATTGCGTTCATTATTTTTCAATTCAGAGAAGATTTTCAGTTAGAATAGTGCATGTTTGAAAAAAATAGCTGATTTACATTCTCCAAGTAGTCCTACTTTTAACGAATAAAAAAATTCAGGAAATAGAAAGATTTTTTGCGAAATTTCATTAAATTAAGTAAGTGTTTAACATATAAAAAATTTTTTTTAATAAAATGTTCTAAAAAAATTTCAAAAATAATAATGAATAAGTCCTGAAAATTTCATTAAAATCGGACAATTATTTGATTTTTACAAGAATTTCCAAATCAATGTTTTTCAACGGAAAAAAAAACGCAAAAAAAGTCAATGTAATTATTATTCCACACCAATGACGTAAAGAAAACAAGATTTTAACCAAAATTTCGGACGTGTTAGAAAGGATTAAAAAAACAATCAAAAATACTTTGGTCTTTCATCTTAATAATAACATAAATATTTTGACAATAAAACTTTATTTTTATTAAGTTGGTGACCCTTTTCATTATGCTATGTTGTTTTCCGCAAAAAAAAGTGGAGGTGCCTAATTTTAACAAATGTTTTTTATATACACCAAGAAATTAGTAGTGTGTATTCATTCTCCAGTTATTCACCACGTGGGTCTGGGTTAAGTATACGTGGACTGCATCTTCGTGCAGCGGTATGACGCACCAAAAAAGGGTTATCTGTTTATTGCAGTGACAGTGTTATTGTCGTAAATCTGTTGAAGTTAGTACAATCATGTAAAATTATGATTGCAGCGAGCGAGTTTTTTTTGTATCATCAAAGAAGATTTGGTCTGTTTGAGAATGGATTCCTATGAAGAAGTTAAAATCATCTATTTTAAGGTTTGATATGTTGCTCGGAGACCTCTATAAAAACGTGGTGCCTCGGATTCAAGTGTCCCCGTCTCAACTCAGCAATGAAGATAAACTTCATCTGATGACTTACATCTCTCCTGAGATTCCACTGTCGTGTCGTAAATGAATAGTAATTAAATCAGGTGGTCACTCTCCTTATATTCGTCACCTTTCAAATTTGTTGCATGTTTCAAATTCCGTTCTTCTGATTAATTGAAAATAATTTTGAGTCTTCATCTCAATCCTTTTTTCTAGAACATTCCTTTTTCATTATTCCGAACCAGACCAAGGGTCACCATAGTCAGGATTAGAAACAAGGCTTATTAAAAACGTCCCATATGAACACCTCATTGGTTGAAAATGTCTTTTTGCTAAGTAGTGGTAAAAGGCGAAGGGTTGTATTTTTTCTTTTCACATAGGTTTTAAATGAAGAAAATGTTAGTTTATAACCCAATTTCACAGTGTCTTGAAAATGTATATATACGTCGTCAGCAGGAAATTTAAAATTCTTAAAGATGTATAAGTACGTCTGATGTGTTAAGTACAATTTATGAATAGTTTTTTTCTGGAATTGACCGCGGATAATTGAAACCAGAGAAAACGAGATAAGAGATTTGAGTAGTGAGATTTTATTGTTCAGTCGGCGCTGATAAATACTGCATACATTTATGATTGTATCAATATAAGAAATATTATTGTTCGTTGTTCTCAAAAGTCACTATCTGTTGCTTTTGACATGATGGATATATAATTTTTAATCCTTTCACCCCAAGCAAGGCGACAATGTCACTAAGACGAAGGGGGTTATTGAAACTGAAAGAAAATGAGAAGACGCTAGTGAGGAGAAAAATCAATAAAAGAACTGTATTCCGGAAGATGGATAGCGGCTCGGATTAAGGAATCGGAGAGCCGAGTTCGAATTCCAATCGAATCCATTACATTCACTTACGTGCTAATACCCTTGGGAAAGGTATGAATCCTCTTCTTGTCCCCTCCAGCTATAGGTAAATAGCAGTACAGACTTAGTTCTATAGCTTTGGATGGCAGTTGGTCTACCGCAGAACGAAATGGCAACCTACTTCGGGAAAAAATCTGCCTCGTCAGTCATGTATCGAAAGATACATGATCACCTACGCGTGTATCACGTATGGCATATAACTGACTGGCATTTGACTTAATCTGATGAAATAAATACTTGTTATGAAAAATATTCCCTTTCCTTTTTGTATTTTAAACATACACCTATAAAACCAATAACTTTTCTCAATTTCAATGTCCTTAATGTGAAAAAAACTGTTATTATCTTGATGCTTTTAGTAAGCTAAATAAATAGAAAAGCGGCTTCACTTTCGCATTAACTGACGATCAAAGAGAAAGGGTTGCTTTTGAAGGTCTGTCAGAAATTACAATCTCGCTTGATCTGGACACAAAGCAGCTTTTGGTGGAAGCGTGCGAGTTGAAGAAAATAAATAATTAAACCGAAGAATTTTTTGACTAGCGAGTGAACTTTAGTAAGGTCATTAATAAGACGGGTCCACGGGGGATACTCCAAGACATTCCGATGTGTCACGTGGGAGAGCAGAGGTGCCACCATCTGCTCGCCAAATATTGTCTGGAATGTTATTTGGTATGTGTTGATGTTAAGCGTATGATCTTGTTTATCGTTTATTTATTTTATTAGAGGCTGGAATGTTTTTTTTTCATAGAACAGAAGAATTATGTTCTGAATAAAATGATTTGAATGCAAGCTTTTGGAATTAAATGATGATAAAAATATCATTATTGTTAACATACAGATTAACAGGGGGGCGCCGACGTGGGGTAATGGTTAGCAAGCTTGTCTCGCTAGAACAATTACAACTGGGTAGTTAGTTCGAGATTCACTGAGTGACCCATACTTTAGACCTTGTGCCACCTCTAACCTACACTTAGAAAATCCCTATACAGATTTAGAGTTAAAATAAAAACCTTTTTTTTCTTGTACGGTTTAGGCTTCAGACTAACACATTAGCATAGCCGCTGTAAACAGTCATTCTTTACCAGGTATGATTGGAGGAAAAAAAAAAAAAAAAAAAAAAATCATTACTTCATATGTTAAGCAACACGAGAAGCAACGTCGCTTACTTTAGTCTAAAAGAAAGCTAAATAATTAATTTAAACACACACACACACACACACACACATATATATATATATATATATATATATATACAATGACATATGTCTATATTTCTGAGATTAGGTATTGTAAGCATTTACACTCTTTCAGATTGTTGTCCTCATCTTTATTGCCACATTCACGACGTTCCGGTTGTTGTACGCTCCGGCCTTCTTCAGGTGATATACCTTGGAATTTTGAATCGAATTCTTTATTTATTCCACGGCGGTAGATTGTTCTAATTCTACATGCCACATGGACCAGTAGATAAAAGCATTGGTTTAGTGATCCAAAAAGTAACTTGACCCAAAAGGTAAGTATAATACCTGGCCACAGCAAAGGGAACAACAATTTGGAGAGTTTAGTTACTAAAGGGAATTAACTGAAACTGAGATATCCAAAGGCATGGTACGTGGAATTAGAACACTCTACTCCCACCCGTGGACTAAATAAACGGTGAGGTTCGAAATTCCACCGTATATCACTTGAAGAAGTTCAAAGCGTACAACGGCCGAAATGTCGTGAATATGATAATAAAGATGAGGACAACAGTCCCAACAATATAAATAGTGTAAATATAAAAATGACTTTTTCATTTTTAGACAACTTTAATTTTGCTTTAAGTTATGAGATAAAATCATATTGTTAAAAATGCCACACGTTTTACCGAGAAATTTCGGCAAAGTTCGGAAGTATTCGGCAAAGTTTGATGACGAATCTACAGGTCACATGCCTCAGAGAATTGGCAAATCACACGTCATAGGCCACCAAGGCGTTACGTTTTCCTATGAGACCTCTTAAGTATTTAATGGTAATAATGATAAGGACTTATTTATTTTGAAATGCGTAAATTTCCATTTAAGTAAAACTTTATGTCGAGTCGTTTGCAAGAGACCGTAAAACTGAAAAAATATTTTAATGAACTGTTACTGAAAATACTGAAATTCCACTAAGTGTCGCTTCAGGTTCATCTCAACTAAAATTTACCTCAAGGAACTTACAGAAGGAAGATTATGTAGCAACAGTCCCTCAAGGCATGGAGGCGGACGTGTTCACAGCGATGACAAAATCTAACTTATAATATTAAGAAGATAGATTGAACTTATAAATAGTCAAATTTATTTACCTAAAGATGACTTTTACGGGGTACCGTGAAAGGATAAAAGCAATTTTCAGTGGCATACTATCTTATGAACGAATATAAATGCAAATGTATAGGGTTTTTCTTAGGTGCTTCAATTTCCTTCTCTTTGTTGCATTTCTTTCTTTTTTGTTTCTTTCTTGTTTTTTGTTTCTTTCTTGTTTTTTTCTTGTTTTTTGTTTCTTCTTTTTGTTGAGTTTCTTTCTTTCTTTCTTTCTTTCTTCGCTCTGTAGTTTTTTCCTTTATTTGGTCACTTTTTTCTTTCTTTTTATTTTTAGTGCCTTATATTTTTAATTCCAATATTGTTTGTTTCTTTCTTCATCATTTCTGTTTCTTTTCTTTGTTGTTACTTTTTCTTGTCTTCTTTCCTTTTCTTTCTTTCTTTGCGTTATTTTTCTTTCTTTCTTTCTTTATCCCCCTCATGTTTATTTTCTTTGCTGTTTTTTCTTGTCTTCTTTATTTCGTTTGACTTTTATTAGGTCTTTCTTTGTTTCTTTGTTAGTTGACGTGTTTCTTTTCTTTGGTTTCGGCTTTCTTTCTTTCTTTTTTCTTTCTTTCTTTTTTCTTTCTTAGCATTTATTATTCCATCTTTTTTTCCCTCCTTTAATACTTATCTTTCTCATAATGCATTTGTCTATTTTTTTTCCACAATTCTCTCGCATTTGTTTATTTTCAATCGTACTTTTGAAGCCTCCTTTCTTCCACCCTCCGTTTTCGTTCTATTTTTCTATTTCTTTGCCTTTTTCTTTTTCTTTTCTCAGCTATTTTGCTATCAGCCTTAACACATCTGAATGAATACATGTTTTATACTTAAGAATGAAAAACAAAATCGCTGACAAGAAAATGTAAGAAAACAAAAAGAACTACTAATAAATTAGTTTATGAATGAAGACGGTAGCTCTTAGTGTCAATGTGTATGCATAAATAGGTTTTTCATTGCTTTACGCACATATTTACATACGCGTATGATATATTGGAATAAGGAGATCGTGTTGCGTCAGTTTTCATGAACAGGCAATTCTTATCTATGAATTATCATGGCTTCCTGGGAAAGATAGGGGAGTAGTTTCACGTTTCCTTCTCTGTGGTTTTGAATTCAGGTTTGTCCTTCTCCTTGATTAGCTGTCACCCAAGGTTAGAGTGCCCTGTTTTCCCTGTTATTTAACCCATAACTGGGGCGAAGATCCAAACGTATCAGTGCGTAAGTGAACACAACAGGCTTAGCCGGCTCGCTGATTCCCCCTTCGGCGTTGATAATAGCTATACTACCTGCACATTGCTATATGATACGCTAAGTGTTTCTACTTGGTTTTGCATGCGATATTTGATTTGTTTCTATTTAATTCATCAGATAAACTTCTGTTTCTTTAATCATTGCAATCCATTTTCCATATATGTCTCCGATAATAAAATGCCTGAAAACAGCTTTTTTTTTTTTAGTAAAATTTATATACAAAGGAATTTTTTAAAGAAGCTTTTACTTTTTTGTCTTATTATTTCTTTGTAGTATTGTTTTGTAAATTTAATTTCAGTTCTCATTAATTAAAATGAAATATGCGCAACTTTTAATCCTAGAGTGACTTGTTTCATTTTGTTTTACGGCATATCAATCTTAATGGGTTATTTAATGCCGACAAAATTTTTAGGATAGGTTCGTATGACTAGAATATGTATTCTTTGTAAAAAATCAGCTAGTAGATCAGGTTTCATTGAAGTATTATTGCAAAGTGGGTTTTTCTCGAGAGTATGGTAATACCAGTAGTACGAAGGTTGGTTTACTAAATATTTTATATCTTATATATATATATATATATATATATATATATATATATATATATATATATATATACTGCTGCAATTTCTACCAATTGGGTATCGTCATGTAGTAAAATTGAATTTTCAACCGCAAGATAGTCTTATATACATAAACATCCCGCGGATAAAGTGGAGAAGGAAAAAAGTAAAGAGGGTCAGAGGAAAAATACCAATTTTATATAAATATTCCTACTCGGGTTCATAACTTGCTAAGAGGAATTTTATAGCATCCTTGCACGCCGTCATCACCGATCTTTCGTTTAGCAGCGTATATTGGTCAACTTACACACACACACATATATATATACATATATATATATATATATATATATATATATATATATATATATATATGTAAATTTTCAATGCAATGTTTTTGGGAGATATATATATGTATATTTTTTGAGGGGGGAGGTATATATACACACACATATATATATATATATATATATATGTATATATATATATATATATGTATATATATATA
>OZ038484.1:38606341-38671341 GCA_964036315.1 Acanthosepion esculentum
AAAATGTCTCGGACATTCAGGTCGGTAAATGTTATTTAATACTGTTTATTATAAACAGAGCATTTGTCAAATACTGTTAAACATAAAAATGTCTTTAAATAATTGTCGGACTTTGTCCATTTCATAATATATATATATATATATGCAGATAGACTGTTTCGCTATATCACAGCTCATCAATGTGGCTAGACATCCGATTGCCTCAAGCCGTGATCGAAACCTGACTGATCTATCATCAGTCGGAGATTTTACCCCTCAGCGCTCGGTAGAGAGGAAGGCGAATTTTTACGTACCCATTCTTCGAATAAACACGCCAATATATATATTGCTTAGAATGTCTTATAGTCATGCGGAAGAGTGCTCAGTATCGAAGGTCGAGAGTTTATAGACAGTCACTATGCAGTATTCATTTCTATGTCTTCTCTCTTTATATATATACACATATGTATGTATGTGTGTGCGTGCGTGTGATCGGCCTGAATCTATTTTCAACAGTAAACTGTCCAAACAGAAATTTTATTGAATTCATTCATGATCGGGCCGAGCAATTTTCAGCAGTCCTTCGTACAAACCTCTGCACATTTAAGAACATAAACAAATATTAAATGACACTGCAGATAATAAGAAAAATAAGTAGCTTCAAGACGGCTCTGCCCTTAACATTTTTTGTGCTTTCAATAAATCATTATTAAATAATAACAAATATATATTGACTCACACTATACACACGCCAAAAAAACAAAACAAAAAAAAAACAATTGCAAAAACCAAAAAGAAAAAAAAGATAAAATAAATAAGAAAATTTAGTAGAAATAATAAAAAAAACAAACAAATGAATCTGCATGTAAAATACGGAGAGAGGTGAATTGGGACTTTTAGTCAAAAACAAACTTGTGCTTATTTGTAATCGGTCGGTTTTATATAACAACTTTCTTTTTTGCTTTATTTTACTCTTTCATTTTTTTTTTAGAAGATATCATTTAGTCTTTCTTGATTTTTTTTTATGTTTTTTATTTTCTTGAATTTTGTATCAAGTTTCTCTTTTTTTAAAAAAATATTTTTCTTCCCGTGGTTTTTGCCTTTTCATTTATTTATTTGATCTTCTCTTATTATTTCTTTTTGCTTGTTCTTTTCTTTTCTTTTGTGGATAATTCTTTCATTCTTTTTTTTTCTTTCTTTATTTCTTTCTTTCTTTCTTTCTTTCTTTCTTTCAGTTACGTATTTCTTTCGTTTTTTTTCCCTGTCGATCTTTACACATGTTGAATGATTAAACATTTCACGTAAAAGGAAAAAAAATAAATTAAACGCTTCCATGAGAAATTGTAATAGATAAATAAATAAAGAGCTAATAATAAGTTAGTTTATGAACGAAGAAGGCAGATCTGTATGTATGTATGTATGTATGTACGTAAAAAATAAAAAAAAAAATAATAATTACATAGATAAAGCCCTTCGTAAAGTGTGGGCTGTACTTGTCAGAACGATTTTTGTATCTCTTTGAGGCATGGACTTCCAGTTATCCCTTCAATCAATTATTATTAGTCT
The DNA here is from genome assembly GCA_964036315.1 of Acanthosepion esculentum. Classification (NCBI taxonomy): domain Eukaryota; kingdom Metazoa; phylum Mollusca; class Cephalopoda; order Sepiida; family Sepiidae; genus Acanthosepion; species Acanthosepion esculentum. The sequence continues at coordinate 38,607,887 of OZ038484.1, forward strand.
GTCTATATTTCTGAGATGAGGTATTATGTACAGTATTTACATTAGTCGGACTATTGACCTCATCTTTGTCGCCATATTTGTAACAACGTTTCGGCCGTTGTACGCTCCGGCCTTCTTCAAGTGGTTGGAATTTCGAACCGAACCCTTTATTTCGATCACTGGGGTAGACTGTTCTAGTTCCACGAGCCATGTTTGATGGATGTCAGTTATCAGTTATCTCCTGGTAATTTTCCCTCTGAAAGTTCTCCACTGCCTGAACCGGGTATTGAACTCACACTTTTTGGGTCTGTCACTGGATCTAACCAACGCCTTTATCCACTGTACCATGTGTCCTTGAGGACATCTGGGTATGAATTTCTGAGTATTATAAACCTAATTTTTTAGCAACCGTTTTTTTAACAGTATTCATATTGCAATTTTGCTGTTATCATTGCATGTTTTTACCAGATCTCATATTGCAACTTTTTGTTATCATTGCTGTTCTCTGGCACTCCTTATTACTGGTTCCCATATTGTATTTATTTCTATGCTTGGCCGACTCAGGAGATTTTTGTGGCCTAGCATATGTGCTGATTCCTTAAGTTTACGTGACAAATATGGCGACAAAGATGAGGACAATAGTCCGACTAATGTAAATACTGCAATTATTATTATTATTATTATTAACTTTCATTTCTGGTGTGTCTTCATTTCTTTCCGGATCCCGCCCAGAGTTCTAAGGTCAGAAATGGCATCATAACATTTTCCAAATAAAAACAAAAACAAAAAAACAACACATATATTTTACATAGATAGAGCCCTTTAATTTTTCCGTTGTCCAACCTACATGTTTGGTCATTGGGCGGCGTATATTAAATGGGAATCAGTACAACTGCCATCCTCTGTAGGAATCGTAATTTTCTTCTTTGGATTTGTGATAGAATTAACTTGACTCATGTTTTCGCACAACGAACAGGCTTTTCCTCTTTTATGAGTGTTTTCAGGGGTACAACGACATACTGTCGATATATTGTTTAACTTTGTCTTTTGTTTAACACTGTCTTTTTTCTTTTCCTTTTCTTTTCTTAAATTGCGCTCTTCTCTTAACCATTATTATTATTATTATTATTATTATTATTATTATTATTATTATTATTATTATTATTATTATTATTATTATTCCTTTGATTTCTGGTGTGTATACATTTCCTTCCGGGTCCCGCCCAGAAACCTAAGGTTAGAAATGGCATCATGACTGACACAAAAAAAGAAAATATTTGACATAGATAAAGCACTTCGTAAGGCGTGTCCTATACTCGTGAGAACAATTTTTTTGTATTTATTTAATGCATGGGCATCCAGGAATCCATTCAACGAGTCTATTGGAATTTTTCCCAACCAATCCGAGGGCTCCAACTACAACATGGTTTGTTGATGTTCCCATGTGCTACATTTTTGAGATTTCGACTTTAAGGTCCTTGTATTTTGATAGTTTTTTTGAAGATCTTCAAAGATACATTGCAGTCTGCATAGACTGCCGTTTTAAATTTGTCATTTTAAAATTTTCTTTTCTATACATGGAGTAGATAAAGGAGATGATTATGCTCTCATGTGTTTAATATCTGTTTCAGCGAAATAGAAAACCTTGTCATCTTTAAAACTTTTCATTTATACCCTATTACTTCTTTAAATAATGATCTGTGTTTATATTTATGATTTTTATTGCAACATTTGGTTAAGTCTGTTAAGTTAAAAATATTTAACGATGCAATTAAGGAATTTCTACGGGCATTTTGTAGTCGTGGAACTCGCAAGGAGGTTATTTATTCATTAAATGTTATTATACATCAGAAAATTCATATAGGAAAACCTTGAAATTTTCACGGGTACTACTACTACTACTACTGATAATAATAATAATAATAATAATAATAATAATAATAATAATAATAATAATAATAATCTTGTATCAGGTTGCACGATATTGGCGTTCACTGAGAATAAAACCCGGCACGACAGAGTGGGCTAATATCTGCACTGGAAAATTTGCAACTTCTACGGGAAGAAAACTGAAAGAAACCCGGTTAAGGAGATAGGACCTGTTACAATTCTATGGGACTACACAATACACACTGACAGAACAATCAAAGCCAACCGCCCAGACATTGTTATTAAAGATCACAAACAAAAAAAGTGCGTCCTTATTGATATAGCAGTTCCTGCAGACTGCAATGTATCTTTGAAGATATTCGAAAAGCTGTTAAAATACAAGGACCTTGAAATAGAAATCTCAAAAATGTGGCACATGGGAACATCAACAATTCCTGTTGTAGTTGGAGCCCTAGGATTGGTTGGAAAAGATTCCAGTAGGCTAATTGAAGGGATCCCTGGAAGTCCATGCCTAAAAGAAATGCAAAAAAAATGTTCTCACAGGTACAGCCCACACTTACGAATGGCTTCATCTATGTAAAATATATTTTTTTTTTGTCAGTGGAAAGTGTCATGATGCCATTTCTAACCTTCGGTCTCTGGGCGGGACCCGGAAAGAAATGTGTACACGCCAGAAATCAAAGGAAATAAAAACAATAATCATAATGATAATAATCTCATAAATAATATGAGAAAAATAAAGACACTAAAAATAAATTAATATACATTTTTTTTATTGAATTAGTTGAGATCATTATTGGGGAGGATGTGTTTCATGAACCAAATATCAATGCCAAAAAGGACATGGTTAGAAGTTTAGTCGGAAGTCACCAACATTTGTTTATCGATTCCCTTTTGACACCTTGCTATTGGGTTGTGATCAAAGTGTAGTAACTATTCTTCACCTCTCTGCCGTATTTCTGTCTTCGAACGGTTCAAGGCGGGAGTTTCGATGGATTCTGGTCCTAGGGCGGCGCCTTCTAATCACACTAAGAGAGAGAAGTTTAAGGGAACACCACCGCTATGGTGACAGCGGTCGCGAGGACCTGGCAATTTCCGGATTCGGCAACCCCATGTAAAAAAAACGAACTTGTGGAACACCTTGCCACTGTAGGGGGTGCAAGTAAATAACCCCACAATCTTTTTATCGACCCCTTGGATCGTCCCATCGACAACCCAGAGAGACACATGTGATACATTTATTTCTCTGAATTCTAAATTCTTTGAACCAGGTATAAAAGAGCTAGTTTTATATTCAGCTTTTGTTATAACTAATTATAGTAATTATGTTTCTTTTAAATAAATTAAACTTTATTACATATGAATGGGAGTTTTATCTCTTCTTTAATAAATCGAAATCCTCTAAAGTGGGATAGGCTTGTAAAAATGGGACCACTGACAAGTTAGATTAATATAAACAGGACCTATGCCTACCTATGGACTTGAGTATCCGTACGATCTACGAATACCTATGAACTTAAGTACTGAAAAAGGAAAAAAACGCAAAGATTTCGACATTAAATAACACAACATGAGTTGATATCTGTCTATATTTCTGAGATGAGGTATTATGTACACTATTTACATTATTCGGACTATTGTCCTCATCTTTGTTGCCATATTTATTACAACGTTTAGGCCGTTGTACGCTCCGGCCTTCTTCAGGTGGTTGGAATGTCGAACTGAACCCTTTATTTCGCTCACTGGGGTAGACTGTTCTATTTCCACGTGCCATATCTAATGGATGTCAGTTATCAGCTATCTCCTGTTAATTCCCCTCTCCAAGTTCTCCACCGCCTTAACCAGGTATTGAACTCACACTCTTTGGGTCCTGTCACTGGATCTAACTAACACCTATGACGCATGGCACAGTGGATAAAGACCACCCGGAGACGGTCGAAGCGTACAACGGCCTAAACGTTGTGATAAATATGGCTACAAAGATGAGGACAATAGTCCGAATAATGTAAATGAGTTGATATGCTGTAACATTTACAAAGTAATCATTGGATAAAACTATCACATTACTTTCTGAGCAAAGACATTTTACTCTGATATGAATGTAGTTACTTCAATGGGAATTAGTTTTTGAGAGGCTTAGCCACAAAACAGATCCACATTCTTAGTCTCAAGCACAAACGGGCTTGTTAAAGACAGTGTATTACACAGTATTAGGATCGTTAGAAAATAGAACAAAAAACCTTTTAATTGTGTTCTAGTATACGATTATAATAGTTGGGTGAAGGAGCCATTTGTGATCGGACAGTACAACACTAGTTTATGATGTTCTGCAGTGGGGATACGAGTCTTGAAGATGAAGTTTGTGGAGGACGCCCATCGGTAGTTGACAATCAGCATTTGAAAACACTAATCGAACAAAACCAACGTCAAACCATCACAGAAATGTCTCAGATAATGGGCATCAGCATTTCAATAATATCAGACAATTTCAAGAAAATTGGTAAAAGGTGAAGGAAGCAGATAAATAGGTTCCAGATGAACTCAGTGATGTCATAAAGTTCGAAGTTTTGAAGTGCGTTCAATGCTGCCTCTGCGAAATTCAAATGACCCGTTTCTTGGTCGAATAGTGACTTGTGATGAGAAATGGATCCTTTATGACAATCGTAAACGATCAGCTTAATACCTTGATCATAACGAAAGACCAAAATACTTTCCAAAACCGAACTTGCACTAACAGAATATAATGGTGACTGCCTGGTAGTTCGCCTTTTGCATTATCCATTACTGCTTCCTGGAATCTAACGACAGCAGGAGTTTTACTGTCGAAGTTTACTGCCAGCAACTGGGTGAAATAAGTAAAATGCGACGGTCACTGGGCTTATCGACGAGATACACTACTGCTTCATGAAAAAATATCTTGCCAGGATGACACTGCAGAAGGTCACCGACTTGGGATATGAGACTTTGCAACATCAACCATATCCATCTGGTCTATTGCTCATTGATTATTACTTTTTCAAGCATCTTGACAATTTTAAAAGCCAAAAGTCAGTCCGTTGTGAAGAAGATGCAGAAATTGTATTCAAAGATTTCTTGACGTTCAAATTTTTATCGTAAAGGCATAAATAACCTTGTAACTGGATGCTCCGGATTCCTATTTTGACAGATTGAAACATTGTTTAAATACATTAATTCAGAAATAAAAGTTGATTCTAAAATCGGACATTATTTTCCGAACAATCTAATATAATGATATATTAACTCATTTCGTGTTATGTAAATAGTATGTTATGGTATATGACCTCATTTCGAAGTATCGAAAATATTTACTTACGAAACCAAATCACGGGTATGATGCACCCAGTGAGGATTGAACTCACTACTCAGTAGTAATGGCTAGCCAACGTCGATGTGCCTTATTAACTATGCCTTGCATAGTTTTGGCACAAGACCACAAGTATGGGTCACCAGTGAGAATCAAACTCACTACACATTAGTAATGGTCAACACGATGAGTTTCAATAATAATTACAGACAGGCACATACACAACAACAATAACGAGATTACTAATAATTTCTAGTGTATTTTTATAGTAATGGTTCCAGATCTATTTATCGTAATAATTGCTGCCATGTTTCTTATATCTATTGATAATAACGCTAAGAATCTGTGACAAGATTGAAACAAGACAATATTCATACATTTCATTTTGAGCTAGGCGTGAGAGTTTTCTCTTTTAGCAACATATTCTGTTTCCGATAAAAAGTAAAAAAAAAAAAAAATAAGCGAAACTTTTTCTTTAGTTTAAAAAAATTTTTTTTGAAACACCGAAAACTGTGAAAAACGCAAAATATTACAAAGCTCAACAACAAAAATACTCGTTTCAAATGTTTTGAAAACACATAAATACAAAGCAACAGTTGTTCGAGCGAGCGACCGTGAAATTGCTTTCACTACTTTAACGAAGGCGTTAGCTCGGTGATGCATGAATACCCGGATGCTTTTCAGGCTTCAATAAACTTTCGGTGGGAAATCGTTGCTACAAAAATCTGGCTGTGGAATGTCTCTTTTGGAATTTATTTATTTTTAAAAATCTTTGTTTTGTTTGTCCTCTATTTGGTGGCTATGCCTCGCATTCCTATTTCTTATTCCTTTTCTTTCTTGTCTTTTCCATTCCAGCTTTTCTTCCTTCATTAGGATGGATAAAAGTATTTTCGTTTTGGGCAGCTCTTTACTTCAAAGCTTATTTCAAGCACTCACCCACATTCTATTTATAATAATTTTATCATGAATACACGTACATGCATATATATTATCTAGCTGCAATCTCTGTTGCAGATGCTGTAATTGCGGATATAGATATTGAGGTCATGGCAATTTTGAACTGAAGCTGCTCGCAGAATTCAGTAAGTAAAATAAAACAAAACAATATCTGACCACTCAAAACTTGTTTCAACGGCTTATTCGTAGTGTTTATTTAATGTGGATACATTAACTTTTGGCACAAACCCGGAAGGGAAGTAGGGAAAGGCTGGTCAACACTGTCTATCCTACACCTAGCTGATCCGACAAACGACCAATTCACTCTAACAATTTCCTCAATAAACATAAGAAACAATTCTTCTCCATCCAATCCAACATGTACCACAATACCACATCATCGTTTTATTCGTAATGATTATCTCTTGAAATAAAAACCAGACAAACAATTGCCAATTATGACGTTTTAAGGTATTTTCTTCCTCTTACTTATTTTTTCTCTTTTTTTTCATCGTGCTTTTTCTTTTTCTGTGGGTGGAGGCAAGCCAATGGTCGGTAGAGTGGTTTGTATCCAGCGTCCGTGCCATGGGAGGGGGATGAATGCAGCACTGGCGAATCACAGACACGCCTCGAGGTTGCTTTTCCTACGCCGCGCGTTGACAGAGGAGTCGCTCTGGGCGATGAGTGTTACGACGGCTTTCCCTAGGCTTAACATCACTCCCTTTCCATCCCGGATTAGTGGAGGTGGTTGCGTCGGATCCGCTTTGTGGGTGGCTCAGTTTGTCGGCTGGCGAGCTGAGCTCTTTCTGGTCCTGGGCACCAGCGGCAGAATATCTCAGCAACCCTGAGTTTTCGCATACCTTGATATTGATCAGGAAGGCGCTACCTCTCAATGAACCTCAAGTCGGGCTTGACAGAAATGTCTGATGTTTACCGGTGTGACCGTGACTTAGAAAAAATGTCTGAGCACTGTCCGATAGTGCGCAAATTTTGGGACCGTGTCGGCGAGTTTACGGCTCGATCGCGAACATCTTGTCTCCATCGATCTCGCGTACGTGTGCAACAATGTGTCACCTCCTTGTTCCGGATGAAATGATTGGTGTTTCTCACGCTGCTAGCCGTGGCAAGAATGGTGGTGTGGGTGATTGGATTGGGTGAAATTTTACGAGACGAACACTATTCTCATCAGGATCTGATTGGATTCTTTGGGGGTCAGCTCAAGATGGAGATTAGAAGTGATAGGAACAATTGGCCATCGGCAGATTTCAGCAAAAGGTGAATGAGTATTGCGAGCCTGGTTCACGTGAATCAGGCCAATATTGATTTTCAAGTCTCTGATAAAATCCAATGAAGAATCAGTAATATTATTGGTCCTGATCTGGCATCTCGGCTTTCGATATGGTACCTAGACTTTTTGAATTTAAGCGCAGTATTAGTCTGACGTCGAGATCTCATAATTTACAGTTAAGCTGGCTAGATGTAGCGGTAAATTATACAGTTTATTTTCTCGCACCTCTCGCTTGTGGAACTCCTTTTCGACTCCATGCTTCTCAGCCAACATCTAATCTACAAAAATTTAAATACAATGTCAATCGTTATCTGCTGTCCTCCTGATTACTCTTTTTGCTTCCTGCTCATTACTAATGTTTCTGTTCCTAATTCTTCCACACCTAATAACCTTTTGTGTCTTAGTAGCTTTTTGCCTTGCATAGGGTGATACTGATTAAAGAAAAAATGTTCTCGCGAAAGGGTCGTAGTTGCAATGGAATTCGCTACTCTATTTAGGGTAAAGGAAGTTGTTGCTGGTTCAGCCATTTTATCCAACATTAACTACAAGTGTGTGTTTTAAATCACCGTTTTAAAGCCCTTCATTCTTCAAGTAATTCGTCCGTCGCCATTATTATTATTTTGCACTGTTTTAGTCGAAAGAGAAGACATGCAGCGTGATAATTGTGTTACAAAATTTTATTTACACATGCAAATTTCAGGGAGCAGCCAGGGTAGATCCTAAAAATAAACGAATCTATTTTATTACCGGAAATAGAAAATTTCATTTTGCTATACAAGAGAAATATACTGGAGCGATTTCCTGTTTCCTTCTGTATAATTTTGAATTCAGAATTATTCTCCTAGAATGGTTGCCAGCCAAGTTTGCAGAGTACAGTTTCCCATTTATTCGGGATCGGAAACCAGAGAAGTGATGGATTCCAAAGTGTATTAAGTGGGATTGGACTCAAATTGTTTCAGCTGGAAATTGAACTCGAATCGATGATTCTATTCGATGTGATGTTAGGCATTAGTCTTTCTGCATATTTTCTTATTTAGTTGTTTTCCATTCTGTAATAATGCCGCTTGCTTCGGTACGTTCGTAACAATTCAAAAAGACTTGAACAACATTTACATCAAAAGAGTATCAAAGAAACACCGGGAAAAGTCAAATTATTTTTACCAAATCTTTTTTTTTAAATGCCATATCCGTTTCCCTTCAGGACGTAAGCGATTATATAGATTCATAGAGATCCTAGCCTGCCCTGGTATTGGGGAAAGAGAAATAGTCTGTCCCGCTGTGGGATGAGGGGATAGCTTTATATCTTTACCAAGGGCATTCATGTAAATGTAAACGTAATGAACATGACCCCAAACTTTGAACTCGACGACCCCATTTCCCGCATCGATAACCATTAAAATTTGCACCGTTTTAAATAATGTAGCGATTCAACTATAGCAATCGACTCGTTATTCTTCAAAATGTGCATCTAATTTTTTTATCCTTTTCCTGTTTTTTTCTTTTCTTATGATTTGTTTCTAAAATGTTTAGGGTCCACTTCCCAAAAATTTAACTGACTAAAGTCCAGAATATTGATTTAGGTAAGTTAGTCGAACCAAGAACATCTCAGTACTCAGTATGTTTCTAAATTATGCTTAGTACCGCACGAAGCCAAATGAAAGGGACAGGAGGGTCGAATTTTGCCAATTTTCCAAGAGATAGGACCTTCTGGCCTAGAAGATCAGCGTTCGGAATCTTCGAGAAGCATTGGTGTATTTGAGCCATGTTTTCGCTCAATAATTTACTCTTGTGGCCCGTGGCTAATTTTATTCGAGCAATGTGGCTTTTATATTTTGTGACCGTCCTAGGTTGGACTATAAACTACATCCACGTCCAAGGTAAGACGTTAAACTACACCCAACAGCATGGCCTCTGATTAGGAGGCTTTGAGGAGCGTGGAACCACCTTTTAATTTGATGGTGTTCTCAGATCCACTCTGCCCCTGGATGGTAGCACCTGTTACGGTCCCAACTATGGGTAAATGGTTAACCCCAAACTGTGATCAAAACACTATGAAAGTCTAAAATAGGTTTTAATACCAGCAATACATTTTTGAAAAAAAAAAAATTACTAGCAATTAAAATCTTGTCGGCATTAAATAACCCATTGTGGACGATATACCGTAAAATAAAAAACAAAAAACAAAAACAAAAACAAACAAGCATATATTTTGTGAACGTATGCCTTTGTCTAAAAGATCAACATTCGAAATCCTGCTATTGGAGGGAATGGGTGTGTGTGGAGTGTTGAGTTTTATCAGACTTCCAAGAGATATGACTCTTGTGTAAAAGGTAAAGGTTCGGAACCCCGTCATTGGTCGGAAATATGCAGTTATCGCAACCATGAAGCAGACTTTTTCTTCCTTGTTTTCTGAAATTTATTTGCAGCACCCTTTATTCTGTTTCTTTCTTATTCTATTTTAAATTTTGCTTTTGTTACATTTTACAAAATTATTTGTGAAAGATATTAGAATAATCAAGAAGCTCTACTGGCAGCAAACGGCCTGCATGCGGACAGAAAATGAGTTCAGCGGATATACAAAAATAGACAGAGGCGTTTAGGCAAGGATGTGTCTTCTCACCGGACTTATTCAACTTATACAGCGAGGCAATTCCGAGAGAACTGGAAATCGTACCAGGATTCATCAATGGCTGCCACAATATTAACAACATAAGATACGCAGATGACACACTGCTGGCAGCAGACACGGAAAGGAAATTACAAAACCGCCTACAGAAGTTAGCGAAGGAGAGCGAGAAGGAGGGATTAAGCATAAACTACAAGGAGACAGAGTGCATAGTCACCAGTAAAAAGATGAGTCCGAAATGCGATTTACAGGTTGGGGACACTAAATTCAAGCGGGTACGGAAATTTAAATATCTGGGAAGTGTTCAGACAGAGGACAGTAAGTGCGACAATGAGATCCGAAGACGTATTGGGATGGCCAAGGACGCTTTCCAAAAGCTAGGTAGAGTATTACGATACATGAGGATTTCGTTGGTAACAAAGATAAGAGTACTGAACTGCTACGTGATATCTGATGTCCTTTACGACAGTGAATGTTGGACGGTCTCCTTAAAGATGAAGAAAAGACGTGAGGCAACGGAAGTATGGTTCTACAGAAGGATGCTAAGGGTGCCATGGACTGAACATGAGTTTTTGGAGAGGATGCAAGCAAGGAGGAAGTTTATACTTAACATCAGGAAGAGGCAGCTGAAATTTCTGGGGAACGTAATGAGAAAGGCTGGCTTGGAGAACCTGATACTCACAGGTCGGATAGAGGGAAAGAGAGAAAAGGGAAAGCAACGCCTGACATACCTAGCGGGCTTAAGCAAGTGGATGACAGCACAAGGTTTGTGAGAAGTAGCAAAAGGACAAAATATATTGAGAACTACAAGGGATAGGGGGAAGTGGAGAGTCATGATCACCTACGTCTTGAATGGACACGTCACATAAAAGAAAAATAATTAAGATGATAGCATGATGGACACGATAAGTCAAAATATACTTACGTGTTAATTGTTGTCTTATGAAGTAAAGGAAATGAAAATTAGAGTTATTAACAATTTCAAAATGTCAGACAGAAGTCCAGATTGTTTTAAAAGATCAAACGATATTTCAAAATTGGCAATTTTATTTTCAAAAATTAGAAAATGTTTTTATACAGTGGGTTCTAACATTTTATGCAAAAATAAAATTACAGTAATTATAAAATTAATTGTTAAAAAGTTTCTAAATTTTGATACAATAGAACTCTTTCTTGTATATGGAATATTCTGGAATTTTAGGTCACAGAATGTAACAGAATTGGGTTTATGCATAAATACATAAGAAAATATTTTTAGAACATTCCACTTTTTATTCTGTCATCTCGAAACATCAATGTGAATGAATGTAAGGATAAAAACAAGAAGAAAATGAAAGCCAAATTCCTTATGTCAAGTTGGGTGCAACAGCAATGAAAAAGAATATTATTTACTGATACAAATTTTAGTTTCTCTACTGAACTGAATCAGCCAACTGTCAACACAAGAAGTTTATTTAAGCATTCCCCCAACGTTAATGGCGTTGGAAACAGCAAATATTATTACCAAAGTTCAAACTGCTTGTCGCCCTCATAAATAAACACGCCTCTTGACAATACTGTAAATGTGTAGTACGAGTTACCCACAATTCTCAACAAGAGACATCAAGAAACAACAAAGAATTTTTATATCAGAAGATGCAAACGGATGAGGTGCCATGCAATCAGGGAGAAAAAAGAAAAAAGAAACAACAACATATAATTGTAGTCGCTGCTTGAAGAGAAATCTACGAAAGATATGAGGGGGTAACCATGAGTGTAATTTCTTTTGCAAATTCATAACGTAAAAAAGAATAAAAAAAAGAGAGAAAACGAGAGTGTAAGCAGGTAAGTAATAATAATAATAATAAAAAAACGAAAAAAGTGGAAAAGAAAGAAAGAGTGTGAAACAAGGAAAAAAAAGAGAGTGTAAGAAAAAGAAAAGCACAAGAGAAGAGAGAAAATAGAAAGGGTAGGGGAAGAAGGAAGTGGGAAGAAAAGAATGAGAGAGAAAACTGAATGGAAATAAAAAAAGAAAGAAACGTTTATTGCTCAGTTGTGCGCGTAGCAGTTATCGGCTTGGAAAGTGGAATCGGCAAACCGAGTTCAATTTCTGGTCTAGCATGTTGTATCCAAGTTAAATAACAGAGGTTAGAAGCAGCTAGTCGAAGAGAAGTGAAACTTCAAAACCGTTGAGAACGTAACAGGAAACCACTGCACTATAATTCCTGGGAAGACATAGCAATTGGCAGATAATAAAGAAAAGAAATCTGTGGAGAGGCATGGTAACCAACATCCTGAAGGGATATGGCATTAAAAAAGTTCATGACTTTACTAGTATAAAAGTGTACACGGAAGTAAAATACTGTATAACGTTATTTCTTCGTGAGATCTATTAATAATGTCGTTTTTACTGAATTACGAACACTGCTTGCTCGTGCAAAAGAATAAACGCCCAAACACTGTACATACAAATACATTGGTAGAAATAGTCAGATTAGAAAGAAAAGAAGGTTAAGGCATTGAAAAGGGAAAGGAAAACACAAGAGAAGAAAGAAAAAAAGAAAGAAAGGAAAGAAAACGACTTCCGAAGAAAAGCAAAGGGAAAAGAATAATGAGAAAAATAAAGAGGAAAAAAAATGAAAAAATAGAAAGAAAGAACGAGTAAAATACAAAGTAGGATTGAGCAAAAATATTTAGGTGGAAGAAAAACAAAAGGAAAGAAGAAAAAAGAAATAATAAATAAAGGCAAATAAAGGCGACAAGTAAAAAGAAAGAAAGAAAGAAAGAAAGGAAAAAGGTACAAGAAATAAATATGGAAGAAAAAATAATTAAACAGGAGAAAATATAAAGGCAATAAAATGAAATAATAACCGAGAAAGAATTCGTGAATGAAAGAATTCGTGAATGAAAGAATTCGTGAATGAAAGAATTCGTGAATGAAAGAATTCGTGAATGAAAGAATTCATGAATGAAAGAATTCGTGAATGAAAGAATTCATGAATGAAAGAATTCGTGAATGAAAGAATTCGTGAATGAAAGAATTCGTGAATGAAAGAATTCGTGAATGAAAGAATTCGTGAATGAAAGAATTCGTGAATGAAAGAATTCGTGAATGAAAGAATTCATGAATGAAAGAATTCGTGAATGAAAGAATTCGTGAATGAAAGGAGAAACAGTTCAGAAATGAGAATGGAATAATATTTTTTTATTATTCCATTCTCATTTCTGAACTGTTTCTCCTTTCATTCACTAAAAATAGAAAGAGAAATGCAGAGAAAATAATGAATAAATGAAGAACCAACAAAAAAAAAACATTAATTGACTTGTTTTTTTACGGGCTATCAACCTTTTGCAGGTTATTTAAAGACATAAAATATTTTTAGATTGTTAAAAGATTTTTGAGATAATAATTTTTACGGATGCAATTTCTACTAATTAAGTTTTAAGTCATAGCTGGGAGAGAAGAGGTAGAGCCATAACTTATCCAAGAGTATTTGCGCGTGTGAATATAACGAACACGACTGCAATTGGAACACTGCACTCCTTTTTCTAAATGTCAGCATTTATCGGTTGCACCATCCGCACATTCAAAGTTACAGCATCTGGTATTCCTAAGCGATCAACCATCTCGATACTGACCAGGTTTGACATTGCTTAACTTCGAACGAAAACCGATGTTTCAACGTGATATGGCCGTACGCCGTTAAGAAAGAAAGAAGAGATGGTAAAAAACTGCAAAGGAAAGAAAAAAAAAAAGCAAATGAAAGTAAGAATGACAACAACGAAGTTAAGGATAAATGACAAAAATGAATAGAAACGAATCAGTAAGAGTTACCATGTGTTATTGTTCGATGGAAGAAAATCGTTTGTTCAAGGAGAGTTCGCTTCTGGCTGTAACCGGATACATTTTGTCACAAGCAGCGCGTGGTATTCTTAACGTCGAATAGGTTAATAAATTTGTGTAAACTCGCAAAGCTGGAAAATATTTTATAGCAATGTTCACCCGTTGCAAGGCCCAAGAACAACTCAAGGTAGAGACTTACTGTGGCGTTGTATAAGCGCAAGAATAGACAAAAAATAAAGTTCATGAAGTTATGCAGGAACGATAATGGTTAACTCTAGACTTAAAGAGGTCAAGATTGTAGCGACTGGGAAAACATCTTTTCCACAAAGCAGCAGTTATCGGGAAGAAGCTGTCCGATTGGATCTTACTCCTTACTAATGGAATACGAAAAGAATCGGGATGATTCATCCTTGTGAACGTGTTATAGCGGGCCCCACTTGTAAAAGTCAGAACTAGTGAAAGCAATGAATGTATCTCATCAGAACACATGTCATAGAAACAGCGGTAAAGTAGTGAGAAGCAGACGATGTTTCATTGGGAAAGGGGTTGTAGGGTGGAAAATTATTCATCACCCACAAGGCTGCGTAGAGGTTAAGTGGGTGAGAAATTTTTTATTTGAGTAGGATCTTACTCTTTGGAATTTTCGACATGTTACTTTATTTCTTAATTTTTTAAAACTCTTATTCTTTCTTTTCTCCACCCACACACTTTTTTCCTTCTATGGTTTTCTTACCCTCTTCTCTTTATTTTTACTGGTTGCTTCGTATTATTACTATTATTATTTTTTCTTTTCCTTTTATGGAAACCATTCTATGTATTTTTCCCTCTTACGGAATGTATTTTTATGTGTTTACCCAAAAACAATTTGAATAACGAGAAAAGGAAAGTGATGGTCCATTTTCTGGCGCCATTTTTAAATAGGATCAGTCATAACCTTTTTTGTTTCTCACCTGTCGAGATGCTCCTCTGCATCGAAACAAAAATGCATCTTTGTCGTGAGTAATTGTTTTTGTCCGTATTGAAAATATATATATAGAGAGAGATATAGTATAGAGATTGAGGAAAGAATAAAATATAACGAGATTCAAGTCAACAGAAGATGGCGGTTGACGTTTCATTGAAATTTTTGAAGATTGTAGTTATCAAGGAAGCAAGTAAGCGGAAGGGAGTTCCACTGTCGGGAAGTGCGAGAAAAACTGTTGGAGTAGAAATGACAGTTACATTTAACTATTTCAACAGTAAAAGAATGGGACCTAGATGTCAATCTTGTAGCACGCTTAAATTCATCCAGTTGGGACACCAGGGAAAAAAGCTCGTAAGAGAATTTGCCATGAAAATATTTGTAGAAAAGACGGAGGGAAGCCACATCACGTATGTGAGAAAGTGACTGAAGTCAGGATCGATTACATTGCAGATCCTTCTTTAGATTTTGTCAAGAACCTTGACATGAATAGCAAGGGCACCAGACCAGATATGACAACAGTATTCAATGCACAGATAAATGGTAGATTTCTAAATGTGCAAGATGGACTCTGACGTGAAAAAAAAATTATGGTACGACACAATGAACCAGCTTTACTTGTAGTAGATACAGTTATTGATTCAATGTAGTTCTTCCACTACAAGTCAGTTGCAAACGTGAGGCCAAGAAAGCAGAGCGAGAAACTCTCCTGGAGTCGAGCATCAGCCATACTGATGGCAGGCAGGGAAGTTTCTCTATGTTGGTTAAATGAGAGCAGTCTGGTTTTGGAGGCATTAAAGTTTAAAAGGCCCAGTTAACCACAGAATGGAGGTCCTTTTCAAGAGCAGCAACCAGGTTAACTTTATCAGCTCAGATGGACTTGTTTTTGAGAAAGGAGTAAATGTTAGTGTCATCTGCATAAATGCCTACTTGGGAACTGATGACTTCATGAAGATCATTGATGAAGACAGAAACAGCGTAGGACTCAGTACAGAGGCACTGTGGATAATGGATAAGCGGCTCGGATTGATGAATCGGAGAGCTGAGTTCGAATTCCATTTGGATATATTACATTCTAATAACCTTGGGGAAGCCATGAATACTATTCGCCCCCCCCCCCAACTCTGAATTCAAAACTGTATGTAGTCCTGGCGTAGCACATGCTATACAACTGAAGATGGTTCTCTCGATGGTCCAGACTACGGACGAATGATGATGATGATGATGATGATGATGATGATGATGATGATGATGATGATAGATGGAGGCTCCTTGATGATGATGATGATGATAGATGGAGGCTCCTTGTGAAAGGACGACCTTCATTTCACGATTTGAAAAACCCCTCCTGTAATACCGTTGCTCTAAAGCTTACGTATAAGACGAGTATGCCAAACCCTGTCAAATCTATACGTTGTTTCATTCTATCAGCAAATAGAAACTTCGCTTCATTGAAGACACGCTTACACTCGTTACGAGCAGAGACAGAGACGTCTGTTGTAATCAGACGTGTCGCTCTGGTACAGACGGAAGAAGTGATTCCCGAGTAGGCAAGTAATAACCAAGGAGATGAAGCGGTTTAACTTGGTACTTCCTTGCCTGGAATGAAAACATCGATGCCGGCTTTCACCTAGAAGGAGACCTCAGACACGCATTTTTGAACAGGATGATTAAAAAATTCTTTCCATGGGACGTCACGAAGGAAATCACGGAACGAGTCCCAGTCTGCTCGTTGATCACATTAGGATATTTGGTGGGTAGGAGGTTCTTGGTGGAGATGTTTACAAACACTACCGCATGATCAGAGTTGCCAAGAGGGCAGAGCTGCGTAGTACGACAAGATAGGGATAGAGGTAAAAAAAGGGCCCGAGAAGAGAAGCGTGTCCGCCTGGGTTACTGGGGAAACGCGTGGGGAAATCAACCACTTGCGTGAGAGATTGAATGATTGAGAAGTTAGCGAGGTCAGTGACACTTTAAGACACTTAGTATTGTGGGCATTAAAGTCACTGAACACGAATATGTTTTTAAGCGGATGTAGGGAGATGGCCTTGTTTTTATTATCGGAAATAATATCTAGCATGAGAGAAAGGGGGACGGGAGAGAGAGAAAGGGAGAGAGAGAGGGGGAAGAGAGGGGGAAGAGAGGGGGAAGAGAGAGAGAGAGAGACGTGTACAAATGATCTGGAAATTCAAGAGAGATTTCCCTAGACAGCGGATGTTCATAGACATAAACTCCCAGGCCATGCGTATGTTCTTCTAGCTTACTGGATCCATTGCTCTCCTTAAAAAGGACTCTAGAGAGGAAGGGAGCCAGTAAACTAGAATTCAGAGGAAGGGATTGAAGATTTAAGAGTAGTTTCGCAGAGAGTTAAGATGTCCGAAGACTTTTCTAAGAAGAACGATTCAGCATTGCGGAAGTTGGTACGAATACATCGAACATTGGAGAAAGAAAGGCTGAGGATCTGTCTATATCAAGGACACAAATGGCACAGTGGATAAAGGTGTTAGTTAGATCCAGTGACAGGACCCAAAGAGTGTGAGTTCAATACCCGGTTAAGGCAGTGGAGAACTTGGAGAGGGGAATTAACAGGAGATAACTGATAACTGACATCCATTAAACATGGCACGTGGAACTAGAACAGTGTACTCCAGTGAGCGAAATAAAGGCTTCAGTTCGACAATCCAACCACCTGAAAAAGGCCGGAACGTATAACGGCCGAAACGTTGTAATAAATATGGCGACAAAGATGAGGACAATCGTCCGAATAATGTAAATAGTGTACATAATACCTCATCTCAGAAATATAGACAGATACGGTACTCTCAGTATGAAGAGATGTTGCCACCATCCACGAATATCACAAAAAATTAATGGCAGCACCACTATTAAGGCCTGGGGAAAGGAAAGGAACCGGGAACTCCTTCCTAAACAGGAAACAAGAGATGAGCAACTAGTCCTGTTCACGAGAAGTTGGAGGAGTAAGGACCGGGCCATAGGAGAGCCTATCTACTCGTATTAAAAAAAAATCCCGTGTTTGACTTCTGAGTCAAGCTGCGGCTCAAAGGATCGCAGGAACAAACATGTATACATATACTAGTAAAAGTCCGAATACCAATTCTTTCAAACTGCGTTTGCAAACCCACAGTCAGTAACTAGCAAAACGAGAAAGCCTCATTAAATGCAGCAAATCAAATTAATATTACATGTTATATATATATATATATATAAATATTAATATAAATATATAAATATAAAAGTGAACATTGAAGTAAACATTCAGAAGTGACAGGCTGTTTCATGCTAGACAATCGTCAGGCCGATTCCGATTGTGTCCAGCATGAAACAGCCTGTCGCCTCTGAATGTTGAATTCAATGTTCACTTTTATATTTATATTTACATACGCTCTATCTCTGATATTGGGCACTTTATCCCATTAATATAGCACACCTTAAAACTATATTTCTTCATATATATATATATATATATATATATATATATATATATATATATATATATATATATATTGCAGATAATTATTTTAAATACAGCCTTTTTTAATTTTTATTCGTTTTAGACATGCAATTGCATTTTTTCCTTTTCTTTTCCATTGTCATTCTGTCTTTGTGCATGCGTGTGTATATATATCCGTGCATGTGCTTCACCATGTCACTGAGACTATCGGTAGCCAAATAAAAGAGGTTCGTAATAAGTTGTGTTGGGGCGGGGGTAAATAAGAAAATGAAATAAACGGGGTGTGAGTAGAAAAAATGAGAAAATATAAAAAAACAGGGGGTGTTCAATAAATGGGCAGAAAGGGAAATGATTAAAACCAAATCTTTAAAACTATAACAAGACCACGAATATATATAGAAAAAAAAACTAAAAATAAATAACCATCAATTTCTTTAAGTAAAATGCCTTAAAATATTTCCATGAAGCTTTAATGATAAAGTTTAAATAAATATACATCAATAATGATGGTAAAAGTGTTATTGTAAATAAAATAATAAAAATAAAATATCATCAATAATGTTTGCTGGGGTAAAAGATCTCGTCAGTAATTTCAAGAAAGATTTAAAAGTCACGCAATGTCTTTCCGTAAGGAATTAGCAGAAAACTTTAATGAATGTTTATTGTTATGAATTTTTTTTTCTATATTTCGGTGCATTTTCCTGGTTTCCAATGAAATTTTAAGTAAAAATTGTCAACTGTCTGATTATTTTCGGTTTTCATAAATCATAACCAAAGACTTATTTTTTTACTTTCACTATGAATTTCATCGTTTTGGTAATGATTTATCGTATTACTCGTGTATTGCTCTTGTATTGGTTGTGATATTTAATTTATTTGAACTATTTTCGGAAAAAAAGTTAATCGACGCGATAGTGTAGCGGTTGCATAACCAATATGTACTGTTTAAATTATTAGAAAATAATCACGTTTCTCCAAATGAGCAAGGAGAAAATTGTTCTGCTGAGGTTTTGATTGATGTATTGAAGATGGTGATTATACTGGAGACATTTACTTTTTGGAGTAAGTGATCAGTTTAATTGTTTGTCTTGACTGGATTATGTATCTATGTATTAGTTTTCTCTCATACGCGCACACGGCTATTTGTGTGCGTAATTCAATAGCAAAATAGAAATCTCTCATATTACGCGTTTCGTCTTTCGAAAGGACTTCTAATAATGGTTTTACCGGTGGAGTCACACACACACACATACACACACACACACACACACACACACACACACATATATATATATATATATATATATATATATATATATATATATATATATATATATATATATATATATATATAGGGATGCAGGTTTCAGTCCTTTAGTAAAAATTTCTCGAATATGCAGACCGTTAGACGAAATGAAATACTGTTTAAAAATAAACAGAGTCGTTATTCAAATACAGTTATATACTAAAAATAATGTTTGAAGTATTATATATATATATATATATATATATATATATATATATATATATATATATATATATATAAATATATATATATATATATATATGTATATAAATATATATATATATATATGTGTGTGTGTTGTTTATTTTATCATATATATATATGTGTGTGTGTGTGAGTGTGTGTGAATGTGTGTGTGTCAGTGTGGCCTGAAGGACGAAACTGTTACCATTCGGTATTGATCTGAGTATCCACTTTTATATTTACACACGCTCTATATCCCTCATATAGGGCACTTTTATCCATACATATAGCATTCTTTAAAACTATATTTTTATCACACACACGCACGCGCGTACACACACACACACACACACACACACACACACACACACACACATATATATATATATATATATATATATATATATATATATATATATATATATATGTTGCCTTTAGTTTTTCGACCAGGCTTCTTGAATATTTAATGTAAAGAATTGTTTCTCCAAGCTCTTCACATAAAAAGTTCAAGCAATCTGGTCGATAAAGGGGAATAAATATGACAGATAAACTCACGGCTTGTTTCGATGTCAGATGTCAAACATACACACAGAGACTAAGAACTAATAAATTACATTAATCATATATAAAAAAAATCCTCTTCAAAAAGAGACAGTGTGAAAGAAAATCCAGCAGAAAAGTTACTGTTTACATAGTATTAGAAGGGAAATGTGTGTTTTAGTACCGCTAGAGGATTCCGAAATTAATATACTTTCACTCGATTTTTGCCTTAATAAATTACTTTCTCCTTTAATTATAACTGCATTCTTAAATCGAAATTATAGTTACACTTACGATGAACGACTAATGCATTCGGTATATATATATATATATATATATATATATATATATATATATATATATATATATATATATATATATATATGTTTTAAAACCAATCCAGCACAAGCAAAGCAATAATGTCACAAAGACGTTTCTGGGAGTAAAAAGGATGAAAAGGCACTGGAAAGGAACCGGAAACCCAATCCTGAACAGATAAACCTCTGCTCCTGTTCGAAAGACCTGGTAGAGTGTGAACAGGACGATTGGTGAACCCATCTAATCTTATTGAGAAAAAGAAATAAATAGTAAATAAATTTCAGTGTTGGCAGGAACGTTAGAAGTATCGAATTGACATAGAACCGGAAACTCAATCGTAATTAGGAAGCAAGGGATAAACCTCTACTACTGTATTGTTTTATAAAAGATCATTGTTATGTTCGTATAATCGTTCGTTTAAATTTCTAAGTGACTCACCGACAATGTGGAATGGTTAAGGATAATAAATGTGATGAAAAACGAAATGTCTAAGTTCAAAACTGAAACTGATCGCATGATTTAAAGCTGAACGTCTCAGTATCTTTAACGTTTCAATGTAAATTGTAACCGGTGTTATATTTCTCCCCTCGTTTCCTTTTTATATATGATTTTTTCCATCTATAAAACCGTTACTTTGTCTGAAGAACATCCTTTTTGGAACAAAACGCATTACTACACAGTTTTCCGTTTTGCAATGCTTAGGTCTCAAGGGATTGTAACACATCATCATGGAGAGGAATAGCTTGCGGTGATTTTTATTATTTCTTGTTATCAAGGCCGTGGTAGTAGAAGTAGCTGACGGGCAATTGCTAGGGTAGAACGTGGGTGTTGGCAAGGAGTTGTCAAGAATAGTTTAAATTTCGACGACGTGACAGCAGATAATGTTTCTCTTCCGTCGACCAATCAAGAAAAGAAAACAGCATTTGTATAGACGATTGATGATTATTTAAATTAAATCTGATCGTCACAAACTCGCTTTGTCCACAGTTTCTTATCTTATTCACACACACAAACACGTACACACACACACAGAAACACACACACACAGAAACACACACACTGAATATATTCGTTTATTTTTTTCCTTTCTCACCCGAACCGGATGGAGTTAATTATGTAACAAATTCAGATCCTGCCGTTTGGAAATGCTTAAATGTCACACAAACAACCTTCGTTTTTCTCTTTTTTTCCGAGGAAAGAATCAGTTTAATTTTCTTTCTTTATTGAGATTCATTCATAGAATGTATTAATTTCTTTGTTTCTTTCTTTTAATTTCACCTCTCTCTTTTGTTTTACCTTAGAGTCATTCATGCTTGTAATTCTTTCTTTCTTTCTTTCTTTCTTTCTTTAATAGAATATATTAGTTTCTTTGTTTCTTTCTTTTAATTTCACCTCTCTCTTTTTTTACCTTAGATTCATTCATGCTTGTAATTCTTTCTTTCTTTCTTTCTTTCTTTCTTTCTTTCTTTAATAGAATATATTAGTTTCTTTGTTTCTTTCTTTTAATTTCACCTCTCTCTTTTTTTTACCTTAGAGTCATTCATGCTTGTAATTCTTTCTTTCTTTCTTTCTTTCATAGAATATATTAGTTTCTTTGTTCCTTTCTTTTAATTTCTCCTCTCTCTTTTTTTACCTTAGATTCATTCATGCTTGTAATTCTTTCTTTCTTTCTTTCTTTCTTTCTTTCATAGAATGTATTAGTTTCTTTGTTTTTTTCTTTTAATTTCTCCTCTTTCTTTTTTTACCTTAGATTCATTCATGCTTGTAATTCTTTCTTTTTTTCTTTCTTTCTTTTTTTCTTTTGATTTATTCATTACTTGAAATTCTTTCTTTTTTCTTTCTTCCAACTTATTCATTGCTTGTAATTCCTTCTTTCTGTAAATTTATTCACCGCTTGTATGTCCTATATCTTTCGATTTATTCATTGCTTGTAATTATTTCTTTCATTCTTACTTTTTCTTTCTTTCTTTCTTTCTTTCTTTTATTTTATTCATTGTTTGTATTCCTGTAATTCTTTCAATTTATTCATTACTTGTAATTTTTTCTTTTTTTCAATTTATTCATTGCCTTTAACTCTTTCTTTCGATTAATTCATTGATTGTTATTCCTTCTTTCTTACTAACTTTCTTTTTTCTTTCTTTTCATTTGTTCATTGCTTGTATGTCTTACTTGCTTTCTATTCTAAAAATCTTTAATCACTTGTAACCATTTCTTTGCTACCCTAGCAAAACCTGCCCTCACCTTTTGACTTCTATTTTCCTTTAAGATTTACGAGCCGGACGCAAACTGAGACATTAAATGGCCTGTCAGACGTCATCATCAAGCAACGTGCCCAGAATATGCAATGGACGTCACTTTTATTTTAGTGAAACATTATCGCCTGTCCGTTCTGAAACACTGGACTCACCTTGTTATACGCCGTCCGGAGGTTTTCCTTATCACTAACTACTCCAAGACATCAACCTCACTCATAAATTTAATCTCATCTCATGCAAATGATCTACTGAAAAAATCCTTCAGTGACTAGAAAAAGTGGAAAATCTATAAATTATAAAAGGGAGCAAAAAAAAAAAAAAAATAATAATAACTGAATAGTGAAATACGCATGTTTTTGTGTTCGTTGTATAAAGCAAGGGTTCTTTTATTCAGTAGGAATTACGCAAATTTGAGAAAAATTAGATATGTTCTAAAGACCGTACATCTATTTTGGGGGCAATGGAAACAAAAGTGACACTTATATTGAAAATCAGAAAGAAAGAGCTGAAATTTCTTGACCATAATGAGGAAGGAAGGCTTGGAGAATTTGACACTGACAGGTCATATCGAAGGTAAAATGGACAGTGGGTGGTAGTGGGACACCTAACATACGAGCTTGTGCGAATTGTTAGGAGAACGGGGTGGGAGGGATATCAAGTGGACAAACGTTAATAAGAGCTGTAAGGGATAGGAAGTTATGGAGAGTCATGATCACTCTCGTCCTGAAGGGACTTCGCATATAAGAGAGAGAAGAGAGTATACACGTTTAGATATCAGTTTTTCATTGAATTTTTTTGTACACCCCTAATAGTAACAACAGTAAAAAAGGCCAGAATATAGGATATAAATTGAACAAAATACCAAATTACATACATCGGCGAAACACCCAGAAATCTAAAAAAAAAGAAAAAGAAAAAAGAAGAATATTTAAGCATCGTAAGGTTCGACTGTATTACAGCATTTTTAACGCACCAGTAGTTCATCGTAACACATCTGATCACAATTTCGACTTTATAAATGCCGGTCTGATTAGAAAAGAATTCATTAAGAAGAAAATGCATTGAACGTGCACTGCTCTCACAATACTTTACGTTTAACCACAGACCAGGCTCATACAGAATATCACCGATCATCTCAAAAGCAATAGTAGCACGATGCGGCATATGAGAATAAAAAAAGAGATCTATTCATAGTGAGGTAATTTCAAATCCATCGGACGTTAATGGCTTCAATGTAAAAAAACCCAGCAAAAAACAAAAGAAAAATGTAAAAAACAAACAACTTTCTGTCCCAGCATATGATAAGGTTATTTATTACCCCCTCTTCAAGAATTCCAATTCTAAGGAAACTGGAAAAATGGTCGGTTCACTATATATATTTTGAATCGACTCCTACCATGTAACGTAGCTTCCCTGTGCCTTTTCCATAAAAATTTTCATGGTAATTGTTCGGAAGAACTTCCCTCTTTGGTTTCCCGACTTTATGAATTTAAGCGCAGAACTAGATTGGTAGTTAGTTTTCATCATTTTACAGTTGGAATTGCTATCTGTAACCGTAGGTTCTATGCTAACAATTTCTTCTCGCGCATTTATAGCTTGTGGAACTCTCTCCCGGCCTCGTGTAACTTTGATTTTCAAAAATTTAAATGCAATGTCAATAGTTACCTTCCGTCTTCTTAATTCCTCTTCTTTTATTGTTCTCTCTCCTTATAATGTTTTTTTTCTCAGATTCTTTCACACTCAATAATTCCTTGTGTCTTAGTGGCTGGCTTGGGGTGAAATGATTAAATAACGCACTAGTTTGACCTAGAGCTGCTAAATTCTCACTTTTCAGAATATTTTACATAGCCTTGTGTGAGATGACTTGTACTCCACGCACCTCATTCATCGGTACCATTTCAACTGCAACCATCTACTCTGAGAGACCCTCGAGCCTTGTATCATTTGAAATTTAGTAAAAAAATCAGTATAAGGTTTCAGTTTCTCTTTAAGTACAGCACCAGATGACAGAAATCACATCACTTGCGGACTTTCAGTACCGGCAACAACTAAAAAGGATAGCACATATAAATCGAAGAGAAAATAATGGCATAATCAAGATGTTGATGTTCCACACTACTTAAAACAAAAGGTTAGGAAGGAAATCCCCATCAATTGTTTGTTTTGTTTTACGGTATATCAACCTCAATGGATAACCTAATGCCGACAATTTTTTTTTATTGCTGGTAATTTTTTTTTAAAAAAGTAAGTATTGCTAGTAATAATGTATTCCTGGAAATAATTTTTGACAAAATTATTTCTGATATTAAAACCTATTTTTACCCTTTGATAGAGTTTTAAGCCCAGTTTAGGGGTTAAATATTTGCCCATAGCTGGGACCCTAACAGGTGCTGCCACTCCGGGTCAGGGTGGAGCTGGGAACACCAGCAATTAAGAGGTGGTTCCACGCTCCTCAAGACCTCCTGATCAGAGGTCTTGCTGTTGGACGTAGTTTATCGTCTTACCCAGGACGGTCCCCATCAATACTGGAAATCGCAATAACAAGTAGACTTCCCCGCGTATTTAATGCTAACGGACACGCTTCTCTACTTGACATCTTCCTTACCTCCACCCCGGGTACATGTTGTGTTCTGCAACTCTGTCCACTTGATGACTCTGGTCACGCAGCAGTGTCTGTTGATATCCCTTTCCGTTCTCCCATGAGGCAAGAACCACTATTAACAGAACATATTTCTGTTATCAACGCATTGATTGGGACTCACTTCATGATTTTAATTGCGATGCCCCCACACCTTTTTAAATCATCCTTTTGAGGAGTGTGCCACTGACGATTCTTCTTGGGTGAAAGCCGGCATCAAAGCTTTCATGTCAGTCGAGAAATACCAAGTGAAGTACAATTTTCTTCTTGTTTGTCCCTTGCCTGTTCTGCCGCTATAAGGCACAGGAATCACTTCTTCCGGCTATACCAGAGCGGCAGATACGATTGTAACATGTGACTCTTTTTGTCACCGCTCGCAATGAATGTAAACGTTTCCCTAAAAAGGCAAATTTATTATACGTCGATAAAATGAAACACCGTATAGCCTCTGACAAGTTTGGCTCTAGAGATTACTGGCGGCTCTTTAAAATATAATCCTCCATCAATTTGAAATGTTGTCATATACTGTAGATAAAGCAGATTGCTTTGCTCGGAAATTCTCTTCCAACTCCACTTTCGACTCATTTGGAGTATCTCTGGTTGATAAGAACAGATTTTCTACTGAAGGATATGCACATAACTCCGTTCATGGTTTCTGCTATCATTTCTAAACTAGATACTTGCGGAATCGATGGTATCCCTGCAATTGTCCTAAAGAAATGTGCTCCTGAACTGGATCCAGTTTTCTCCAACCATTACAGTAAATGCCTTGATGCTTTTTTCCTTCCAGCTTGTTGGAAGTCCTACTTTGTAGTTTCTCTCTTTAAGAACTCTGGTCCCCCAAATTGTCGCCCTAATAATCTCTTACATCTTTATGGCAATGCACTTGAAACTTTAATCAACGTCGAATTGGCCACGTTTTGGATAAACAATATGCTTTCAGTTTCAACAGGTCTAAAGCCGAGATGTGACAAGTTATCAGTGAATTGGTATATCAAGTTTTAGGTAAGAAGAGCAAAGCGCGGGCTGTGGCTCTAGACATCTCAAAGGTGTTCGACAGGGTTTGGCATGCTGGTCTTCTCCACAAGTTTCAGGGATACGGTTTCTCTGGACGAATATTTGGTTTAATCCAATCATGCCTAACAAATTTCGGGCTGTGACTCTGGACATCTCAAAGGTGTTCGACAGGGTTTGGCATGCTGGTCTTCTCCACAAGTTTAAGGGATACGGTTTCTCTGGACAAATATTTGGTTTAATCCAATCATGCCTAACAAATTTCGGGCTGTGACTCTGGACATCTCAAAGGTGTTCGACAGGGTTTGGCATGCTGGTCTTCTCCACAAGTTTAAGGGATACGGTTTCTCTGGACAAATATTAGGTTTAATCCAATCATGCCTAACAAATTTCGGGCTGTGACTCTGGACATCTCAAAGGTGTTCGACAGGGTTTGGCATGCTGGTCTTCTCCACAAGTTTCAGGGATACGGTTTCTCTGGAAGAATATTTGGTTTAATCCAATCATGCCTAACAAATTTCGGGCTGTGACTCTGGACATCTCAAAGGTGTTCGACAGGGTTTGGCATGCTGGTCTTCTTCACAAGTTTAAGGGATACGGTTTCTCTGGACAAATATTAGGTTTAATCCAATCATGCCTAACAAATTTCGGGCTGTGACTCTGGACATCTCAAAGGTGTTCGACAGGGTTTGGCATTCTGGTCTTCTCCACAAGTTTAAGGGATACGGTTTCTCTGGACGAATATTTGGTTTAATGCTTAACAAATCGTGTAATGAAGATAGTGTTGAATGGACAGGTTTCTAGATGATTTCATATTAATCCAGGGCTCCATCCTTGAATCTATGTTGTTTGTAATCATCATCAACGTCCTTCCCAACTAAGTATTTATGCAGATGACACAACTATTTACTTCTGTATAATATAACAAGTCTGACGGGCTCAACAAAGTAAAACTGGTAACTATCCTCAAAACGGACCCCCAGTCAGTGATATACTGGGGTAGGTAATGGCTTGTAGACTTTAACATCTCAAAAACAATTTTTTTTTAATTTAATTGCCACATATAAGCATTTTGTCTATTCTCAGCGTAGCTTATGCTAAACTCCAGGAGAACAACCCTTTATACCTTCTTGGACTCCCTTTTTCTACTGACATGAAATGTAGTGATTATATTCAATTAGTTGATAGGTCTACTGCAAGGAAAGTTGGTTCACTGTGTCGTGATAGACAATTTATCTCGTCAGAATCTATCTTGTATATTTATAAATCTACTATTTGTCCGTGCGTTTAATACTGCTACTTTATCTGGTCTGATACTCCAAATATATACCTTGAGATTCTTGACAAAATTCAAAGAAGTGTCTATAATGTAATCCATCCTGACCTGGCATCTAGACTTCCGTCACTTTCTCACCGACGTGACGTAGCTTCCCTTGGCGGCTTTTCGGGTGAACTTTCATCCTTAGTGCCTCAACTGTTTGAATTTAAGCGCGATACTGGATCGGCAACTAGGTCTGTTGAACTAGCTAGATGCAACTGTATGTTCTATAGTTTTTTCTCGTACTTCTCGCCTGTGGAAATCACCCCCCCCCAAAATCAAATGCAGCCGCAATCGCCATCTTCTGTCTTCATGAATCCTCTTCCTTTATTGTCTTTTTCAGCACTAACATCTTACCATTTTCTTTCACTCCTTGTAACCACCGTGCCTCTTAGTGGCATCACTGCTTTGCTTGGGGTGAAATGATTTTTAAAAATTAATGGATTTGAGAAACCTAGTTTCCTGTGGAGGCACGGTGGAGTAATAGATAGCGGCTCGGATTCTGGAATCGGAGAGTCGTGTTCGAATTCCAGTCGAATCCATTACATTCATTTACGAAAATGCTATAGGCAAACAGCAGGACAGATAGGATCCATAGCCTTGGATGGCAACTGGTCTACCACACAAAAAAATGGCAACCTAGTGCGGGGAAAAAACCTACCTCGTCAGTCATGTGTCGAAAGATACATGATCGCCTAAGCGTGTATCACGCATAGCACATAACTGAACTGATTTTCCTTGAAAAAATGTTTTAAGACAAAGATTTTACGAATTTCAATCGATACTGCCAATGGCTGCTCGGCCAATGAAATATTTTCCTGTAAGGAAACGGCTAATATTAGTATTACTACCCTTTAAGGAATGCAGGTTATTTTCTTATAAAATGATTTTTGGTAAAACGCAAGTTAAATATTTTGACGTTTTATTTGACTGGCGGGATTTCTTACTATAGAATTTATGCAGCAATCCTCTTTGGGGTAAATCGTCGAGGTTCACGACCGCTTAATTTTAGAATCGGAAATCGGATTTACACTCAGCAAGAAAGAAACGTTATTCTCAATGGTACATCAAATGCAATTTAGAGCTGTCAACAGAGTTTATTCCAAATATGAACACTGTTGGGTGATACAGTCTTCATTTCATGTACAAAGTTACAGAGCGTTGAACAAGGAAAACTTTTGGGTTGTATTACACGTCTAGCGATTAATAATAATAATAATGTTAATAATAAAAATGCACTTCTAATATACAGAATTTCTGCCAACTGACTACGCCCTGTAATCTAGCCAATGGCATACTCCGAAGTCCAGAGAGACCGCCCACTTTCTTCCGGTGCTTATTTTAAATTAGTCCATGCGGTCGCAAAGAGGCAAAGTCGGTCAAATTGTTGTTTGCAGAACCATTACAATTTGTTTACGACTCATCCTGAAAGGACAAAATATCTCTCACAAGTTTTGAACTCTGAACTACGAAAATAAATAAAAAAGAAAAGAGAAAATGGTATTTTAGGAACTTTGTATCAGTCAGTAATAGCCGATTTGAAATTTCAAATAGTTTGGTGCGGCTTATATTTCAGTACTTTATAATTATACTCAGCATATATTTCAGTTTGACGGTGAAAATTATCACTAAAATATCTTTTATAACAAGTTAATTTTATCTGACGATCCAAAAGAGTATTCAAACCAAAATTTATTATTTTCTTTTTTGATTGTCAGAGATTTTTCCTAGTGTGTATAAGGTGTAGATAGGTTTACCTATCGTGCGGTTCACCCTTCTCCGCAATTTTTTGAATAGGAGTAGATGTTTATCCCTTGTTTCCTGTTTAGGATTCGGTTTCCGGTTCCTTCTAAAGTCTTCACATTCTCTTTCATTCCCAGTAGTCCTCTTGCGTCTTAGTGGCGTTATCGCCTTGCTTGGGGTTAATTGATTAAAAAAATACCATCGGCAAGGGTAAGGAAATTACATAGTAACTATTTCATAAATCGAAATAAAGCCGGTCTTAGCTATTTTCAGAGATTGTTATGGAGCTGTGCTGTGTGAATAACAAGTCCTCTACATTGGTTCCTGTTTTGAAATGTTTTGCTGTTGTAATCTATCTACCGAATCGACTGTAGCCGGATATTCATGATTAGTTTTCTACACACATCACCGTCTTCCATTGAGGTTTGCATTTGTTCCTTGAAATGATGTATTGTTTGAAGATTTTGTCTTTTTTATCTTTCGATTGCTAAAGAGATCAGGGGAGGCAACTCCTGGAATTCCATAGCTACTAACTGGATCTCTTATGCCTACACATTGCTATGAATAATAACTTAGCCAATAGTGTACCAAGTGCCAAGAACATCAATTTTTCGATGAAAGTCACTGAAACTGATGATACATGTGTCAGAACAGCAGGATTTTTTTTATTGAGATTTACGCCTCTAGATCAGCCATGTTTGTTCCGTTGAACCAAAAGAAAGGATGTGGGCGTGACATCTTCATCAATGGACAGGTTTTATTTTGAGTGTTGAAATTGCACGAGGACCAGTCTTATAAGAAGGATACTACGTATTCGCAGCCCTTACGCACCCTTATTGTCATTACCAATGCCCAATACAAACAAAAGAGTAATAGATGGATAGTGTGGTAATAAAATAATCACATATCATCTTCCCTCTGGCTTGTAACCATCCATCACTAAAGCAGAATGAGTCAAATGAAGCTTCTACTTAGGGTTGTTACTATATTACAGAAAGCTAAATACAGACAGATTTAAATTAGCCAAAACAGATACTCATAGATTTACTCCTTTTTTTTTTTTTTACTAAGGTTTATCTAGAGATAGATAGATATCTAGAGGGAACAGTAGAGTATATGATGATTGTGATCGATAAATCAGGAGAGTATATGACGATTATAATAGATAGATAAATAAATCATAAGAGTATATGATGAGTATAATAAATAGATAGATAGATAGATAGATAGATAGATGAGGAGAATATATGATGATCATAATAGATAGATAAATAGATAGACCAGGAGAGTATATGATGAGTATAATTGATAGATAGATAGATAGATAGATAGATAGATAGATAGATAGATAGATGAGGAGAATATATGATGATCATATAGATAGATAAATAGATAGACCAGGAGAGTATATGATGAGTATAATAGATAGATAGATAGATAGATAGATGAGGAGAATATATGATGATCATAATAGATAGATAAATAGATAGACCAGGAGAGTATATGATGAGTATAATAGATAGATAGATAGATAGATAGATAGATAGATAGATAGAAAGAAAGAAAGAAAGAAAGAAAGAAAGAAAGCAAGCAAGCAAGCAAGCAAGCAAGCAAGATAGATAGATAGATCAGACGAATATAACTAAAATAATAAGTTATTTCATGTCCATCTTACAGTTATTACTGATTTTCAAAACGCAAAGCTTTCGATGTTTTTCCTCTAATTACATTTCTGGTGAAACCGACTTGAAGTTATTTGGTGCGTTACGAATCTGTTTGATGAAATCGAATGGAGGAAATGTTTTTACTAATAGCTGGATTGACGCTATGTAATTTGGAAATACACATTAAATAATGAAATATTAAATCAGCCATCGAGTTGGCTTTTAATAACCCAAGACTAGGTCATAGTGTCTAGACATTTAGTTAATTATTTCTTAAGAACGTCAAAAGATTTCGATCCTGGTGGTCTATGTATATAAATATAATACAGTTTTGAATTTTTACTTTTTTTTAGGAAAGAAATATTCGCAACGAAATTTAATGCGTCTCAATTCACGGAGGATTTGAATTTAAGCAAATTACTAAGTTATCGTTTTTCTATCATTTCCTTTGCGAGTTATATTGTGATGGGGAGGGGCAAGAGATCTTATTAAAAAGTAAAGGAAGTGTCCATTCTTGTATTTCGCTTAGGTAAAGAAAAAGCGTATAAAAGAGAATAATGCTAATAAGTAAAATTATGTAGACGATTTGCTTATATAGACGATTTGCTTCTATAGACGATTTGCTTATATAGACTAAATAAGGATTACTTATTGCATAATGGGGGAATGTTAAATGATCTTGCCAAGTTTTGTTTCAAATCTTTATCGTTACTCTCCTTTCTATTTTACTACAAAAAGCAGTTTTTGTTTATTTTTAAATTGGTATCACACCATGTAAGGCAGTAAAGCCACTAAGACGCAAGGGTTTACAGGGTGTGGAAGAATTTAGGAATATAAAAATTAACAATGAGCGGCAAGAGGAAAGAGTAATCCGGGGGATAGTAGATAGCGATTGAGATTGCATTTAAATTTTTGCAGAATAAAGTTGTCTGGAAAGCATGGTGTTGGAAGGAAATTCCACAAGCGAGAAGTACGTGAAAGGAAACTGTTAGCATAGAATTTACGACTACATCTAACCAGTTTAAAGTGATTAGATCTCGACACCTGTCTAGTGCTGCGTTTAAATTAAAAAAACTCTAGGTACCATAGCGGAGAGCTGATCCTAATAATTACCATGAAAGTATTTATAGAAAACACACGTTACTTTAGCCTCACCATGTATATTAAGATGATCGTTGTGACGTTCAAATTTGACTCAGTAAGTGTTTCCGGTCAACGTTAGAAATATTTAGAGCAGAAAATGACTAAAAACGCAGAGAATACTATGTAAACTACAAGTCCTATGCACGCAAGGTTTAGAAATTACTTTTCGTTACATTTTACAGTATGCCTTATAGGGTGTGTGGGTAGTGTAATAGTATATAACCCGGAATGAGTATTCGTGAAACGAGTTCGAATTCTTGTCGAGTTTGTTACTTTCTCTTTCGTGCAAATAACCTTGAGAAAATCATGAATCCATTTCTTATGGTTTAAATACTGGGTTCAAAAAGTTCGCTCGTTTTTTTTGTTTTTTTTTAATCGGTATCACTACATGCAAAGCAGTAAAACCATTAAGACGCAAGGGGTTACAGGGTGTGGAAGAATTAGGGACAGAAACATTAATAATGAACCGGAAGAGAAAAGAGTAAACAGGAGGAGGACAATAGATTGCGATTGACATTAAATTTAAATTTCTGCACATTAAAGATGGCTGGAAAGCTTGGAGCCGGAAGGGCGTTCCACAAACGGGAAGTGCGTGAAAATAAACTGTTAGCATAGAACTTGCAGTTACATCTAGCCAAGTCAACTGTAAATTGATAAGATATTGAGGCCAGTCTAGCACTGCGCTTAAATTCAGAAAGTCTAAGTACCATAGCGAAAAGCTTATCCTAACGATTACCATGAAAGTACTTATAGAAAAGTTATAGAGAGGCAACCTTATGGCGGTGGGAAATTGATTGAAACCGAGCCTCCAGATCAGGACCAATAATATTGCTGATTCTTCTTTGGATCTCATCAAGAAGCTTAAGGTAAATAGCAGTGGTACCAGTTCATATGTGGCAGCAATATTCTAAGCCTGCACGAATGGTAAACTTCTAGATATGAAAGACATATCCCAGAGAGAAAAAAAATTGTCTCGCCCGACAGAGGAACCGACTTCCTTGGCAGCTGACCTAGCAATAGATTCAATATTTTCTTTCCACTTCATATCAGCAGATAACCTGAGCCCGAGAAGGCGCAATTAGTCACTTTCCTGGAGGTTAGCATCAGCCATATTGATGGAAGGCAGCGAGGCGTCTCTCAGATGATTAATGGAGATAAGTTTAGTTTTGGAGGCGTTAAAATAAAAATAAAAAACATCTTTTTTTCCCAGTTAACGACGGACTTGAGTTCATTTTGGACCTCGGCTTTCATTTTGACCTTGTAGGCAGGAGTAAATTGTTGTGTCATCAGCTTTCGTTTTAACCATTCTACGCAGAATGGATGGGAAGTAATGAAGTAGCCTCCAGTGAGATTTAAACTGGGATTTCGTATCCTTGGGATAGCCTGTCTACCATGGACAAAACCTTGCTGATTAAGCCACGAAGATCAATCAAAAAGCGATTATAGCTTCATGGCTAAAGTCGAATTTCTTCTGCTGATGGATCCCTTTGGTATCAAATGATTGAACACTGTTCAGGTCAGACATATCCATATATCTCCAAGAACCATTTCATTATTTTCCGATTCATGAAGCCTATTTGACTCATGAAATATAAACTGAGCTCAGCCTTACGATAAAATGTAATTATAAAGATGAAAAGAAATAGTGAAAAAAACAAAAAAAACCCTCAATAATGATACTACCGCATTTGTGAAATTTGGACAACTTAAGACTATTACATCACATTAGGCACGTGTATATGCAGGTAGCGTAATAGTTATCGGCGCATGAAGAGTGGAATTTAACGAGCCGAGTTCAAATCCCAGTCTGGTCTGCTGAACTTATTTTCGCACTAATATTGTTAGAAAAGTCATGGATCAATTTCTTTTTCTCCCAACTATGGGTTAAATAGTAGACTCTGAATTCAAAACCGAAAAAAGTAAACAGTAAACCACTTCACTATCTTTCCCAAGAAGTCATCGAAAAAGAATATCTGGAGAGTCGTGATCGCTTCCACCCGGAAGTGAAATTGCGTTAAAAAAATACTAAGTTTAAATAATCTCTATATTGTGAAACTAGTGGCTGTAGACGGAATAATTTTCATTTGAACAAAAACTAGCCAGAACCTAATAATGACAACGGTTGATCCAATTTTCCGGGTTGTGTTGGTTTGGCCGGTTTTACGACATGTCGACCCTTGTTGGGTAACTTATTTTCGAATTTTCGTATAAGTCACCCAGTGAGGATCGAACTCATTACTAATAGTCAATCAGACGAACCTCGCTAATTATTAGCTCACACGGAACAATCTTTGCGGTATTCTCATAGTGAATTTAGTAACATATATGAAATAGTGAGTGAGATTACAGGTCTACATAACAGGTCCGCTCGCAGGTAAGAAAAATACTTGACGGCTATAAAGGTATCAGTATTAGATACGAAGAAGGTTCATAAATTATGTGGTATATACTGACTATCATTTACTGGACACAACGGACACAGTTACACCAAGAGAATATTAGGGAAGCGAACTCATATTCTGAAAACTATTCTACTGAGTATGGATTCTTTCTATTCTATTCTGAGTATTCTACTGAGTAGGGATTCATACTATTCTATTTTGAGTATTCTACTGAGTATGGATTTTTTCTATTCTATTCTGAGTATTCTGATTATGGATTCTTTCTATTCTATTCTGAGTATTCTACTGAGTATGGATTCTTTCTATTCTATTCCGAGTATTCTACTGAGTATGGATTCTTTCTATTCTATTCCGAGTATTCTACTGAGTATGGATTCTTTCTATTCTATTCTGAGTATTCTACTGAGTATGGATTCTTTCTATTCTATTCTGAGTATTCTACTGAGTATGGATTCTTTCTATTCTATTCTGAGTATTCTACTGAGTAGGGATTCATACTATTCTATTTTGAGTATTCTACTGAGTATAGATTTTTTCTATTCTATTCTGAGTATTCTGATTATGGATTCTTTCTATTCTATTCTGAGTATTCTACTGAGTATGGATTCTTTCTATTCTATTCCGAGTATTCTACTGAGTATGGATTCTTTCTATTCTATTCCGAGTATTCTACTGAGTATGGATTCTTTCTATTCTATTCCGAGTATTCTACTGAGTATGGATTCTTTCTATTCTATTCTGAGTATTCTACTGAGTATGGATTCTTTCTATTCTATTCTGAGTATTCTACTGAGTAGGGATTCTTTCTATTCTATTCTGAGTATTCTACTGAGTAGGGATTCTTTCTATTCTATTCTGAGTATTCTACTGAGTAGGGATTCATACTATTCTATTCTGAGTATTCTACTGAGTATGGATTCTTTCTATTCTATTCTGAGTATTCTACTGAGTAGGGATTCTTTCTATTCTATTCTGAGTATTCTACTGAGTAGGGATTCTTTCTATTCTATTCTGAGTATTCTACTGAGTATGGATTCTTTCTATTCTATTCTGAGTATTCTACTGAGTAGGGATTCATACTATTCTATTCTGAGTATTCTACTGAGTATGGATTTTTCTATTCTATTCTGAGTATTCTACTGAGTAGGGATTCTTTCTATTCTATTCTGAGTATTCTACTGAGTAGGGATTCTTTCTATTCTATTCTGAGTATTCTACTGAGTAGGGATTCTTTCTATTCTATTCTGAGTATTCTACTGAGTATGGATTTTTCTATTCTATTCTGAGTATTTTACTGAGTATGGATTCTTTCTATTCTATTCTGAGTATTCTACTGAGTATGGATTCTTTCTTAGTAATTAGAATTGGAAATTAATGTAAATTTTCAATGAACGTAAAACCTGATTTATATTGTATACATAATAAAAAAACAACCAATTCGACCGTAATGAATATCACGGAGACAAGTAACAGTGATCTGTCTGTATTTCTGAGATGTACTCTATTTGCCCTATCTACATCGTTCGGACTGTTGTCCTCATCTTTATTGGCATATTCACGACATTTCGACCATTGACGCTCCGGCCATGGCCATGTGGATAGAAGCTTTGGTGGAGCAATCCAAATATTGACTTGACCCAAAGAGTTGTGAGTTTAATAATACCCTAACCCTAATACCACAACAAAGGGAACAAAAAACCTTGGAGAGTTGAGTTACCATAGAGGATTAATTGAAACAGATATCTAAAAAAAAATATTCCAACGTATATCACCTGAAGACTGCCGGAGTGTACAACGGCTGAAATGTGAATATGGCAATCAATAAAGATGAGGACAACAGTCCAAACGATGTAAAAACGTATCAGTGAATGAAGCTTTCAGCGTTGATTTCCTTTGTCAAGTTCCACATATATAAACACAATCATACCTGGTTTGCGAACTTGTTTGTGAACTCTTAAATCTCAGATGAAACCAGAATTATTTACGTAGGTATTGACGATATTTATATTCGTATGGCGCAAGTTAAAACTAATCGGGCGTTCAGAGGAGATAAATGCGTATATGCTCTCGTGAAAAGCTCCCAGAATCGCAGATTTATGGCCGGAGCTTCAAACAAACACATCCGCAAGTATCGCGTGCCAACAACTCTCTAAAAGTAAAGGGAATCTCCCGATTTCTCTCAATAAGCGCATGCGCACGCACGCACATATATAGATATTGATAGATATCTAAGGATATGTGACACTTAATTTTTATCGGTTTAATATGCTACGTGGTAAACATATCCATGTGTACAATCCAATTTCCGATTTAATATTGGAAATACTTACCAGAATTCTCACAGAGAAATAATGGGCTATTAAAAGAGGCCCCATTCAAGTTGTTTACATAAAGAAACACTCACACTTGCTTTTTGTTATCCGCATTAAGTAATTTATCTATCTATCTATCTATCTATCTATCTAATTCTGTTCACATCTATTTCATTCTGCTCACATCTATCTATCTATCTCTCTATCTAATTCTGTTCACATCTATTTCATTCTGCTCACATCTATCTATCTATCTATCTATCTAATTCTGTTCACATATATTTCATTCTGCTCGCATCTATCTATCTATCTATCTATCTATCTAATTCTGTTCACATATATTTCATTCTGCTCGCATCTATCTATCTATCTATCTAATTCTGTTCACATATATTTCATTCTGCTCGCATCTATCTATCTATCTATCTATCTAATTCTGTTCACATATATTTCATTCTGTACACATCTATCTATCTATCTAAGCTAAAGCGACACGTCTACACTGCTATTTAACCCATAGCTGACTTCGTGTATTGTAAAGTCCCATATTATTATTATTATTAGCAGCAGCAGCAGCAGTAGTAGTAGCAGTAGGAGTATATCTTATATTCTGTAGATATTAGTCTTTATCAACTTTAGAATATGTCTGTATATATGTGCAGTTTTGTGAAAAAAACAAGTTTGGCTTTTCCGACAAATATTCAAACGGTGCCAATATTTCTGGCGCGAACAACGAACAGTAAGGCAATTGACAATACATTTAAATTTTTGAAGATTAAAGTTGGCTGGAAAGCATTGAGTCGGAAGGAGTTTCCACAAATGAGAAGTGTGAGAAAAGAAACTGTTAGCATAAAACTTGCAGTTACATCTCGCCAACTCAACTGTAAATTGATGAGATCTCGTCGCCTGTCGAGTACTGCGCTTAAATTCATAAAGTCTAGGTACGATAACGAAGAGGTCATCCAAACAATTAGCATGAAAGTATATATATAGAAAATGCATAGGGAAGCAACTTTACGACAGGTCAAGACCAATAATATTTCTTATACGTCTTTGGAATTTATCAAATAGCTAGAAATAGCATAATAAAAGAAATGTTTCATTCAAAAATAGAATAATAAAAGAAATATTTCAGGTTAATTTGTAGTGTAACACCCGTGCTCAGTTCGCATTAAAAATTTCCAAAATACTTACATTTATGTGTAATTGTACATGCTCCATTCGAATCTGGCTTGATAAATTTGATAAAACCTGCCGTTTTGGACTTATCGACAGTAAAAGTTCGGATTCATTCGCGTCGCGGGCAGCTATTACTGGCGTTGCTTGCATACATTCGCTGCAGAATAGCTATCTGTGTAGGTATCATTGCGCAAAATGAGCGTGTGTACGTAAATAGTTCTTGTGTGCAGTAATTGAGACAAATTTAGACAAGAAAGATCAATTCCGCGCTTAGCTTTCCGTAGTCTTCCGCGTTTAGCGTTCCGCAGAGAATGTATGCAAACAACGCAAGTAATGGCTGCCGCCAACGACGCGAATGAATTTAAACTTTTACTGTCGATAACTTCCAAACGGTAGATTTTATCAAATTTATCAAGCCAGATTCGAATGGAGCATGTACAATTACACATGAATGTAAGTATTCTGGAAATTTTTAATGCGAACTGAGTGCGGGTGTTGTACTGCAAATTAACCATGTTTCATTTAAAAAGCAACATTAATAAGATGGAGAAAAATTTATAAATAAAATGTCTCATAAAAAGTAACAACAATTGTATGATGTACTAGTAAAAATATAACAATGACTGAAATGCTTCATCTAAAAAACAACAATATTAAGATGAAGGAAAGCTAATAATAATAATAATAATAATAATAATAATATTTGACATGAGCGAATCAAATGGCATTAAAATATTTCTGCGAAGGTTTTTGCAAAACTAAAGCAAATACAAAGACCTGGAAATGAAAACAGAAAAAAATTGGAACTAAAAGTCTTCCTGTTGTCGATGAAGGTTTTTGATAAATTGATTGATTCATTCATTTTCTACGGTTTATCACCCCGTTGCAGGTTAAATAATACCAATATTAAAATATTTTTAGATTGTAAGATTTTTTTTAGATAATAATAATTTAGTGATACAAGTCTTACTGATTAACCTATAGCCGAGGGAAGAACAGATGGATTCATACCTTTCCCAAGGGAACTTGCACATCCATGCTTACAACCCCTAGTATTCTGAAGCGGTCATCCATCTAGGTACTGGCCAGGCTCGACATTGCTTGACCTCGGTGATCGTGCGGGAAATGGTGTTTAAACGTGATGTGGCTCTAAGCCTTGGGTCTGATAAAGAAAGTAACCGGACATCAAATCAACGAAATCCTTTGTGCATCATCTCCCCAGAAAATCGCCCACATCGTTCTAACAAATAGAGAAAAACAAATAATAAGAATAAATGTTCTGCGAAGAGCTTTCTCTATTTAAGTTTATTTTTGTTTAATAACTGACTTTTTCTTAAGTGGAAACTAACCAAATCGCAACATTTGCTTACTCTGGTCATTGGTCATGACTCGGCATGTGATTATAAAACAAATGCAAGCTAAAAAGAATTGTTTAAATAGACCAAACATAGTCATAAAAGATTCTAAAAAAAGGAACTGATATATAG
Organism: Acanthosepion esculentum; assembly: GCA_964036315.1. Lineage (NCBI taxonomy): Eukaryota > Metazoa > Mollusca > Cephalopoda > Sepiida > Sepiidae > Acanthosepion > Acanthosepion esculentum. The sequence continues at coordinate 38,647,689 of OZ038484.1, forward strand.
GAATAAATTGTGGCTGCTGAAACATGAGTTTGAACATAGATCGCCAGTGAGCAAACACAGGCGATCCCATAAATGAATTAAGTAGATAACGTGACCATACAGGAAACGCATAAAATATTATTTAACGTGCCCATTTTTGAAAGTTTGGTCGACCATACACATTTTTAGAAAAAAAAAAGAGTGATGACGACTATCAGTCAGTTATGTGCCATGCGTAGGCGATCATGTATCTTTCGATACATGACTGACGGGGCAGATTTTTTCCCGTAGTAGGTTGCCATTTCTTTCTGCGGTAGACCAGTTGCCATCTAAAGCTCTAGAACTCGGTCTGTACTGCTAGTTACCCATAGCTGGGGGAGGGGAAGAAGAGGATTCATACTTTTCCCAAGGGTATTAGCACGTCAGTGCATGTAAAGGATTCGACTGGAATTCGAACTCAGCTCTCCGATTCCTCAATCCGAGCCGCTATCCATTACTCCACCGTTGAATTAAGTAGATCACGTGACCGTAGAGGAAACACACATATGGGAGGTAGCGTGTGTCTAAATGTTCGCCATTTCTAGTATATCCTCTGTTACTAACGGATCGCTATCCTCTACTCTATTTTCTATACTATTTTTCTATTCGAGTCACTATACGGATTACTGGTCGAGCGTGTATTATCGAGCAAGTACTATTAGTACGAGTACCATTCGAAGGCGTCTGACGCCATTATTGTTCAACAGGTTTACTATAGTTGTAATCTGTGATTACAAGGTCTCTACTACAACGAGCATTACGAAAGTGACAATGAGTATTCGTTGGCATCACAAAAGTGTCAACGAGTGTTCGTTGACATCACAAAAGGAACCTGTCGACTAATTGATATGACCTGCCAACAGGATCCCAATATTTCTAAAAAAAAAGAAAATTATATAGACCTGCAAATCGAAGTAAGAAAAATGTTAACACAACGATTATCCCTGTTGTGATAGAGTCATTGGATATGATAAAGAAGGTTACCGGAAATCACGTGAGTAAAATTCCTGGACACATCAGCGTCTCATAGCTACAAAAGATTACTTTGAGCGGAAGTACACAGATCATCCTCAAAACCGTCTCCATGTAAACGGAGCGCCCGAAATGTGTATAGATAACTCTGCTACAATACCATTTTTACTCATAGACCTTGGAGGCGACTTGTTAATTAGGCAATTAAAATTACTCTCTAGCAACATAATAATGATCCAACGTTGAGAAAATAGGAATAAAATCTGGTATCCCATTACTTCAGAATGCTTCATCTAAAAAGTGACAATAAGATAGAGGAGTAATAATAATAATAATAATAAAGTAACAATTTTCTCGACTCCCACTAAAAATGTACATCGTGCGTGTGTGCATGTATGTACAAATATAAGAATATAAATTTCTTACAATGGTACTTTATCATGCCAAAAAATTTTGGTAACCGGCCGTGACCAATTCTACCTTTCAAAGAATGTTCTCATACTTCCTCATCCTACATTCCATTCTTAAATCATGTTTATGTCTTTGAATTACTTTTTCCCCTGTTTTTAACATCCTAAAGGCGCCATCATCTGAATGTGTGGGATCTAAAGTTTACGCCAGGAAAAATAAAATAAAACACACAGACAAAAAAACCCCCAAAAACAAAAACAAAACAAAGGAAGGTTTTACCAACCACAGATGGATAGACAAGTTAATACCTACTAGGACACTTGAACCTTCGTGTCTTTTTTTTTCTTTTATTAGTATCTTTTTTTTTATTGCCCACACTTAATTCGCTGTGTGTTCATTGATATCTTCTTGTTTATTTTTTACTGCCATAAATGTTCTTTTATTTTTATACTTATACCAGAAATCTTTCTCAAAAGATATCGTTTCTTCTTTTTTCATTCTTCTTTATTCACTAAGTCAGAATGTATGGTTATCAGCAAGAGAAAAAGCCTAAGATGCGAAATTACCAATTTGAGATCTTAAAATCAAACAAGAAGAGAGGTTTAAATATCTGGTGGGTGTTTTAAGTGAGGATGGAAAATATGACACCGAAATCAGAACGCTTATCGGAATAGAAAAAATACCTTCCAGAAACTAAGAAATGTATTCAGTATTTCGTTAGAAACAGTGAAAAGAATACTGAGCTGCTATGTGATATCAAACTTCCTATATAACAGCGAATTCTGGACAATTTCTTCACAGATGAAGAGGCGATTGAAGTCTACAGTCATATATTTCTAAAGAAGGATGCTGAGAATATCACGGATGGAGTGTGTAAGACTTCATAAAATTATAAACGAAAAGGAAACTCAAGAAAAGAAAGAGAGTTGAAATTTCAAAAGGAAAGAGGGTTTGGAAAATTTGACACTCATAAGACAGAGGCAAAAGTTGTAGAAGTAGGTACTGACACACCTACCTGACAATCTTATGTGAATGAATGGCCATCATTAGCCACTTCTTGAAGGGATATAACACATACAAGAACAAGAACAAGAAGAACAACAAGAAGAAGAAGAAGAACAAGAAGAAGAAGAAGAAGAACAACAAGAACAACAAGAAGAAGAAGAAGAACAAGAAGAAGAAGAAGAAGAACAACAAGAACAACAAGAAGAAGAAGAAGAAGAAGAAGAAGAAGAACAACAACAACAACAACAACAACAACAACAACAACAACAACAACAACAACAACAACAACAACAACAACAACAACAACAACGGTTTTGTACAATATAAGGCTATATGGGGAAAGTAACATTGTGTCAAGCTAATTTTCCAAGTGAGGATGACCTGACTGCTCCAAACAGGCAAACAAAACCAAGAAGAACTCGATATAAGAAGAAATCATAGTTTATACCGGGACTTGAAAGATGACATCTGATACCGGACGGATAGACCGGGTGTAACAGCAAAATTGTCCAAATCGTGTAGCAGCAACATTGTCCAATTGTTAGATTAAGCTCTGAAGTGTTGTATCTTAAAAATGATTAAAGATATCTTACTGCAATTCTCTGTGGATTTTATAACACTATTGAACGTATAATTACTCTCCATGCTTAACAGAAGAATCGTAAAGAAATCGATCATTAACGAAAATGACGTGTTCATCATTAATAGTTAAGGATTGGAAGCCCATGAAAGATTGAAATAAAGTTAAAGATATTCTTTTGATCCGAGGTTTATACAAACTATTGTTTTAGTATTTTTCTCATTAGTTGGTTTATGATACTTTTAATGAGCACGACTCCAAATCCAATTTGTATTTAAAACAAAGTTTTTAGGATTGAAACAAAAATGTCCCAACAGAACTATGTAGCAAAATATCTAGGATTATTTGTAGGAATTAACAATTGATATTATTAATAGATATTTTCTTGAGGTGAATATATTCGGAAAATGAAGAAAGCGACAAAGCAAAACGAAAAGTCTTTGATAATTGTTAACGATAGCCGAATGAACCCATATAGTGTATAATTTAGATTTTAATTTGTACCGGAACCCAGAAAATGATATGAAATACAGAAACAATAAACAAAGAATTTAAATAAACCCAATGTGCATGTATATAGTGATTTTCCAAACGTAGCTTAAATGTGACACAAGACCTAAAGTAGGGGGAACCCAGTGCGGATCGAACTCACTACTCAGTAATAACTGTTCTAGCGAGACAAGCTCGCTAACCATTACATATGATGGACTCTCCCGTCGAATTCGACGCATGAGGATCCGACAACTTCATTCAGTTTTTATGTTTGTGTCGTGTGTGACACTTCAGTCTCGCTAGTGACCTGCATACAAGTCCACATATTGTGCAACAGCGAGGATCTCGGGACAGAACAACAGGAACTTTTACTGACGCTTTTTGGCCGTTGTCTTTCGTCTCAGCCGGTCAATACGACTGATTTCGAAATTTCTGATAACACTCTTGCACAAATATCTCCAGTTATTTCTGTCCATGGCAACTTGCTCGAAGAACTGAGAGGTTACACTTTAGCTTGTTTTATATCTGAGCCACGGCCATCCAACACTCCCTTGCCCACTGTCAAGCTGGCTATACACAAGGACCTGAGGTATTCTGTCATCACTCATCTTTAAAGTATAACCAGCCCACGAAGTACTTCAAACGTTTTTTTAATGGATACCCATATTTAAGTAGATGCTCCATTTTTTTAAAACTATGTTTATTTTGTTTACCAGATTATGCAATTGAAAAAAAAAACTTCTTAAAAAATATGTACCTTCTTGAGCCTGCGTCCAGAGTGCACATTTTCTTTAATAAGCTTCCTCGAGTGTGCAGCCTGATAAAAAATGGCGTATCTACTCAAATAGAGGTATCCACTAATTAGTTCTAGCCAAGGTAACTCGCTCGAAGTTAGTATGGGGCACATTGACAGCTAAGAGGTTACTCATTAGCTTGTCTTTAGGCCTGAGCTACGGTCAAGCAGTATATATATATATATATATATATATATATATATATATATATATATTGTGTATTTAGGCAGCAATCCTTCTTTCATGCACATTTCATTGAAAACGACAGACAAGGTGCTTTTATTTCTCATGCGATACATTTAGCCATTTTCAATGATTATATTTTAACTGTTAAAATAAGAAATAGTTTGTTATATGTATGTTTTATAAAATGTTTTCATTTTTCAAAACACGGTCAAGATATTATGTCCATGTTCAAAGTTAATATTATTAAAATCAGATGAATGAAAATTATAAACAGGATGAATGCAAAATTAAGAACATTATAAAAAATGCATGACACCTGTTGGGAATAGCAAAAAAATTAGATTAATTATTTATTACAAAAAATTTAAAACCTCTAACCTTATAGTTAAAAATAATAATTCACCTCCTAGAACAAAATTAAATAGGGCAAATCTTATTTACGAATTTAAATGCCCATTAAGGATGGTATTCCTGATCAATCAAAATTCGTAAATAATTATATAGGCCACAATACAACATATTTGACACACAGACTCACTCTACACCTATCTGACCATAGCTCAATTAGATCTCATTTAAATATTCATGAAGACCTACTGGACACTATTCGTAACATACTTGTTGACAACACTAATATAATAGCATCATCTACATGCAAAAAAAGGTAAAAATAATGAAAGCCTTATTAATAAAAACAAAAAACAACACTTAATATTAACTTTGAACATGGACATAATATCTTGACCGTGTTTTGAAAAATGAAGAACATTTTATAAAATATACATACATCTTATTTTAACAGTTAAAATATAATCCTTGAAAATGGCTAAATGTATAGCCGAAAGCGCTCGGATAAAAAGAACATTTGGACATTTTATATAATTTATCATCCGAAAAGAAAAAAAGAAATATTAGATCGCATGAGAAATCGTATAAAAAACTAAATAAAAGCATCTTGTCTTTCGTTTTCAATAATATATATATATATATATATATATATATATATATATATATATATATATATATATATGTGTGTGTGTGTGTGTGCTGCCCAATCAATATAATACGTTTATTAAAAAAATGATCTGCAGTATGAAATTCCGAAAACAAATAACTAAGCCATATAACTCTATTCATTGTACTATATACTTGTTTCATGTCACGTTAATTGAACAAACACTTACAACAAAAGGATTCGTGGATTTAACACATTACAAAATTCATACAAAAAATTCTTACTTGATATATTTGAACTCTAGCGTTGCGAGTTGCACGTTCCAATATTATATAACCCTTAATAAATAACACATTCTTAAAAAAAATCTTTCGGTTTACAATACATTTATTTCGTCTTGGAGTTTCATTTCTAATGAAAAAAATTACAGCCTAACGATGAGAACATGAAGTTTTCGAAAGTACTTGCTGCTCGAAAAATACACCAGATCCATCTGACAACAATTTTACGCATGAGGATCGTGTCGTTCAGGTGATTTGTTAATAAGTTAATGCTTATATTAAGTCTGTTAGCGAAGAGAATTTGCCATTAATTACATTAATATTACTAATTGATTCATTATATATATATATATATATATATATATATATATATATATATATATATATATATATATATATATATATATATATATATATATATATATATATTGTCATCCACAGACAGACTGTTTCGCAGCTCATCAGTGTGGCTAGACATCCGGTTGCCTCTAGCTAGGATCGAAACCCGACTGAATTTGCGTCAGTCCGAACTGCTCCCACTAAGCCGTCAGCGTACGGTACGGGATGAAGGTGAATTTTAGCGTATTTAATTTTAGATTCGGATAAACACACAGTGACTGACAGTGACTCAATTCTGTCGAAGAGTCGTGCAGTATTAGCTTAAATAGTCACTGTTTACAAATTCACACCTCAAACCAGAGGGCTCAACCGAAATTAATTTCTCAGGAGCTAATATTTTTGTCATCCACAGACAGACTGTTTCGCTGTTTCACAGCTCATCAGTGTGGCTAGACGTCCGGTTGCCTCTAGCTAGGATCGAAACCCGACTGAATTTGCGTCAGTCCGAACTTCTCCCACTAAGCCGTCAGCGTACGGAAGTTGAATTTTAGCGTGTTTATTTTTAGATTCGGATAAACACACAGTGACTGACAGTGACTCAATTCTGTCGAAGAATGTGATTAAATATTTCCGAAGTTTATAACCTTTCATGAAACTTCTATTTTTTTTATTTGTCCTTTACCAGAATTCAAATGTTCACCTCTTGCAAAATATCCGCCACAGTACGCTGAAATAGTTTCAATCATTCTTTTTTTTTTTTTTGAAGAAAGAGAAGCGTGTGAACATTTTCAAAGTGGAAAACTGTCTGTGAAAAGCCCTGAAAATAAGTATATAATTTTCAATAAAATATATCGCAACTTGGCATTTAAATGGATTGAATATAAAAAGACCCTCTTGAAAATAGTTTTGAGCTGCCTTCCCTCAACGACACTCCAAATCATAGTATTTTTTCTATCTACGTCATGAGTTGTCGTTACCTCAAATTTCTGAGTGACAATATGGCGATCACTGTATGGAGCATATGGGAAAAACAAAAAGAAGCGTTTTAAAGCCATTTATTTGATCTCAGGTTAGTTATTTACGAAACGTAGCTTAGTTGTGCCGAAAAGTTAAAAATTTGTAGCACTCACACTCAATCGGACACACTATTCAGGAGTAATGATCCACAAGATCAGCCTGTTATATATTGTATCACAAAAAACCTGCCTTCTCCAGATATCGACTATAATATTGTAGAACTAGTAATATTAAAACTGAAATCTACAGTCGAAACAAACGTTAACAATAGTAGTTCATTTTCCTTGTCGAAGGGATGTGCGTAATTTATAGTCTTGGAGTGGAAATCGGAGAAGTAGTTCAAATTCTAGTCGGGTTTGTTACATTCACATGCGAAAATACCTTTGGGAAAGGTATAAATCCATCTCCTCTCCCTAGCTATATCTTAAATCAGGGCCGGCGCGTTTTACCCACGATACCCCCGACCTTCGTTTTTTTTTTTGGCTCCGTTGTGGCCTCCGCCATTTTTGTCAGTACTGTTTTATGGCCATCAGCCATTTTAAAAAATTATTTTTAAACTGACGTTACATTGTCAGTAATCAACTAATAATATACATCGTGTATCTGAATGGCCGGTGCGGTGCGTACTACACAGGAACCCCCGACGAGGTTGGAGTCCCAAAAGGGACTAGTTTCAGCAGCGTTTTTTTTTTGCTTTTTTTACTTTTTACTTTTTTTAAGTTATATTGTCAATCATCAACTATAATAATCGACAGGGCCAGTGTTTACCACTCCGAACCTCTGAACAGGGTGAGAGCTTCATGCTTACTGGGGAGGATGGGAAGCAGAAGTTGCGTTTATTTTTTAAAAAATTGTAATTTTATTTCTGAAGAGTTCTTTTAAATCAATTAAGAGGGCAATATATCTCGTTAAAAAAATAAAAAAAAAAGAAGATTATTACGAGATCATCCTCTAAGGAGGACCTCTGATTTTTTTTTACTAACAGTAATACTAACCAGAAGTCAACGTCTAGTAATTTCTAACATTATGTTAGAATTGCGAAGGGAAAGAAGTTGTGGAAAGCTATGATCTCGGCAATATCAAATAATTTACGGCACATAAAGATAGAAGAAAATTCCAACGTATATACTAATTTTGGTTTTATCCTCACAACATATCGGCCATTGTACCTCCAACATTCTTTAGGCGTCTGTCTAAAGCGTTAATCTTTTTTTTTTATAATTCTAAATAATAAACATATTATAATTATGTTTGTTCCTCAGAGACGCTGTTTGGTTTTAGTGAGAAGAAAGTATACATGATAAGAAGAAAGAAAAAAATAAAGGAAAGTGGAACGAAAAATAAGCACACAAAACAGTGATGCGTTTAACGTCTGCGTCAGTAAAATGGAAAAAAATCTTGTCAGTTTTGAATAATTTAATTTGTACCCTCTTCTTTAAATAATGGCCTGCATTCAAATTTATGATTGTTATTGCTATATCTTGTTAAAGTTGTTAAGCTCAAATATCTATCGACGAAATAGGAGTATTTCCACGGGTATTTCAGAGTCGTGATATTCGCAAGGAGATTATTCAATTATTAATTTAAGAATCATGATTCATCAGAAAATTAAAAACAGAAAAAAAGCTTACCATTATTTGTTATTTTTCATAAAGAGTGACAAATAGAGAATATGGAACACATATATAAGAATTTATTGCTAAAGATGCAGAGAAATAGTTCAGTAAGTATCTGACGCCACCTGCTCTACTCTATCTTTTCAAGAGCCAGAGCGGACCAAAAATGGAGTATTGCTGCAATATCTGGACTGAAACTGCCCAGTCCTTACTTACCTGCCTTGATAGAGTTCAAAAGCGTCTCCGCGGCATTGTTGATAATGAATTATGTTCCACCCTACGACCACTTTCCCACAGATGAAACGTTACAGGCCTCTGGCTACTCTATCGCTATTTCCAAGGCAAATATTTTGACGGCATACATTCCTTGGTTCCATTAGCCTTGACCTTTGCATCTGAATGAACCATCCTCATTGCCTTCATTTTCCATTAGTAAGAAGGAGGTACGGTTGAGTAATGGATTAAGGAATCGGAGAGCCGAGTTCGAATCTCAGTTGAGTTCATTACATTCACTTACGTGCTAATAACCTTGGGAAAGTTATGGATCCAACTCTTCTCGATCCAGCTACGGGTAAATAATAGAATAAATTGGGTTCTATAGCCTTGGATGACAACCAGTCTAGGTGAAGGCAAACTGAAGTTAAAACTGTATGTAGACCTGGCGAAGCACATACCATGCAGGTAAGGAAAGTATCGTTCGCATTGACTCGATGATACCGACTACGGTCGATTCCTTTAAGGAGTACATTTCTTTCGGACAGCTACTTTCAGCTACTGCTTTGTGAAACAGACTCCCGGCAGGATGTTTTCCCAATCACTACGATCTTGACCAGGGCACTTCGACGTGGTGCCAAGCTTATATCACTAGATCAATTAAGACTGAATAGTTAGTTCGATCCTCACTGGGTGCCCCATATTTTAGGCTTTGTTCCACATCTAAGCTACACTAAGAAAACCATCACCACTACAATTGCGACATCTTCAATCTAAGAGTAGCCATTATATTTTCTACATAACCCCATGAACACCACTCCTTGCCTTTATATCATACACTCATACACCCCCACACAGTAACTCTCTACCTTGAGTGATTCTTGGGTGTTTTATTGGGTAAACTTCAGTATTATCCAAAGAAGAATCAAAATATTATCGGTCCTGATCTGGCATCACGGCTTCAGTCACTTTCCCACCGCCATAAGGTTGCCTCTCTGTGTCTTTTCTATAAATACTTTCATGGTAATTGTTCGGATGAGCTATTCGCTAAAGTACCTAGACTTTTTGAATTTAAACACAGTACTAGACTGGCGTCGAGATCACATCAATTCACATTTGAGCTGGCTAGATGTAACCGTAAATTCTATGCTAACAGTTTCATTTCGCACACTTTTCGCTTGCGGAAGTCCTTTCTGGCTCCATGCTTTTCCGCCAACTTTAATCTTTAAAAATTTAAATGCAATATCAATCGCTATTACTCTTTTGTCCTCGCTCCTCGGTAATGTTTCTGATTCTAATTCTTCAACACCCAGTAACCTCTTGTGTCTTAGCGGCTTTATTGCTTTGCATGGGGTGAAATCGATTAATATATATATATATATATATATATATATATATATATATATATATAAAGCATATTTTAATTCAAGCATGTTTGGTTAAGTAATTTAGACGTATTATGTCTATTTATTTTAGTTTTAATCCTTTCAAGTCCAGGAATTAATTTCTTGATGGCTGTAGTGCTTCATCATAATAATAATAATAAGCAAAAACTTAAAATTCTGGAAGCCCTTTATATAAGAGAATTGCGGTCAAAAATAAATCAACTACGAATATAGCAACAAAGTTCTTAAATGTCTGTAGCAGCAAAATGATATAAAAAACAAATACTAAACTGAAATACTACAATTTAAAAATCATAAAAAAAATTAAAAAAAAAAAATTAAAAAAATCAAATTAGTTACCTCCCTTTCATAGAAAAAGATTTTGAATTGACGGGGTTAACGCATAACACGTCAATAGATATGCAACCTCTTAAGATGGTTTCTGATGAAATTGAAAGTACTTGGGGAAATAAAAATTATTTGAAAGGATATTTTCGAATTGTTCTTAACCAATTTTCTACAGTCAACAAGAAATTAATGCGTGGAATTGAAAGGATGAAAACTAAAATAAATAGACATAATACGTATAAATTATTTAACCAATATATATATATATATATATATATACATATATATATATATATATATATATATATATGTGTGATGAGCTGTGATACAGCGAAACAGTCTGTCTGTGGATGACAATAATATTGGTTCCTGAAAAATTAATTTCGGTTGAGCTCTGTGGAAATGAAGCGTGGGTTTGTAAACAGTGACTATTAAAGCTAATATAGCAAGACTCTTCGGCAATATTGAGTCACTGTCAGTCACTGTGTGTTTATCTAAATCTAAAAATAAATACGCTAAAATTCACCTTCACCTGCCGTGCGCCGACGGGTTTGTGGTAGAATTTCCGACTGACACCAATTCAGTCGAGTTTCGATCCTAGTTACAGGCAACCGGACGTCTAGCCACACTGAGGAGCTGTGATACAGCGAAACAGTCTGTCTGTGGATGACAATAATATATATATAAATATATATATATTGAAGCTGTACGATTGCTTTCGACAGATGTTCCTGGACCTTTCTTTTTTTTCCTTCGGTTTTGATTTGATTATTGGCAAATCAAGAAATCGAAGGTTTTTCGAGACGAGTATAGTTACCTATATATATATATATATATATATATATATATATATATATATATATATATATATATATATATTAGAACATGACGTTTCGCCCTGTCAATTTTGATGACATTTCTCTTATCATATCGACCTTCGGGTGCTTTCCTTCTTTGTTATTTGCAAATAATATTTTACCTTCTATTCTTTTGTTGCCTACTGACCTGATTCTTTCTCTGCTAGTTAAACTCATTATTTCTCTTTTGTGCATATAAAAAAAAGTCTTCATTACATTTGATCCCTGTTACGCGATCTATCAATGACATTAACTGGGACACGTTTTTGGTATGCAGACTCATACTATACCAAACGGTACCATTCCACCCATATATATATATATATATATATATATATATATATATATATATATATATATATATATATATATATATATATATATATATATATATATTTATATATATACACTAATGACCAATTCATATGTTAGTTCATATTACGGAAAGAAATCGCTGACAACTTCAGTAACAAATACACTTAAATGCATAAAGATATTCAGTCATATATGTAAGGTTTCACCTCATTAACATACACATGAAAATATATATATATATATATATATATATATATATATATATGAAGAAATATATTCTTAAGGTGAGATATATAAGTGATCAATATCAGAGATAGAGCGTGTGTAAATATAAAAGTGAACATTGAAGTCAACACTTAGAGGCGACAGGCTGTTTCGTGGCCTGACAATTGCGTCTAGCATGAAACAGCCTGTCGGCTCTAAGTGTTGACTTCAATGTTCACTCTTATATATATATATATATATATATATATATATATATATATATATATATATATAAGTGAACATTGAAGTCAACATTTAGAGGCTATATAAAAGTGAAAAGGCAATATATATATATATATATATATATAGCGATTTCAGTTACTTAGTCATTGCTGGCCATGTGTGATTTATTTTCAAGCAAGACAAAGATTTTTGTTCCAGATTATAGTAATTTACCAATCATTATCTCCATATTTAAAAAAAAGAAAAAAATGGCCCTTTTATGCATTGTCTGATTTTCGATACGTGTCCATTATTCTTTAACTAAATATAAAGTGAAATCAGTGATGCACCGATTGTAAAGAAGTATAAGACAAGAATGGTCCTTCACGGCGGACATAGTCAGAATTAGAAGTCCTACCAGGATTCAGTATTGGCAGCCACAATTTTAACAACTTAAGATATGCAGATGACACGGTGTTGATAGAAGACACAGAAAAGAGATTACAAAATCTACAGAAGGCAGTGAAGGGGAAAAAGAAGAAAGGTTTAAGCATCAATTGCAAGACGACAACATTCATGCAAATTACAAATTGGAGATACCAAGGTGCAACAATTTAAATTAAAAGTGTTTTAACAGAGGAAGGAAAATGTGACACTAACATCCGAAGGTGCATTGGGATAATGAAAGATGCCTTCCAAAAGTTAAGCAGAGTATTAGGAAACGGGAAGATTTCGTTAGAAACAAATAAAAGAGTTCTGAACTCTTACGTAATATCATTTCTGCTATATGTCAGTGAATGCTGGACAATCTCCTCACAGATGAAGAAGATATTTGAATCAACAGAAATGCTGTTCTACAGAAGGATGCTGAGAATACTATGCACCCAATATGTGTGCAATGACGAAGTTCTAGCGATAATGGCAATAAAAAGGTTACTTATGCTTAACATCAGGAAGAGACAGTTGAAATTTCTGGGGCACATAATGAGGAAAGAGGGCTTGTAAAATTTGATACTCACAGGACAGATAGTAGGCAAGAGGGATAGAAGAAAACAATGCATAACGTACCCAGTGAGCTTGATTAAATGGATTGCGGAACAGAGTTTAGCAGAGATAACAAAAAGATAAAATTTATTAAGAACTACAACAGATAGGAAATTGTGGAGAGCCATGATCACCAATATCTTAAAGAATCACGTCATATCGAAAAATAAGAAGACGGACATGTTTATAATGCATATTTAAATGAAGTATTTTTTGTTGCTTACATAGAAATCCTGCTGGTAGCTGTAGTTGCCGACACCATAAGTTTGACGCTGCGATCACGCATTCACATGGTTGTCGGTATTTACTAGATAGCCACGAGGGTAGATGTGGCACAAGACCGAGTTTAACGTGGGACATCCGAGCCCTTAGGCTCGTCCAAAAATTCACCGTAGAACCCGCATAAACGGGATCGGGTCTGTTTATCTCCCCGAACGAGGCTCTGCTCTTTGGCATAGTCTCGTCCGGGTTCCTCTGGGCCTGAAGGCAGGGAGTTCGACCATCATAGCTGAAAAGATTTCAGTGGTTGTGAGATTGGGCGACATTTAAGTTTTCAATTGACTTTCTTATCAGTCGTAACTCAAAATAGCCAAATTGTGCTTTTAAACGTTTCATTCCAAGCAAGGCGATAATGTCACTGAGTCGCAGGAGGAGGGGGGTTACGGAGAATGGAAAAAAAATGAGGAAACATCAGTGACGAGAAGCGATAATAAAAGATCCTAGGTGACTGGAAAGCGAGAAGTTCTACAATTAAGAAATGAAAGAAAAGAAACTATTAGAATATAACTTATAACGAGCTAACTGAACAGTAAAATGATGACAACTAGTTGCCAGTCTAATACTACATTTAAATTCATGCAGTCAAGGTAGCAAAAGGTAAAGCGGTATTTACCCCCCCCCCCCCCCGAGGGAAAGATGTGGCACAAGGCCGAGTTTTACGTGGGTATTCCGAGCCCGTAGGCTCGGCCAAAAAATGCCCGTAGAAACTGTAAAAACAGAATCGGGTTGGTCAACCTCCCCGAACGAGACTCTGCCTTTCGGCGGAGCCTCGTCCAGGTTCCTCTCTGCTCAGAGGCAGAGTTCGACCGTCTTGCTGGAACAGGTCGCAGCAAGCCTGCAAAAAGTAAACCTTATTAAAAAAAATGCCATGAAAATATATATAGAAAATAAACAGAGGGAAGTCACGTCACGGCGTGAGGAAAATGATCGATGTCCAGATGCCGGGTCAGGATCGATATCATTATAAGTTTTTCTTTGGATTTTATTAAGAATCTTGAGACTTAGACCAGGAACACCAGAAGCGATATGGCAGCAATATTTGATGCACGGACGAATGGTAGAGTTATAAATGTCCATCATGGTTCCTGGCGAGAAAAATTGTCTCGCACGGACCAGTGAACCAACCTTCTTAGCAGAAGAACAAACGATTGACATTTTTAAAGTCGACCCAAATGTCGACTGTGGCGAAATTCAGAATTTAGTAACGTTGAGAATTTGAAAATGGTCCGATTTGTCGCACATAAAGCATATCAGGTGGAGGATATCATTTTTTGGCGGGTGGTGGGTGGTAAGATTTACCGAATTTTGTAGCGAAAACTTATCAAAATTTGTAAGGATCCACGAAATGACGTAACTTCTAGCTTACCAGTAATTTTAATTGGTTTAGTTTGGTTTGTTTTACGGGATATCAACCTCAATGGGTTATTCAAGATTTTTATTGCTGGTAATAATTTTTTACAAAAAGTAATTCTGGTAATATTTTTCACAAAATGTATTGCTGGCAATATATTTAAAAAAAAATGTATTTCTGGTAATTTTTTTTTTCACAAATGTATTGCTGGTAATAATTTTTTCTCCAAAAATTATTGTTTGTAATATTTTTTTACAAAAATGTATTGCTGGTATTAAAACCTATTTTTACACTTTCATAGTGATTTGACCCCAGTTTGGACGTTAACTATTTGCCTGTAGCTGGAACCCTAACAGGTGCTACCACCCTGCGTCAGGGTGGACCTTGGAACACCAGCAATTAAGAGCAGGTTCCACGCTCCTCAAAACCTCCTGATCAGAAGCCTTGCTGTCGGCTGTAGTTTATCGTCATACCCAGGACGGAATAATTTTAACTTCTCGCTGTATCCACGGCCATTTATTAAATCAAATTTACCATCTGTTGTTATTTTGTGTGTGTGTGTGTGTTCAAGTTGACTTTGGGATGGAAACAACAACGGAATGTCATTCATTATTTACATTCGGACTACTGTCACCATCTTTGTTGTTATTATCGCAACATTTCGGTCGTTGAGCTCTCCGACATTTATCAGGTGCTTGTCGATCCGGATAACCTTCCGGGAATTTTGAGCTGAACCCTTTATTCAATCTACAAGGGGTAGATTGTTCTCATTTCATTGTCCATGTCTCTGGATATTTCGTCTTGTTCTTATTTAATACTTCCCACTTGGGTATTAGTGTATTTGTGAAATTGGGCACATAGTAATCGTGAGTTCAATCCTTGGGTGTGTAGTGCAGGCCAAGATTCAGTGGACACAGGGCCAGCCATAACTGAGCAGGTCTAAATAAGAACAAGACTATATGTCCTTAGAAATGGAATGTGGAATGAAAACAACCTACACTACTCGAAGATTACATACAGGGTTTAGTTCAAAATTCCTGGATCGACCAGCACCTGATGATGACCGGAGACTTAAATGTTGTGATAATGACAACGAAGATGATAACACGAGTGTAAATAATATAAATAATTATAAATCTTCATCGTAGAAATTCAGACAGAGAATATATATAATCCCTTATCAATAAGAAACTCATCATTTTAGGCATCAGTTTTTGTCTGAATAAAACATTTTCAACGTGAGTTCAAGAAGAACCTCTTCGCCTTATCGTCGAAAAGCTCTGATAGCCTTATGTCGTGTGTATGTTCTGTTAGGGAGGTATGGTAATGGATAGCGGCTCGGATTGAGGAATCGGAGAGCCGAGTTCGAATTCCTATCAATTCAATTACATTCACTTACGTGCTAATACCCTTGGGAAAGGTATGAATCCTCCTCTTCTCCCCCACCCCCACCCCAGCTATGGGTGAATAAATAAATAGCAGGACAGACCTTGAATGGCAACTGGACTACCGCAGAAAGAAATGGCAACCTACTGCGTGAAAAAATCTGCCTCGTCAGTCATGTATCGAAAGATACATGATCGCCTAAACGTGTATCACGCATGGCACATAACTGACTGATGTTCTGTTATAGTTAACATAAAGGTGTCTCCCTAAAAAAATAAAGAAAAAAGGATATCATAGAGAAACTCCGTGTCACATTCTAAGCGCCAAAACCATCAGAAATGTTTCTTCAAAAATGGTAAGTAAGTGTTAGTTACCAAAAACAATTCCTCATTCCAGCCGCTTTATTTTCATCATTGGATTTTAACATAAAAACAAAGAATGTCCCTAAAAGTGACTTTGGGAATGAGAGTTAAGACCAAGTAAGTGACTGTATCAGTCGTATATTTATAAATGCGATTGACAATAAGAACTCACCGACCTTTTACTTGGAAGAATTGAGAAAGTAAGAGAATATGAAAAAGAATGTAGCGAATGTTTATTTGTAAATTAATTCCTTCCTTATGTTCTTTCTTTAATAAAAATCTCCAGGAATGTTTATAAAAAATGTTGCATCTGATAGGTCACCATCTGAAGTCGTATAGAATTGTCACTAAGTATGGCAGTTACGTATGTATGTGAGTAAATATCGCTAACATTTATTTTTCGGTTAACCAGACCAAGATGCGAAGGTATTTTGACTCCTTTTTCTGGCCAAAGCAAAACATTTACTTACTCCAGTCACGCGGTATTTATTGCCAAAATTAAAGGCGACGTTTTTTTCTCATCAATTTCACTTGACATTTCATAATGTACGTAAACGGGGGTTCTTCGAATTGGTGTAATGGTTAGCAAGCTCATCTTGTAAGATCAATTACGATTGAATAGTGAGTTCGATCCTCACTGTGTGCTCCATACTTACGGCCTTGTGCTACATCTAAGCTACACTAAGAAGATCGCCAGAAAGATTAAAACGGAAATATGTTAATCGCGTATAATTGTAAACTCTTCTGTTGCCTAGCATTTCTGTAAATGTTTATTGTGCAAGAGTTATCTGTCTGGTTGTTACGCTTCGTAACAGTGTTTGTGTCAAATATAATGACAGACTCCGATTAAACTAACAAAAAAGTAAGTAAAAAGAAAAAATTGAAAGCAAAAGAATAAAATTGTGAAAAAATATATTTAAAGATTCATACATGAAAAAATTCAAGGAGTTGGATCTGCTCCCTCTCTGAAAATCGTTTAGCCCCCTCCAATGAAGTTGATATGGCAACTTTCTAAGCGTAGCTTAGATGTGACCTGATGATATGAACTAGTTATAATATGGATATTCTTACTCACGACGCGCTGACTTAAAGGTCATCACTAAATTCAGAACACACTTATAATGGTCGTGAATAAGAGTAAAAAGAAAATATGTTTCGAATATTTCATCATTTTTGACGGCATGGGTAAATTCATGAAAAAATTACATGCTCTTTCATACAATCTAAGACTTAGGTGGTAATCAATCTAAAACTCTAAACTCCAAACCGTCGAGAAGGTGTAGTGAACAAAACAAGATCTAGATTTAAAATTCAAATGCTAAGCACTGACTCATTGATTTTGTTAGAAATGAAAAAGACTCGAATTTACAAACTTTGCTTAACACACACACAAAAGCGAATCCAAAACAAAACTCGTGAAATTTCACACCTTGATGCGAAATGTTTTTCGGTCAATAGAAAACTAGGAAACATTTTTAAAAAATTCAAATAATCTTCAATTCTCAGAAACATTCTTTTATGGACCTTTTCGCGAGCCGATGCGAAGTTTGTTCGTCGTCCAATGGAAAGGCCCGAATCATATCCGGGAGTGAATTCCCAAATGACCTTTTTAAGCTCCACAAATAAAATAAAAGACGGGCAAGTTCGCCTGTCACCAGAGAGAAGGAGACGAGCGTATTAAAACGTCCCTTGACAAACGTCAAACGATCGTTATTATTATCTCTACCTTTCTCCCTCGCCTCTTTTATACTTGATAAACGAACGGAACATTTTAAGACTGAGCGATTACTTCAAAGACATTCCTACCCCACGATAACGCTCATACATACATACATCCACACATACGTTCCTGCCTGCGTACACATAAACTCATTCTTGCAAGGATTACTACGAACATTTTGACGACCTTGTATCAACCAAAATACATTCATTTTATTTGTAGAGACCTTAATTGATTTATATGTGTATAAATTTGTTGTTTCACTTTACAATTTGATTTTCTTGATTTATATCCCTCTTATGGTGGGCTATCTAACTAACAAGGCCAAATCAAACTAACCTGTTTCCACATTCATACACTTCACTATAACTGATAACTCACTATAAAGGTACGGAGAAACCAGACCAGAATTTTTCGCAAGAAGTCATGGCAGTTCACAGATGATAAAGAAAAGGAAGCTATGAAGATTCATGATCGCTTATATTTTGAAAGAAAATGGCATTTTCTTTAAAAAAAAAAGATATGATTTTCCCCTCGACTGGTTTCCCTATAAACCTTAGAACACTTTCTTTCCTATTATTTTATCTATAGCTGGTTGGGTGGGATAGATAGAAAGAATCATTCATTTTCTAAGAAAGTTAGCACGAAGTGAACTAACAGTTTATATTGGAATCAAAACTTGCTCTGCCGATTCCATTTATCGCGCCGATAGCCATTACGCCAACATCACAACCAGGGACAAACTAAGAAATAAAATCTGTTCCTTGTTTTTATTACCCGTTGATTTAGTTTCAATAGGCTGTGAAGAATTTCCTGTCAATATATCACAGGGTTTTTTTAAAACTCGTAAGTATATTTAAATGTAACAACGTATTTACAGATCGTTGTAAATATTCTATTTGACACAGCTAAAGAACCGAGAAAATAAATAAATAAAAGTTATATTACAAGAAGAGCAAGATAGAAGAAATATTGGCGTAAAGAAATGGAATATTGTTTCCTTATTTGGGCATGAGCAGCAGCCCAGTTCTCACGTTCCAACCTTGACAGGGTTCAAAACATTTACGCCACCTTGTGAGCGATGAATTATTTTGTGCCCTACGATTTATTTGCCTTTGATAAAACTAACCTCTCACATCTCTCTATTTTTTTTATGACAAATGTTCAGACGAGCTACATTCCTTACTGTGGAATGGCAGCTCCTGGCTGTAATTATCTGTATTAGTGGTAATACAGATAATTACAGCCAGGAGCTGCCATTCCATATACACAAGGTAAGTACATCCTCCTTTCCTTTTGTATAAGGAGGAAGTCCCACTCTAGAACTGTTACTTTATGGAACAGACTCCAGAGAGGGTACTTCCCCGATCTTATCTTCTTCAAGTCTCGGGTCAACCGTTATTTGTCCTACATATCCCTATAATATACATTATAAATAAGGATTCCCCCACTTTGTGCCACTGCAACAGTTTAATTCAGTAACCCTCTACCTTCAGTGGCTCTTGGAGCTTGTACAGGGTGGACAATAGTATTAAAAATAGAAGGTAAAAGAAGTCGAGTGGTTATCATTCTTCAGGGATATATCAAGGACTAAAATAGGGAGAAAGAAGAAAAAGAATATATATATATATATATATATATATATATATGTGTGTGTGTGTGTGTGTGTATGTATGTATGTATAATTTTATATGCGTGGTACATAGTGGAAAGCGTTCAATATCAGTGATAGAGCTAACATAATAAGTTGTATGAATATGAGTTTGTGACCCTGGGTTTCACGCTTTTTACAACTTTTGTTGCCTCCCTTGCATGGAGAAGACAACCTCGTGAATTTGAAATTTATATAGAATGATAAAAAATGCAGTAAAATTGAAGGGCAAAAATATTTTGAATTTACAGAAATACGTATACACATACGCTGACAATTTAATCCTCTGAAAAGGGTATCAGATGAGACTGAAAGTACTTGGGAAAATGAAAATTATTTGAAAGAAAATTTTGTTATTTTTCTTAATCAATTTTCTACGGCTACCAAGAAATTGATTCGTGGACCTGAAAGGATTTAAACAAAAGTAAACAAACATAGTATTTAAATTATTTAATCAAACCGGTTTGAATGAAAATAGTTGCCTTAACACACACAAACAAACACGCACACACACACACACACACACACACACACACACACACACACACACACACATATATATATAAACGTCTAATTCTGAGTAAACTGGATTTAGATATTCACTTAAAAATTTTAGAGACTATACATACATACGGTGAGATAGGTATATTGTCGCCATTTTATATTTTTAATTTCGCGCATGCGCGTTGTTTTTTTTTATTTTATCGACTGCACAGTATAGTAGCGTTAATTAGGCACCGTCTGTGAGAAAAAGAGCACAATGACGCAATTCACTTTGCTAGAAATGTGAAAACTACATACTGTACAGCTTGGCATTCGCATCGGATGCTCCAATACGAACATTTCAGAGAGTTTGGGTGTCAATCTGAGGACAGCGCAGAGGATACGGAAAGAATTTAACGAGTCTAGTGGTGATTACGAAGATACGGTACTTTGATCGTTCCGATGAGAAAAGTACAAAAGAATTTGTTGGCGAGGGCCTCAGACTCAACACGGAGGCCTACATCGTGCCTTGAAGAGGTAGTGCTTCCCTGCGTAAAGAGGGTGGCTGCTGGAAGACCCTATGTCTGGCAACAGGACTCTGCACCATGCCACATAATCAGGAGAACCCAGTTATAGTTGTCAGACAATTTCTGCGACCGCATATCCACTTACCTATGACCACCTGACTCCCCAGACTTCAACACTTTTATTATGTATGGAGCCTAGAGACCAGCGAAACTCCTTGTAACACTAAAGATGAACTGAAGGCAAAGAGAGACCATCCAGAAAAGTTTGCTGGAGATTCCGAAGACTTCTGGAAGCTGTGGTTGAAGCCAATGACGACTTTATTGAATAAAATTACTTTTTAGTATTTGAAGATATTTTTGTGTAATTTTTTGGTAAATTAGACGACAATTTATCCATCGCACTCGTTTGTTCTTTCTTTTCAATTTTATTCGTGGTGCACATTTAACGTAATCCTTGATAAAGAGCTGAAGATTGGGAAACAATACGTATTTAACTCTCATATATATATATATATATTTCCAGTTACGAGTCCTTTTTTAAAGCTGATCGTTTTGTGTTCATTTTGTTTATTTCTTTTTTCGTAACAGATTTAATGTTTAGCATAGAGCTTTGAAAAAATTCGCAGTGTGAGATAGGCGAAAAGTAAGGCAGCTAGCAACATCAGCGCGGCAGAGAGCACTCCTTTAAAGGCAAGGAAGGGCAAAAATATTTTAAGTCAAGTGATAGCGATTGCTGTATGAGTCGTACGATTTTTGAATCAAACACGGGCAACGCCGGGCCATGCTGCTAGTATTATGTAAACCTTATTAATAAAAACAAAAAAAAAAAACAACACTCAGTACTATAAACTATGAACATGGACACAATATCTTGACCGTGTTTTGAAAATGAAAGCATTATATAAATACATACATACAACAAAATATTTTTTGTTAACAGTTACTATATATTTAAACCTTGAAAATGATTAAATGCATAGCCGAAAGCGCTCGGATAAAAAGAAAAATTGGACGGATTTTATATAATTTATCACCCGAAAAGAAAAAAATTATTAGATCACATGAGAAATTGTATAAAAAACTAAATCAAAGCACCTAATCTGTCGTATTCAATGAAATGTGCATATATATATATATATATATATATATATATATATATATATATATATAGGCTGGCATCTCGATGGCATCTCGCTCTCACCCTTTCACTGTCGAAACTGTTAAACGTAGGCGTCTCTTCTACTCCAATAGCTTCATATCTCTCACTTCTCGCCTGTGAAACTCCCTCCCCATTTCTTGTTTTCCTGATAGATATATTCTCCAACTATTCAAATGTAATGTCAATCGATCTATCCCCTAACCTTCTCTTCATCCTTTCCTCTTTGCTCTCGTTCCAACTCTCTGTAACCCCTTGCGTGCTAGTGGCTTCCCGCCTTGCTTGGGGTTGACAGCTTAATATATATATATATATATATATATATATATATATATATATATATATAGGGGTAGAGTCTCCGATTGATACCAAATCAGTCGTGTTTGGATCCCGGTTTGAGGCAATCGGATGTCTAGCCCCACTGATGAGTTGTAAAACAACGAAACAGTTTGTCTGTGGATGACAATATATATATATATATATATATATATATATATATATATATATATATATATATATATATTGTGTGAAAACACAACTATTCTTAAACATGAAAACAATAAACAAAAACTAAAAACTCTTAAAGCTATATACATAAAACTGTTGAAACCTAACCTGAACAAAATAAACTATGAAATCTCCACAGATATTCTTAAATGCCTATAATTGATAACAGAAGCTATTGGTTTATACCAACGACTTCCCATACTTAATACTTCTCGTTTTATCATGTGTGACGTCACGAGCCTCGGCATGATTTTTGCTTCCGCGTCTCGTATACACGAGTTTGTCGTTGCTTGGAAATCTTTTATGCAACAAAAACAGACTATCATTATTGTTTTGTCCCTGTATTGCTTAATATATTGAAATGTAATTGTCATCTTTGATAATGGCTTATGTAAGCCGAAAGGTTAGATAGGATTAAAAAATATGTATCAATATGGTGATTTTCTTTCATCTTTCAATCATAATGTTATTAAGCTTATCAGACAATATGAAAGGAATTTACTTAAAATAAATAGACAAAACTTGTCTATATTATTTAATGAAAAATGCATCAATATATATATATATATGTGTGTGTGTGTGTGTGTTTTACTCTTCTGTTATTATGTCTGTTTATATTGTGACAATAATGTTTAGTATCTGTAAGTATTTTTGCATAATTCTTTTTTTAACATGAAAAGGTATTCAAATATAAAGATGCAGTAGTGCCTTTGTTCAATACTTTTCGACCGTTATTCAAAAATATTAATTTTTTGAGAAAGTGTCATTGCATTGAGCATATAGAGCTTTGAAACCAAAAACTCCGGTGACATTAAGGTTGAATGACAAAAACGAGATACGGATTTAGTCCAACATCTGTTCTGTCAGCCCAAATCTCCTTCATAGTTATAACTTTATTTTGAAGCAATGGCATGCGGAAAATTTGCTGATAACATCGAATCACGCGATGCAAATTTCTGCAAACATCTTTTTATTGA
>OZ038484.1:38676341-38783841 GCA_964036315.1 Acanthosepion esculentum
TATTCATCTTAGTTTATATCTATCTATCTATCTATCTATCTATCTATCTATCTATCTATCTATCTATCTATCTCAGTTCACATCTATCTACTTATCTATATTCTGTCTATCTAGATAACAATTACATCTCGAGGACTATCGCATTAGATATTTCAAAGGCATTTGACAAGGTGTGGCACAAAGAATTGCTATACAAATTCTCTCGTTATGGAATCACCGGAAGAGTCTTTTGAACTATAAAGTCCTTCCTAACGGGAAGGTAGTTGTTAACGTTCAGTCCTCCGGGGCCCCAGCAATCTACGCAGGACACCCTCAGAGATCGCTTCTCCAACCACCCCTTTTTTACTTTTCATAAATGATCTACCCAAGTGTTTACTCCGATCATTTGTGAATATCTATGCTGATGATACGACGGTATATTGGCGCACCTCCAAACGCTAGTTGGCCAGAGATTGGTAGCTTTAACATCTCAATGGAGAAAAACTAGTTATATTTCATCATTGCCTACTGAACACTGAACAATCACCGATCACGATAAATGGATTTTTCCTCGAGGAGGCCCCATGTCTTGAGAACATATTGGGACTTCAGAATTAAAGTGGAGCACGTATATACAATCCATCGGTAAAGACGCTGAGAAAATGGTTGGTTCCCTGTACTGCTGCTGGAAGTATTAACTCCTGTTGCTCTCCTCTAGTACCTAATTCCTGTTGCTATCCTCTAGTACCTAATTTCGGTTGCTATCCTCTAGTACCTAATTCCTGTTGCTATCCGATAGTACGTAATTCCTGTTGCTATCCTCTAGTACATAACTCCTGTTGCTATTCTCTAGTACCTAATTCCTGTTGCTATCTTCAATCTTTACGAGAGTCAGATCAGGCCTAAAATGGAGAAATACTGCCATATATGGACAGGAGCTTATGTACAAGAGCAAGAATATCGTTGGTTTATCAAGGCTTTTACATTTGAGAATGTTTGAATTATGGCACCTTGTGTCCTCCACATGTTTTGACTGATCTTTCTATCACCTGATGAATATTCATGAATGTTCTCAAATTTAAAAGCCTTGATAAACCAATGCCATCCTTGTTCATGTATATAAAGACGTGCAACAAATAAATGTGTGCGTGTCTATACATACATATATATATATATATATATATATATATATATATATATATATATATATATATATATGTCATTCACAGACAGTACTGTTTCGCTGTATCTCAGCTCCTCAGTGCGACTAGACTTCCGAATGACTCAAGCCCGGATTGAAACACAACTAATTTGGTGTCAGCCTGAGCTATCTTCACTCGGTAGAGTTACACAAGTAAATCTAGCGTATTGCTTTTACAAATGTAAACAAATGCCAATCAACCAAAGTGCTCCATTCATTTTACTGAAGAGCTTTGAATTATATATATATACATACATACATACATACATATATATATATATATATATATATATATATATATATATATATATAATAGCCTGACGATTACGTCTAGCATGAAACAGCCTGTCGCCTCTAAGTGTTGCATTCAATGTTCACTTTTATATTTACACACGCTCTATCTCTGATATATATATATATATATATATATATATATATATATATATATATATATATATGAAGAAGTATACCCTTAAGGTTTGCTATATTTATGGGATATAACAGGAATATATATATATATATATATATATATATATATATATATATATATAAAGAAAAAGAAAAAAACAGTAAGATATAAAATCCGGTATTCTGATAGATATGTTTATTTTTACACAATAGTGCTCAATGTAAATTTGCAGAGCATTAATATTATAAATTAATTGATTTAAAATATGGGTTTTTCGCTACACAGTGATAACCATGTTTCAGAAATGGAAGCTAAAGCTTTCGAATTTAATTTTGTTATTAAACATAAGACATTAGTTCCATTTCCTCGTCAAGCGAATTTTATATATTCGGGTTTGTATTTTCGCTCGGAATATGAAGATGAAGGATTACGGACACAATGCTGGTCTTAGTTTCGAGTAAAAATTTTGACTGCTTTCCTCATCATCATAATCATCATCATCATTTTGGTGTCGGTTAAAACGCTGAAAAGACATATCAGAGACTCTGTTTGATTTCAATGCGAAAAAAGAAAGAAAGAAAGAAACGATGATCGAGGAGTCGATAAACCCTTCATGTTTCAAGTCTCATTAATGAAATGGAAAAAAAAACTTCTCAATTTCAGATCTTATCATTTGTACCCTTTTATTTCTTCAAATAATGACCTGCATTCATGCTTATGACTGTTATTGCAATATTTTGTTAGAGTTGTTAAGCTCAAATATTTAATGATGCAATAAGGGCATTTTGACGGATATTTTACTGTCGTAGAACCCGAAAGGAACTTAACCAATTTTTAACTTAAGAATTATGAAACATCAGAAAATGCAAAGCAGAAAACCGTAAAATTTGCACGAGTATTTCTAGTAATGCTTATTATTCTATTCTCAGTGTTTTGAAAAGAGAATCAGGGGTGCAACAAAATACAGAGAAATGTTTCTGTTTCATAAGTTAGTTTTCATTTTCTATTCTTTTATGTTATTCTTTGCGTTGGTTGTCTTTGCGTTAACTGTGACAATGTGACACCATTGACGCAGCTGTTTTGTGGCATTGACGCCTTTCTAGGAGAAAGAGGGACAAATCTGGAGACCCAAGTAACATAACAAAGAAGACAATTTAAAAAAAAGAAAAGAAAAGAAGGTTAGCGTGGGGGTTTTGCGGGGGTGTGTGTTGACCGAGATTCTATAGATACACCACCCCATAGATTGTACACCCTACCATTTGTCGGGAAAGCGGTCGCCGCCAAAATGAGTGAAATAAAAAAAATAAAAAATAGAAAGCAGGAGATAATTAGTAGACTAGAAGGATTTTCAGTAAAAGAAAAAAAAATTTATCCATAGGTGAAAAAAAGAAGAAGAGCCATTTATGTATTTTTGTATAAATTAAATATGTCATCAGAAGCACCAAGCATTTTGGATGGGGATGACATTTTATGAAACACCCTGAATTTGACACATCTGGTTTTGGAAGCTGTTTTTTATTACGACCAGAAAAAAAAAATCACAGGCTAAGAGCACATGACTTTCCACTAACACATTTTAAAGATATATACAACAGTGTATTACATAGCTTTCTTTACGGACTAAAAGATATATACAACAGTGTATTACATAGTTTTCCTTACGGACTAAAAGATATATACAACAGTGTATTACATAGCTTTCCTTACGGACTAAAAGATATATACAACAGTGTATTCCATAGTTTTCCTTACGGACTAAAAGATATATACAACAGTGTATTACATAGCTTTCCTTACGGACTAAAAGATATACACAAAAGTGTATTACATAGTTTTCCTTACGGACTAAAAGATATATACAACATTGTATTACATAGTTTTCCTTACGGACTAAAAGATATAAGCAACAGTGTATTACATAGCTTTCCTTACGGACTAGTATACTCATAATCTTCGTATATCGTCGGGGAAAGGGGAATCGACGAGCCAAGTTCAAATTCCAGGCCTAGTCAGCTGCGTTCACTTTCGCACAGTATACTTGGGAAAGGCATGAATCCACTTCATCCTCCGCTCCAAGCCCTGGGTTAAATAGCAGTGTATAATGGTCTCTCTAGACTTGGTAGGCAATCAGTGTTAAAACTCTGACCGCCAAACCGTCGAGAAGGTATGGAGAAACCTCTCATACATCTTTCCCAAGAAGTCATAGCAACTCCTAGATTATAAAGAAAAGGAAACAGCGGAGATTCATGATCGCTTACATTCTGCATAGATGTGCGGGTAGCGTAACGGTTATCGGCACAGAAAGTGAAATCGGCGAGCCGAGTTCAAATTCCGGCCGTGTCTGTTATTTTCGCTATTGCACTTTGGAAAAGTCTTGGGAAATTCGCCTCTTTTCCCCTATTAGCTATGGGTTAAATAATTGAGTATACTGGACTATCTAACTTTGTGTGATGGCCAATCTAATAGAAGGAAAACAATAAATTTCAAACGATAAAAAAAGGCAACGGTGATCTACTCAACTATCTTTCCCAAGAAGCGATGGTAATTCACAGTAAGAAAAGACATCCGTCTACATATCCGAGATGAGATATTGTAACTATTTACACTATTTACATTATTCGGACTGTTGCCCTCATCTTTATTGTCATATTCACGACGTTTCGGCCGTTGGACACTCCGGCCTTCTTCAGGTGATATACGTTGGAATTTCGAATCGGATCCTTTATTTTGTCCACGGTGGTAGATTGTTCTAGTTCCACGTGCCATGCCTTTTCCGGATATCTCAGTTTCAGTTATTTCCATGTTAGTAACTCAACTCTTTAACTTTTTGTTCACTTCTGCTGTGCCTTTATAAGTTCTAATCAGTGAATGAATTTTGGAATTTATAAACTTCAAAAGTTCAAAAAATTCATACATTGATGTCCCCACGGACCAGAGATAAAAGCGTTGGTTGAAGTAATCCAGTAACTTTACTCAAAGAGAACATACACTTTCACTAGATACTAAAACAACCTAAGCCAGTGGAGCAAATGAATATGACAATAAAGATGAGGATAACAGTTCGAACAATCTAAATAGTGTAAATATTTATAGTCAAATCAAAAAAGGAAAAACGCATTCGCACGTATACATAAATCACGAGACCTGAACAGGTAACTTGTTTTTTTTTAATTGAATTACGTACTTTCCTGAACCTGAAGTTAAACGACACTACTGAATACATTACAAAGTGTGTGTGTACATGTGTTTGCGTGCCTACGTGTTTATGTTAATGTGTGCTCGTTTATCTGTGTGCGAACATGTCATTTAATATTATCTTTATATATTCATCGCTTTTTCGCTTTAAATATGCAAATTTTATCTTAGTGTCGCACAAGGCCAAAAAGCGAAAAATAAGACGAAGAAGATTGTGTCACGCCAAATTTCCAAGTATGAAAAGAACGCCTTCTTTAAAAATCAGCATTCGAAATCCGACTTTGTATCTGTGCTCAAACACCAACCACTTGCTCCAGTACAAAATGTCTAACCAATTAAATTGACCTTCAATCGAGTAAAATGATGGTAAAGAAATAAGAGTAGGAAGACTGTGATGCGCCTATCTTTTGGGTGGGAGAGTCCTCTCTATCCAGAAAAAACAGCGTCCTAAATTCTGGCTTTTATCTGAGTTCGAAAATCGATCTCCAGAATTTATAGGCAATAGGTAACTATTCCAGTCAAGTAGTAAGTTATAAAATATCAGAATTGAGATATTTAAACATTTATTTAATATATTTATATTTAATCTTGGAAAATTATCTTTCGCTTTTTGTTCATATATAAACTCATATTGCTATTTTAACTCTCTCTTATATAATCCCACTCTAGTTAAGCTATTTAGCAGTTTTGTAGCAGACTAATCGAGCTATCTTAGAGACTGCATGGTGGTTGAAATAGTTACACCATTTCTCATCGCTATTCGAAATTCAGAAAGGAAACTTAAAGAACTCTTAGACAGGATATTAATGAAAAGCAAGAATAAATGAATAACTATTTCCTGTAAGAAAACAGGATGCATGTTGATGAACAAGTTGCTTGGTTGGTTTATTTTGTTTAGCGGCATATCAACAGCTTTATGGGTTATTTAATGCCGAAATCTAAATATTTTGTACATAATTTTATATTTCAGGATAAAGATATGTCTTTTTTCAATATATAGTTTGTAGATCATAAAATGTATTGTTGGTAATTTTACTATAAAAATGTATTTTTACATTTTTTTAGTGTTGCATTGATTGTAATTTGTTATAAAAATGTATTATTAGTCATTTTATTATAAAAAAATGAAATGCTGATTTTTGTAGATCATAAAATGTATTGTTGGTAATTTTACTATAAAATGTATTTTTACATTTTTTAGTGTTGCATTGATTGTAATTTGTTATAAAAAATGTATTATTAGTCATTTTATTATAAAAAAATGAAATGCTGATTTTTGTTTGGTGGTTCACTATTTTCCCATAGCTAGGACCCTAACAGGTGCTACCACCCCAGATCAGGATGGGCCTGAGAACAACAGGTGGTTTCATTCTCCTCAAAAACTGCAAACTCCAAACCAGAGGCCTTGCTGCCGGATGTAGTTTATCGTCATACTCAGGGCGAGTTGAGGAGGTAAAAAACTATAAAAAAAAGTTTAAGAATAATAAAGCCTCCCTCGAGATTAATACTAACATTTTGAAATTAGTGTACCCTGCCCCTAAATTTAGAGACAACTGAGATTAGCACAAAGAGACGGCTACGGGGGTAACAAAATAAGGTCGATACAGAAATTCATTTCTCTGGTTAATGTTAATAAGAGATGATGGAAAATGGGGCCCAGAAATCCGAACGAAAATGCATAGTAATAGTGAACGACGTCTCCACCCCTCCCCGCAATTATCCAGGGACGCATTTGTCTAAGGACGCAACTGTCCTAGAACCGTAGCTCACTTCCGCTCACCTGAACCACGACTAGTACCTAGGTAAAATATTCTACTATACCTAGTAAAGTATCCTAATATACTTAGGTAAATCCACGACCGGTACCTAGTTAAAATATCCAAGTGCTAAGAAAAAGAAAAAAAGAAAATATAAGATTAGAAATCTGTAATAATGTCGGTCCAAATTGATGTCCTTAAATGTAATTTGAAGAAAGAATAAGGACATAATGAAATGTTTACGTTCCACACAACCCTAAACCAAAGGCAAGAAAGGAATCCCAACCCCATCAATACTGGCAAAAGCATTGTTAGCTATTGGACTCGAGAAACCTAAATATTTGTAACCGACAACAGCTACTTTCTACTTCGTCAAAGAAAGCCGAAAGGAAACGGCTAATATTACTATTACCGTTACCATCGCAGACTAACAAAATACGCCCTTGTGCAAATTAATTGAAACAACCGCTTTAGTTTTCTTTCTTTCACCATACGGTTAGTTTTAGACCCACTAGCGTGACAGAGTGTAATCGATTTCTATTTCTTCCATTTGCAATGGTGTGTAGTAATACAAATCTATTTTCGATGTTTTATCACGCCCAGACACTATTGTCTCGACCGTCGATTAGTTGTCCTACGGTCATTGTCTGCGATGGTCGTTACTCCAAGAAAGCGTACGAAAATTGGAACGCTGCACGAACATATTGGCAAGCCTTACCAGTGAGCAAATCAAAGTACTGTCAACTGGCTCGGAAACTTTCCCGATTTAAATTCAATCGAGAATTTGTGGTCAGTCTGCAAGGAAAGACTTCGGGGAATGGACATACGAAGTTCTAACTTGTGTACTGGGTCATGTTTCATTGGAAAAATACGAAAAAAGGAAATAATAACGAAATTATTTGTTTTGTTTCAATTAACTTGCCCAAGGGTGTAACACTATTACCGACAAGACAAATATTACTAAATAATACCCAAATACTTTACTGCACTCCCTGTATGAGCGATACAAAAAATCGAAGGTATCATTATAAAAAGAAACAATTTGCATTAAATCTTTCACCACAACGGATAGCAGTTAAAAATGTGTATAAAATATACTAGTAATGATACTCGGCGTCGCCCGGATTAAGTCCTTCCCCTTTCTTGAACTACGCAATCGTTTTTTGGTTTGCAAGGTTCGCATTTGTGGTAAAATTAGGCAAGTTACTGGCAGAAGTTGCAAGTAAATGGCAGAAGTTGCCTTAATTATACCATTTCTTTTTACAATGATGTTCATTTTGTACAAGGCTCAAGAGCTACTCGAGCTAGAGTGTTACAGAGTAAGAGGTACCACCTCAAGCAAGGTGATAATGCCACCAAAACGCCAGGGACCACCAGATGTGAAAAAGAAGGAAATACTTTAGAGAGAACCGGAAACCAAATCCTAAACAGGAAACAAGGGATAAACTTCTACTCAGCTACTGACCGGAGAGGAGTGTGAACCGGGCGATAGGCGAATCTAAATACTCCTATTGAACATTTTGGCGGTCGATTAGTTCATATACGACATGTTATAATTGGATTGTTTATAATTATTAGATTTTCAAAATATAATTATTAAAATATCAACATTGCTTATTTCCTTTTATTCATTGCTTACTTAATGCGCTTGTCAATGCCTCCCCCAAAGTCAAAGGCTGGGTTTAAACTCTAGTATCTGAAGCGTTACACTTCAAACCCGGCCTTTCGACGTCATTTCGTTTGTGAGAGCTTGCGGGGAGAGATCTATTTCCTTTTAATCCCAAAGCTGTGATCCAAATACTAAGGTTGTTAGCACTTTCAGAAAAAAAAATCGTTTTTTTTATTGCTTATTTATGAAGATCATAAAAAACATATTGTGCATAATCAATAAAGACAGTTATTTAAGAGCAAATAAATTGAATATGTAAATTATCACTATTTACTTATAAGTGCCAAGTTTTTTAAAACCATTTCACCACGTGCAAGGTCGTAAGGCTACTAACATAAAACGGGATACTGAGTGTGAAAGAATGGGAAAAAAGAGAAACATTATTGAAGAGCGAGAAAAATACAAGAGTAATCAAGAGAACAGTAGATAACGATTGACATTGCATTTATATTTTTGAAGATCAAAGTTGGCCGAAAAGCATGGAGCCGGAAGAGAGTTCCACAATCGAGAAGTGCAATCAACTGTTAGCATGCAGAGAACTTACAGCCATTACAATTGTTTTTTTTATGAGACCTTGCTGCCTATAGGATGCTGTGCTTAAATTCATAAAGTCTAGGTACCATAGCGAAGACTTCATTCGAAAAATTAGTATAGCTGGCTACTCGTACCTGTCTACTAGGCAGCTAGCCAATCGCTATTTCAGACGCTTTCTCAGGCGCATTTGTGTTTGTTCAACACCCACAGGGCCGACCTGAGATCTACGCTGCAACTATGCTGAGCAGACCTTAGAGTTTCTGGGAAAGAGCGTGTTATTTGAACAAGGCCAACACGCTCAAATCCTCGGTCACGATGTCTTGTGACTTCGTGCTAGCACAGCTATCGACGACCCCTAAGGGTTCCGTCTACCCAATTTTACTCACAAGGCTTGGGTCAGCCGGTGGTATGGATTTCAAATACTTTCCAAAGGTGCCGCACGCTGGGATCGAGCCCTCCAGACCGATTACATTAGGAAGTCTCCTTCCTGACAAATCGACCCGAACCCGGGTCTCCTGGTCAGAATGCACACTTTCTAACCACTCGGCCACGTGCCCAGCATCCAAACAGTTACCCTGAAAGAATTTATAGTAAAGGCACAGGGAAGCTAAATGACGGTGGTGGGAAAGTGACTGAAGCGAAGACGCCATTTTTTAACCACTAATATTACTTATTCTTCTTTGGATCTAGAATTCAGCAAAATGCCAAACACAGAATGATAAAAAAAAACATTTGTTTGATGTCATTGTCTCTGCTCAAACGGAAATATTTGGATGGGCAGTTATCCAACTTTATATAGAGACAGAGAGGTACGATGGAGTAATGGATTGCGGCTCGGTCGAGTCAGAATTCCAGTCGTATTCATTACATTCACTTACATGCTGATACTTTTGGGAAAGGTATGAATCCATCTCTTCTACCCACAAACTATGGGTAAATAGCAGGACAGACTGGATTCTATAGCCTTGGGTGGCAACCAGTCTCTTTCTAAGAGAAAGACAATTTTAAATTCAAAACTTGCGGGGGTTCGTTTGGGGGTCTTTGTTCACCAGTTCTCTGTATTTGGATCTTCCAAAAAGTGTGGTTAGTTCTGCACAAACCTTCACCACTATAATCAAATATGTGCGGATAGTCTGGCTGTTGGTTCTAAAAACTGAGCTGATTGATCCTCATACGTCGAAATAGAAAATTCAAATTTATATATATATATATATATATATATATATATATATATATGCAGAAGGTACTCGGGTTACGTCGGATTCGACTTATGGCTTTTCGTGGTTACATGCCATCTCCCATAATATAATGCGGCGTTATATGAGGAAGACGTCGTTGTTTCTTCACCGGCTGTCCGCCATATTGGATTGTGCTACATTCGCTATCACTCGTTTGTGCGAGATTTTTGCCCTTCATTAGGGTTTCCAAGCATAAGGCAGACTCGTGGGTGCTTATTAGCTAAGTTCCGACCTACATCAAAAATCAGGTTATGTCGTCGACTCCCTGTATATATATATATATATAAATATATATATATATATATATATATATATATATATATATATATATATATATATATGTAAAAGTGAACATAGAAGTCAACACTTAGAGGCGGCAGTCTGTTTCATGCTAGATACGTCAGGCCACGAGTGGTGTTATTTTTCTCGGCTATTTATATATACGGGTCAGTGGTGCATTGTGGGTAGTCTATTTTGGCGGTTATTATACCGGAAGTCGTTTATTTGTTTATTTATTTATTTGGGTTAAATTATTTTGCTTGTTTTAATTTTTAATTTTTATTTTTATTTCTTATCTGATGATCTTTTCCTTATTTTCAAAGATATTTTGGTGTGGTCTGCGTTTTGTTTTTAATTTCCCAGATATACTTAGAAAGCATTGTGCGGTTCACCTCTAAGTGTTGACTTCAATATTCACTTTTATATTTACACACGTTCTGTCTCTGATATTGAGCACATTATCCCATATATATATATGTCTCTCTCTCTCTCTGTGTGTGTGTGTGTGTGTTTAATTAATTTGGAGTCTTTCGTGCGGGTACCAACATTGAGCTTTACATTTTAAGTTGTGTGTAACAAATAGTGATACACATTTTTAGTAAAGAGTGCGACGTGCGAGAATGGTACGAGGCTACATCAACCACCGAGCATTAAGCTCACGAGCAATGGTTCGCAGTCGTATCAGGCTCATCATTGCTCTGTCATAGGTACCCTGTATATAAATCAACGGTTGTAATTCGGTCGTACCTCCTACACACAATCGTTACACAAATATTAGGGTGTTATCTAAGGATGTAATTGACGTCATCAGACACCCTCATCAGACACCCGTATTTGCAAGCTTCAGGCGTTTATAATATAATTCATATACTGCATAATTAGAAGGAAACCCAACCCAAAACTTCCGCCCTTCATGAAATAAAGAATAAATGATATTTTTATATCAAGATTTTCACAACGATACACGCACAAAATATATCACACACACACACACACACACACACACACACACACACACACACACACATATATATATATATATATATATATATATATATATATTAATATATATACACATACCACTAACAAATACACACACACATACATATATATATATATGCAGACGCAGACGCATATAAACATAGCTTCAAGTACCACGGTCGGTCAAAAATTAATGCCTCTTCTAATTTCAATTATTAACATATTAATACAGTGGAACGTCGGTTCACGAATTTAATTCGTTCCTTAAGGCCGTTCGTAACACGAAATGTTCGTAAATTGAAACTATTTTCCAATAGAAATCAATGTATAGAAAAAAGGCACAGTACAATAAAATTGAAAAAGAAAAGCACAGTACAAGACACGAATGTATACAATACGGCGGTCGACTCAGAAATGATTCCGTTCAGGTTAACTCGGTTCTGCAAAGTTGTTCGACAACCGAAATTTTGTTCGATAACCGAATGTTCTTTTCGAAAACCGATTTGTTCGGCATGTGAGATGTTTGAGAACAGAAGTTGTTCTGTATTAGAATTCCGAGCGTTTTTATTTATTTACTTAGCTAAATTCCCCAAAAGTATTTTGAAGCTCGGGAGGGGGGGGGGGGTCTTTAGTAAGATTCTCTTTTCCTATCAAAAATTCTCTTTCAAAATGGCTACCACTCTGGATCTCCACAGAAAGCAAAGAGCTGTCGGAGAATTCTTATTTTGGAAAGGGAAATGTTTGAAAAAGGTTAATAATGATATTTTTATATCAAGATTTTCACAAAGATACACGCACAAAATATATACCACACACACACACACACACACACACACACACACACACACACACACACATATATATATATGAAGAGCAAAAAAGGGAGGGGAAAACACGCTAAAATGACATATAAGTATATATACTTATAACGAGGGGAAGGGAAATTGCGTCTAAATAATTAGCGAGGGACAGTTAAAATAAAATATCCCCCAACAAATTAAGAGACTTCACAAATTCCTTCTGCCGGCAGAGAGAAGGTTTACGTAGTCCTATACAGACTGATTTCAAAATCTTCAAATTATTGTTGGAACCAGCTATGTGAATAATTTTGAACCACTCTTTCGTATACGACTTGGCACAGGCTATATTCTCTACTAGATGTTGCGCAATAGCCGATTCCATATTTGTAGAGGGAAGATAACTATAGATTTTATCTATCTTGCCAAGTCGTATTTTAGAAGGTACATGTTGATTAATTATAGTCTCCAAATGCAAGGTTGTACGCCCCACATAACCAGCAGCGCTCTGGCAATCAAATTCATATACTAAATTACTCAATTTGATGTAGGGCAATTCATCCTTGCGAAACGACGGAAACGCAGACCTAGTTCGAAAAATACAACGCAAAGCAACAGAAGGAAAACAACCAGAAACAGACTTACTAACTTGCTTAACCAAGCTTTGGCCCTTATCCCCAATCCAGGGAATCTTCAAATAAACCGGACATTAAGAAGGCCCTTGGACTTTAGGGGAATGAAATTCCTTAGTTTTCTTATTAATAATATAATCAATAAGGGCCTCCGGATAGCCATTACTAAGGAAAATCTCCATAATGTTTTCAAGTTCACAGTCCAATCAAATAGGAGAACACATTTTGAGCGCCCTGTACACCAATCTATCTATCTATCTATCTATCTATCTATCTATCTATCTATCTATCTATCTATCTATATATATATATATATATATTACTGTAAACGTTATTTTAGTAGACACACATATTTGAGAAGACATCTCATCATTTCAAACAGTGACATCAATATCCACCAACCTTGACATCAAAAGTCTTGTTAATGAAATTGTACCTATCGGCAGAGATCGAACCTACATTCCTTTATCTTAGTCAAACAGCTTTTAGCCAGTGGTGTTTTGCCGTTCGGCCACGTTGGTAAAAAATTATAGTATTTAGAAATAACAAATAATAATAATAAAACACATTTAAGATATGCTATATTTATGGGTTAAAGTGGTCAATATCAGTGATAGAGCGTATGCAAATGGAAAAGTGGACTTTGAAGTCAACATCCAGTGGCGTCTTAGACGATCATATATCTTTCGATACATGACCGACGAAGCTTATAATGAAAGGAAATCAGTCGAAATAAAGACCTGTTTTATAAGGCTGCCTACTGTAGAACATGTAGCGGACCGTGGGGGGTGAATGTGAGGATGATATCTCTGGATTAAGATTTCCTGCTAGTCGGTCCAGCTACATAGGAATGTTGGACTATAATTAAGTCCAAAGAAGACAAAAGAAACAAACAAGACCGATACATATATGCAAACAAATATATATTATGGATAAACAAATATATCAATACACGAAGACATGAAAAGTTACAGAGTGTTTGTATGGAGAAGTTATGTGTGTGTTTAGTGTGTTGAGTGTCCGTACGTACGCGTATTGTTCTTAGCGTGTTCCCAGAATATGGGAAACGCTGTATGTGTGAGAGGTCACATATTGGTGTAAGTGAAAAAGAGAAAGTTTTATACCTCGCCTCTGCGCGAGCTTGCGGCCCAAAGCCTGAGTCGAAAAAGCGATTTTACCTCATCTCCACGCGAGATGGCCGCCCGAGGCGTAAGTCGGAAAAGAGAGAAAGAGGCGAAAGGTCAACCAGTATTTATACTCGTGGGAGAGAGACCCCTGTTGAAGGATTAAGGAAATGAGGAGGAGCTAACTCCGACAAACAATTATTCGCATATTCCTTTCACAAATAGGATTGCAAACGGTTCGATCCTCACCTCTTTGTCTTTTTGTATCAGACGAAGTTTAGAGAATATTTACCATGTCGCTTGCCTGGTGGCTGAAGTAACTGCATATTACTCGCTGACTCCAGTGGTCGTTGATCGAGTCCAGTGAAAATCGACGGCAGTACTGATCTTAAATAAGTAAATATCGAGCTGAGAGTGTGAGAGATATTGTGAGAGAGAAGCAATGTGAAAAGAAAAGGAGAAAGAGAAAGAGACTGAGAGATTGACAAAGAGATAGTATAAAAAGAAGTGAGTTGATTTTGACGAGAGTTACAGGCACATACAAAGATAAATATTTATGCACACATGTACGCACATATTTTATCAGATGAGGGGGAGAGTTTTATTTCGTGCGCTGGAAGCATGTAAGAACTCGGCCAGCCTTCGATGTTGCTACTTCAGAACAGAAACCCTGTTTACGAGCGGGCAAAACTCTAGCCAAAGAAAACAAATCGCGTCGAAACGAGACCGGCACGAGATTTTATAGTTGCATTAATATGGTGTGTTAAGAACGGCTGGATTGCTTTTAAAACTGAATCAACTCTGATTAAAGAGGCCAAGCAAAACAGAACATCGTTGTTTCTACGATATAAAAAAATAATATATCTTTAAAAAATATTAGAAAATTCTTCATGAAAATAGAAAAAATAAAAACGCCATTCTGGTGTCTATATTTACTAACATTTTTCAACAAGCTAAATAATTTAATAGCTTGCTATCTATTTAATTATGTCCCACGATCTATCTAATTATGTTTGTTTATCTATCTATCTATCTATCTATCTATCTATCTATCTATCTATCTATCTATCTATCTATCTAATTATGTTTACTAACGATTATGTTTACTAACGATATGTTTATCTATCTAATTATGTTTACTAACGATCGACCTATCTATCTAAATAAATTAAATAGCTATCTATTTAATTATGTTCCTTTATCTAATTATGTTAATCTATCTAATGTTTATCTATTGTTTTGTATCTAATTATGTTTATTTATCTATCCATTCTCTATCTATTTATTTATGTTTATCTATCTATCTATCTATCTATCTATCTATCTATCTATCTATCTATCTAGCTAGCTAGCTAGCTACCTACCTATCTAGCTAGCTAGCTAAATAAATAAATAAATTAAATAGCTAACTAGCTAGCTTGCCATCTATGTAATTATGTTCATCTATCTATCTATCTATCTATCTATCTATCTATCTATCTATCTATCTATCTATCTATCTATCTATCTAAGTGCTGAAAAGTTCTCGGCCTGATCAAGAAAGCGATGACTTCGCGCTATGGAACGTACATAGTATTCCACATATTCAGCCCATAGTTGATGCATCATCTCAACGCCCTTTTACTTTTTTCCACAAAAAAAACAAACAAACAAAAAAACGAAACAAAACAAAAAAAAACCGTTGTTTCCTCATTGAAATACTTCATTTCTGATGTTATAACGTCTGAAACAGTCGAACAATTCCTCTCTTTTCAAAGTCGTCTTAAGCTTTGTAAACACACAGCTAACACGAAACATTCTTGCACTGTTGCAGATAAACTGTATTTTGGTAGAGAATTATGTGACATTTTGGTAATGTTACTGTAACGTTGCTATCGACTATTTTCTGACCGCGAATCGCTCGCTCACCCCCAGCGTTGTCACAACGTTACGGTAACGTTGCAAAATGCTGTAGCTGAAAAATTCCCCACGGCTCAATGATAACATAAGAATACTTTTTCTTCACTTAACAATATGTATTTCGTATTTCGATTTTCCTGGCATTTATTATCCATTTTTTCTTAACGTAACGTTACAAAGCCAACGTATTTTGAAACGTTACAAGGTTACTTTGTTAACTGGGAAAGGAAATGGTGAGATGTAGCTAGATTTGGTGAGTAGGGTTGATGTTCTCAATCCAAACTCACGGTACTTCAAAATAGCCATCGCCCTTGCCAGGTGCATTGTTCCACAAAAAGCACTCCTCGCCATAACTTCAATCGTGTTTTTCTTTCAACGCCTCTTTTAATCAGTACATGTGGCCGAGTGGTTAGAACGTTCGTTTTCCGGGCTTGAACCTCACCAGGGTCGATTTGCCAGGAAGGTGATTTCTTGATTTTATCGTCCTGAGTAGGCGATCCCAGCGTACGCTAGCTTCGGAAAAGGCCTGAAAACCATATCACGGTTTGACCGAAGCCTCGCGAATGAAATTGGGTAGACGGAACTATTTGGGAGCCGTCGATGGTTGTGATAGCACTATGTCACAAGTCATTGACACCGAGGGTTTGAGTGTACTATAACTGGTTCAGAATGTCTCACAGTTGCAGTATAAACCAAAGAAGGGCTTTGTGGGTGTTGAACAGAAATATGCTTGAGCAGACGTCTGAAACAGGGATTGGCTGGTCGCCCTAACAGACATATTTACTTGGATAAGAGCTATCATAGTATATTTTGTGTTACAACTGTAGTTGAGTAATTGTATTTCACTAGTACCATACAGTGTTTTATATTCATCTATTTACAATTAATTACTTTTCGCAGTAGATTGTGCCGCTGTTTTGGTATTAGCAAAAGCAGCCTCCGAAAACACCTTGATTACAACTTCTTGCTAATTATAAAAATTAACTGAGCAGCAATGAATCCGTTTTTTCTTGGACATTATATACACATGGGCGAGCGTGAGCACACGCGCGCACACACAGACACACACACACACACACACACACACACACACACACACACATATATATATATATATATATATATATATATATATATATATATATATATATATATATATATATTGAACGATAAAAATTATTAAAAAAATTGAAATCTTCAGACACACTGGGTTGTAGATTAATATTCTTTCGTTTTTATTATTATTATTTCATTTAGATTCCTCGACTAGTTTCGGCAGAAATATTTTTTACTCCTGATGATGGCCATCATCATCAGGAGTAAAAAATATTTCTGCTTGCTGGTAGCAGTGGACTACAGAAATGAATGTCTTGATGGAGAAAATGAACTTTTGTCTGTAGTTTTCATTTGTTTTTTTATCTTTTTAATATGAATTTTTTAACATTCCTTGTGTTGGTCAAACAGTCTCTTTTAAGTTGTTATTTGAGATAAGAGCTGGATGGATTCATGCTGCTTTGAATTCCCTTGGTCAGTTTGGCAGTTTTATTGGTACCTGGCGAGGGGGTGTGTCCCTGTTAAGTGTGTGTGCTTGTGTGTTATTTGGTTCTTAGGGAGTGAGTGAGTATGATATGTGTAAGCGTGTATATTGCTGTGGGTGTGTGTTATCATTTGGCTCATTAGGGAGTGATTGAGTATGTGTGTAAGTGTGTATATTCGTGTGGGTGTGTGTATAAGTGTGAGGCTTCAACACCCCCGTAAGCATGTCTGTCTTGTGTGGGTGAGAAATGTGGGTAGGTTTCGATTTGTAGGGTTATGTATTACTACTATCTATATTGTTAAATTTATGCTTTAGCCCGACTGGATAGTGTGTTTTTAAACGTCGTATCCACTTATTTTCATATATATATATATATATATATATATATATATATATGATAAAATACTACTACTTACTTAATCAGTGGAACAAGTTTGAGTAATGTTCTGTATTAACTGAAAGTTGACATACCGCTACTTCACAGTTGAATGTGATGGGCAAATGTCACCTACTGTTTTCCGTATACACTGATAATCTAGTAGTGTGGTTAAATTTATAAAACAAAGGCTCGGGGAAGCAACTATACGGCGGTGCGAAAGTGACTGAAGCTGAGACGCTAGACCAGGATATTGCTGATTCTTCTCTGGATTTGATCAAGAATCTCTAAATATATCGCAGGAGAACCAAACTATAGGTGGCAGCAATATTCAAAGCATGGACGAATGGTTGACTTTCAGATAGGTAAGATACATTCTGGAGAGAAAAAATGCGTAGTACGACAGAATGAAGCAGCAGGCCTAACAATTGATTCAATGTAGCCTTTCCACTTCATGATGGCCGAGAATGTTACTTCGAGAAGGTGTAACGGGTCACTCTCCTGGAGGTTAGCATGCTGATGGGAAGCAGAAAGGAGTCTCTCAGACAGATAATTAATGGAGAGCAATTTTCTTTTGGAGGTGCTAAAATTAACAAGCCTTTCTTTGTCCCAGTTACAACTTTCATTTCGAGATTTGATAAGGAAAACTGAATCAAATTCGTCCCGAGACATTATAACCTCTCAACTTGTGACGAAGACCTGTCGAACACTTTCGAGATATCCAAAGCAACATCCCGAGCTTCAATCTTTATTCTTATATAAATAAATAAATTTATAAAGATATTGCAGCAAAATCAGTGACATTGCCTTCGGTAAACCTTTATCAGACCGCTCCATTAATTCCTCACGATTTCACCAAATTCTGTGTGTTTTCCGTCCCTGTGCGTGAGTGCTAAATCAATTTAGAGGCACCATTTGTCCGATTTTGTTGCCTGTTAATATATTTCTTCTTTTCTGTCGGTCACAATCCAAGTTCAGTCCGGTTTGCCGAGATTGAGTTGGCAATAAAACAACGACATTTGACTTTAGTGAAATATATCCGTTCTTTAGTCAAGTCACGAGCATTCTTCTTGCAAATCTTCATATTAGTTCCACCTTACATTGATGATGTATCAAATGTTATTCTTTCAAGTAACTTATATTATTTTTTTATTCAAACAACATGAATGTATAAAAATACACCTTTATTCATATGAAGTTAGGTTAGCTAATGACATAAAATGTTGAATTTTTAAGGTCGATTTTAGAGGTAAGAAAATCACAATGAATGGTTGGACATAGCTCCAGTTTTAGCCTACAGTCAAAAAGGTAGAAGTACCTCCGGTTTTACATTAGATCCGAAAAGGTAGACACGGCTTAGGTTTATAGCCGAATCTGCAAGTATCCACGAGGACGCTGTCGGCGTATTCTA
The DNA here is from genome assembly GCA_964036315.1 of Acanthosepion esculentum. NCBI lineage: Eukaryota > Metazoa > Mollusca > Cephalopoda > Sepiida > Sepiidae > Acanthosepion > Acanthosepion esculentum. The sequence goes on from OZ038484.1 coordinate 38,695,360, forward strand.
AGCCTTTAGAATACACCGCTTCATAAACAATATATATATATATATATATATATATAGCTATCATTTTATCGTCAAAATATTTGTTATTATTAAAATGAATGACCAAAGGATTTTTTGTTTTTTTGATTATTAAAATATATTTTTAATCTTTTTTAGAATGTTAGGAATATTGGTTAAAAATTTGGTTTTGGAGGGGTGGGGAAAAAGCTTATTATAGGAAATTTTAGTGTCTTCATTGCAGGGATTTTGGAAATTCTTGGAAATCTAATAATAGGTTTTCAATGTTTATATTAGTTAAAAGCAGAAGTCCTTGGAGAAATTAAATCTTTAATTTCATTATGTAAAACAGGATCCCCAGTTACGGAAAATCGGCTCGAAATCCTAAAATAAGAAATGTAATAAAGCTAAGACATTATTTAATTAATAAAGCGTTTAATTTCTTTCATGAAAAAGATATATTATGGACACTATTTTCTTAAGAAGTATTTATTTTCGATGAATAATGACTTTTTACAAGAATTGTTTTCATTAAAAAATGTTAATTTATAAAGTTTTAAATCTTTTAAGATTCTCTCTTAATTTGTAGCGGTTAGGTGATTATTAAATAAAAACTATATTTACTAATCATGAATTATTACAATTCAGCGACCACCAATATTAAAAAAATATTGTATATGTATAAACGTGCCTAGTTTGTTATTTACGGACGTCCATACACGACATTATCAGAAAATAAGAGCGATAACTATAATAAATTTAATGACAAATTACATAAAATTACGTAGATTATGAAGTATATTTTCTTAAATTTTGAAGATTACGCTTTAGTTAAAAATTATATAAAAAGACGCTCACATTATATTTCTCAAGTCATTTTTACAGCTATATCGACTGTAGAACAAAATTAGGTAAGCTTCCTTCTGTAAGTCAACCTGGCAACAGCTACTGCCGTGGAAAAAAATGCATTTCTACGACGTTTTAAACTTAAATTAATATTAGTTTCAAATCAAATTAATTAAACTTTAAATCAGTGACTATTCCTCAAATAAAGTTCCTCAAATAAAGTGATGATAGGTGGCTAAAAATGGCGCTAAAATAAACTATTTTAGAGATTTCAAAACGAGGTATGATGACACACACACACACACACATATACATATATATATGGTAAAAATATAGTTTTAAGCTATGTTATAATTATGGGTAAAAATCCTCAATATCATACAATAATTTGAAACATATATTTTAAAATAATTTGAAACATAACAGTTAAAGCTCACCCAATAACCGTCAGGATAATAGACCTTACTACCCATAATGCACCACTGACGAGCATATATAAAAAGCCGAGCTAAAATCCAACACACAAGGCCTGAAGTTGAAGCGTGAAAGAGTCACCGCTTGGTGCTGACCTCAGTATCCACGAATGTAAATAATGATAATTCCTCATCCCAGAAATCTATAAAGAACCTAATGCACCAATATCTGGGAATATAATGGCTCCTACAATGCGATCTCCTTTGTGACGGTGATGGAGCAACAGGGTTATAATAGACAAGGCTGAGAAGTTACAAGAGAACCGAATTCAAAACGTGGGGAGATTTCGCATATATATTTTCATATAAAAAGTAGCAATACATCAAAAGAGTGTGTATACAGATAACTGAACAGGAAGGAAAACATTACAAGCTTAGATGTCGGATAATCTGCGTGTGCATAATGTCCATATAGTTTGTTTGAAATGAAGTTTGCTGGGCAACTAAAAAGTCTGCTACCCGGGAGTATCTCCCCGGCAGGGAAGAGTCCTGATGTTATCGTTACTACATTACATGAAAAGAGAGCAAAAGAGACAGAGAAGGGCTAATGTTAATTCTTTTATAGTCCTGAAACAGCGCCACCTAACGGGCGCATTGGCAGATAAAGTTGTGTAACCCCTCACACCTTTTACAGATGGCGAGCATTTTAGTGAGAAAAATGCCTCAAAACAAAGCTGTTTTAAACAAATATTCAAAGAAGTAAAATAAGAAACATAAAAACATTTTGTCGAGTCATTAAACGGAAAATTATCTAATACTTGTTTTATTTTTATTTTTTATTTTACCGTTAATTTATTTACAGAGTGAGAGTAAAGAATTATATTACTTGGCGGGCGTCATTAAAAAGGCGTTATTTGCCCGGAGCGAACATAGCATCACGCGACGGAAGGATATAAAAGCAACCGCTTGCGCCGGTGCTGTTTATATAGACCGTTTAAATGGTATGTGACTGCAACTGAGTACGGTACATAGGATGAATGTTTACAGACTGGTGCCAACAACATTTTCTTGTGAGGTTTTGCAGTTCTATGTGGGGATACTGAAAGCTTCGGTCCGATCTACGTTCCAAAATATGACCAAACATCAGATATTTTTTGGAAGGTCTTCTAGCTTGGACCGGAAAGTTTTCAACAGCTTGTCATATACCTACGTAGGCTTGCAAACATTTAGCGTTGAGACACCGTTTCCTGTACGATCCCCGAAGTTAAGCAATAATCGAGCCTGGTCAGTACCCAGATGGGTGACCGCTTGGGAATACCAGGTGCTGTAAGCTTGGATATGCGTGTGGTTTAATGAATAATGACACGGAATTGTTAATTGAAGAACCGAGTTCCATTTTCAGTGTGGTTCGTTATATTCAATTACGCGCAAATATCATTGGGAAAGGTATGAATCTACCTCTTGTCCCCCAGCTATGGATTAATTAGTAAGACTTGTACCACTAAAATCATTATTATCTAAAAAAAAAATAATCCTTACAATCTAAAAATATATCCTGGCTCTAAATAACCTGAAAAGTGTTGACAAGCCATAAAAAACGAATCAATCAATATACCTACTTGTATGTTATTCCAAATCTAAATACACACACACACACACACACACACACACACACACATATATATATATATATATACATACAAAGAAATATAGTTTTAGGGTGTGCTATATTTATGGGATAAAGGGCTCAATATCAGAGATAGAGCGTATGTAAATATAAATATAAAAATGAACATTGAAGTCAACACTCAGAGGCGACAGGTTGTTTCATGACAGACGCAATCGTCAGGCGCGAATGCTGGATTTTTCCTGGACTATTTATATATATGGGTCAGTGGTGTATTGTGGGTAATCTATATATATATGTGCATTGTGGGTAATCTATCTATCTATCTATCTATCTATCTATAAAAAAAATCCCAAACAAAGAAAGAAAAAAGAATGTAAGTCTAAAAGATGAACAGCTATCTGTTCAGTAAAGTGCTCAACGCCCAGATTACTGTACTTACCCATGTATAATACGCATTTTTTATAAAAAATAATAAGCAAAATGCCGTTTGTTAGGTCGATTTCAGTTGTGAAATTACTATTCACCACAAACATACGACAATTTGACAATAACATTCGTGGATTGCGGCCCCATAAGGATGTCAAATACAATCATATGTATCTAACAATATTTTCAAATGTAAAATAAAATAAGAATTATCATAAAACTAAATTAGAATAATATTATTCTAATATTATTTAAAACCATTCTTTTTTAAAAAAGAGTAGCAAACGCTGACCGTAATGTAATTGGATATGCACAATTTATAGGGTTTGATTACCAAACGAGGGGTGCGTATTATGCACGAGTATTTTCCCACACTTTCAGCACAATTTTAGGGGTGCGTATTTTGGAAGAGGGCGCATTATACATGCGGAATTACGGTATATATACAGAGCAAAAAACGCCTCACAGCATCAACTTTTAACAAAGGGCACCCCAAGTCGTTTCACGCTCTCACGATCTTCTGACGACTATATACAGGGTGCGACCGATATACCTCTCAGAAATGCCCCTCATATAATGATAAGTCATTAGTAGCAATGATGTCTTCCTCTAGCTAATGTCTTACCGTTGCGTGGGTGGTATTTCCGGGAGCTATATATGGGAAATATTTCTGCCGCACTCTGTATATATAAACACGCCATTTAGCCTTGATTAATACAGTTCTTGATTTCGTTTGACTTGTATTTTACAACTATTTGTAATTAGTACACCATGTGAAGAAAAAAAATTAAAGCGAGTCTAGTTATATCGGTAAATGTTGGGAATAACATAAGCGGTGCATGTGACAAATAAGGAAGATTGATGTAAAAATCGGAATTATAAAATACTGTTGGTAACAAACAGAAAGAGGCGTTTTTTAAGGCAATTCATCACAAGCAAGGCGGGGGTGCCACTAGTACGCAAGGGTGTTACAGAGGATTGAGAACAAGAGTAAAGAGGCTTGTTTGAGGAAAGGATACAGAGGGGGACGAGGAACAAGCTCAGGGTGTCAGATGTCGATTGACATTACACTTGAATATTTGAAGATTATAGTAATAGGGGAAGCAAGTAAGGGGAAGGGAGTTCCACAGACGGGAAGTGCAGGAGAAGAAGCTGTTTGAGTAGAAGAGACGGTTACATTTAACCGTTTTGAGAGTGAAAGGGTGAGACCAAGATGCGAGCCAGCTAGCACGTTTAAATTCATGAAGTCCGGGGACAGTAGCTCGTCGGAACAGTTGTCGTGAAAATATTTGAAGAAGAGACAGAGGGAAGCCACAATAGGTCGGTGGGATATCGATTGTAGACTAGATGCCAGATCAGGACCTGGCATCTATTTGAGATATATAATAAGAAAAAATGCTTGGAGAATTTAGCACTCACAGAGCGCACTGAAAACAAAAGAAGAGGAAAGCAGCCTGGAACCTATTTGACAAGTCTGAGCAAAAGAACTGGAAAAGCAACGACATTGAATTTTACAAAAAGTTCAAATTTACTAATAGAACTGAGCAAAATTTGTATTTACTATACTTAATTTAGTACCATACAAGCGGAAGGCTTGCTTGTCTTAAAAGTTAGCATTCCATATCCTGGGCTTTACCTGGTTCGAATGCTGACCTCTAACATCGGAGAGAAATGCGCAGCTACCCTAACTTCGGAACAAGTCTCCAATTTTAATGACTACAAAACTCATAAGATACTTATTAAACGTGTGCAAAGGTTTCCAGCAAAATAGTTTCAACTGTATAATAAGCTACTAATTTTCAAGAAAGAACGCTGGAGAACTTTGCACATGCCTAACTAGCACGACCTACCATTTTTTATTGCTTCCCAGAGATCTTTACTTGCATATTATTTTCCAATTTCATATGTATTGCATTTAATATCAAGAGCATCTTGGAGTCAATCTATTAATCTAGTGTTTTGAAACCTTTTTGGCAATGTGGGCAATAATTAACTTTGTACAATATGAATAAACAGTGTCTCGCATAATTCATTAGATTAAGGTTTCTTCGATGCGACATGTAGAACTCAAAAATTGACTTCTCCAAGGAAAGCACAATATAAATTATGTTGACTATTTCTATGATGAATCCAGACTCTAGCCCAGGAATAGATAGTTTCACCTATTACCCGGTACACACTCTTCCTCGGTCTTTTGAACAAGAGTAGAGATTTATCTCTTGTTTCCTGTTTAGGATTGGGTTTCAGGTTGCTTCTAAAGTCTTCTCGTTCTCTTTCAGTCCAGTAGCACTTTGTGTCTTAGCGGCATTTTTGCCTTGCTTGGGGTGAATTGATTAAAAAAAAAAGAAGTCATCAGCACCAGCAAATGTTTTTCCAGATTTTTAAACTAATAATGAATGCTGGAAGGTCAGTTTTCATGTTCTTCTAATTTAAACAGTCCCTTTATGATATTTACTTAAAGATGATAGATTTCTTTCGAATAAAGATGTACAGTAGAATCCCTGACAACCGAACTAAGAAGGGCTTCCGGATATGAGGAATTAGTTACAAAGTCCGGATACGAGGAATTGGTTGCAAAGTCCGGATATGAGGAATTGGTTGCATATCCGGATATGAGGAATTGATTACAAAGTCTGGATATGAGGAATTGTTTGCAAAGTCCGGATATGAGGAATTGGTTGCAAATCCGGATATGAGGAATTGATTACAAAGTCTGGATATGAGGAATTGTTTGCAAAGTCTGGATATGAGGAATTGGTTGCAAAGTCTGGATATAAGGAATTGGTTACAAAGTCCATATATGAGCAATTGGTTGCAAAGTCCGGATATGAGGAATTGGTTGCAAAGTCCGGATATGAGGAATTGGTTACAATGTCCAGATATGAGGAATTGGTTACAAAGTCCGGATATGAGGGATTCGTTGCAAAGTCTGGATATGAGGAATTGGTTGCAAAATCCGGATATGAGTAATGGGTTGCAAAGTCCGGATATGAGGAATTGGTTGCAAAGTCTGGATATGAGGAATTGGTTACAAAGTCTGGATATGAGGAATTGGTTGCAAAGTCTGGATATGAGGAATTGGTTGCAAAGTCCGGATATGAGGAATTGGTTACAATGTCCAGATATGAGGAATTGTTTGCAAAGTCTGGATATGAGGAATTGGTTGCAAAGTCCGGATATGAGGGGTTATATTTAGATTAAAATAAAATAACTGAAATCAGGTTTAACATTTATTTTCAATGTTTTATAGTAAACAAAATAAGCTAATGGTGAGTGAAATATAACGGAATTGGTTTTAAAGAAAAAGAAATAAATTATGTAATGTTAATGAAAATTTATTAAATTAAGTATGCCACGTATGCGAAGCAAATAATGTAACGGTGATTTTTTTTATCGCTGTTGTATGATGATTCTTTCTCTTCTAATGTCATTCTCAACTTTTTCCGCATTTGATTTTGCTTTTGTTCTTGAAATTTTTTAAACCAAATACACTTTTTAACTCTGCGTGCGTTATTGCTATCGTCATAGCTGAATGCTGGCTTTCTTTTCATAAAACTGACAGCCTTTTTAATAGCTTTTTCAATTTCAGTCCAGATTTCATTACAATCATGCATCTCGTCGCTATCTTGTTGCAGATGTGTCTCATTGTCATCCTTTCTTCTTATTCTCATCATCTTTTGCACCAATACAAGCCATTAGGGTGAAATAAGCAATTATCCAAAGTAAATTTCCTGAAAAACAGAAATTTCAAATCAGTTACATATCACCCAAATAGTTCAAATATACCCATCAAAATCATACCCGGAATTACCGGATTCCGGATATGAGGCACTCCGGTTATGAGGGATTCCGGATATGAAGGATTCCAGATATGAGGGATTCTACTGTATTTCAATCGAGCATTGTTCATCAGATTCTTAATATTTTATATCCATTTTTTTCTGTTTACATTCACAAAACTTGCGACTTCAAAAGTTTATTTGTTAGCCAATTCATTTTTTTTGTTTATTAAATTTTTCTCTTTCTGTAACATTCATAAAATTATCTTTTTTGTTCGTATTTTGTTAAATTTTTCAAGTTTTTGTTTATGATTCTGTAGTCTTTTCGCAATTTCCAAAGTTTTATTCTCATCATTTAATAACTTTACAGTAATTTGTTTCTATTTTGAGGTTACTTCTTACAGTTCTTGGTAATCGTAATTTAAAAACAAATTTGCATTTATTACAGATTTTTTATAATCATTTAATTGGTGGTTTGAGATTTCTTTTATGCAACCTCAGGGTTATTCATCATATTGTAAATAAATACATATTTATTCACAATAAAAATTAAAAATCAATACATATTTATTAAAAATATAAAATAAAATATATACGTATTTATTTACAATAATATATAAAATTAAATACATTTTATTTACAATATAAAATAAAGATAAATATATATTTAATTATAATATAAAATGAAAATACATTTATTTACAATATTAAATATAAATAAACATTTATTTATAATATAAAATAATAATAAATACATATTTATTTACAATATAAAATAAGAATCAATGAATATTTATTTACAATATAAAATAAGAATGAATACATATTTATTTATAGTATAAATGAAACTAAATACATATTTATTTACAATAAGAAATAAGAATCAATGCATATTTATTTACAATATAAAATAAGAATGAATACATATTTATTTATAGTATAAATGAAAATAAATTCATATTTATTTACCATAAAATGAACGAAAATGAAACATTTATTTACAATATAATGTAAAACAATATCTGACTTCATCAAATATGCTATTGTAAAAGTCGGTAATGAAAATAGATAAGCTGAAATTCACACGGTATGTTTATTGCATAAATATAAGTATATACTGAAAAAGTAACTATTTTCAATTAATTAATATCTATTTTATTGTGAAATCATTGAATTGCAAAATAAAATTTCACAGTGTGTACATACTTTTTGAGGGGCCTCTCCATAGTTAATTTTCCAATTTATAAAAAAAAACCTGAAAACTTCACTGACGTATTATTTAATACCTCAGAGAATGCAATATTAAAATACGATATACTGTAGTTAACTTTAAGAATTACTCAGCAGCAAGCAACGATTGTAATAATACAGTCAGAATTAAGTATGTAGGATATTAGTTTTAAAAGAAAATTCAGTGACCTTGCACTGGTTTGGAATATGGCCTATTCGTGATCAAGCCACACAAAACGATATACTGTTTCTATTCAGCCTTGATAAGATTATTTGTGGCTTTTGCTTGCGAAATCACGAGTCGACTGGATTAGTCATTGCCCATATCCCTATATTGGTGAGGTACTTATCTTCCGCACTCAACTATTTAATTGAATCGTAAACATTTATAGACTGCAGAACAACTTTTTTATTAACGTGGGAACTTAGCAAATGTTCCTGTGCCACATCGTTATTAACCACAGACATCAGGGAATGATGTCAAATGGGAAGTCCTAGCCACAAAATGGATTTTCTATTAGGTTGTTACATATATTCGTTCGTTTTTTTCTGATGTTCTGGGAATTATCGCGAAGAATAATCTTTCGTAGCAATTTTCGCTTCTTAGTAACTATGGTCAACCTGTGAAAGTGTTGTCTAGGGTTATTGAAATTTTATTTCAGATTAAACAACCACTTTGAGATGGAATGCCGAGTAGACAAGAATGGGCATGTTCGACGTCTTCCCTTTGGTTTTAATCAAGGTCTGGCAAAGCTGCTAGACATTTGTGTTCTGTAGGGTTTCGCCTTCTTTACCGACAGAATGGCACAGAAATGATTTTCCCCGTTTCAAGGTGAAGAAGTTCGAACTCATAGACTCTCTGCATTCTGCCCGAATTGTTCAATTTGGTGAGAACCAGTTGCGCGCGCTGATCAAAGAACCGCGCCAGACGAACAGGGAATTGGCTCAGAAGATAGCAAACTCTCACATTACTGTCGCTCATCTTCACTCAATGGGTAAGGTCCAAAAAGACGATGCATGAGTGTCACTCGCATTGACCGAGAGAAACAAACTCAAGCGTTCCTTCATTGCTGCCAGTTTACTCGCCCACCACCATTCTACTCGTGGATACAAAGAAAGACGTCGGTTAGGAACTTCTGCCACATCCAACATATTCTCCTGATCTAACCTCTTCAGACTACTACCTTTTTCAGTCGCTTTCTAACAATTTGAGGGGTGTTTTGTTCAACAACAATATCGAGCATAAAACGTGGCTTGGTGAAGTTTTCAAGTCAAAACCTAGTGGTGTTTATCGTCGGAGCATTGAAGTGGATCGTTGGCAGAAGTTCGTAAACAATGAAGGGGAACACATTGTTGAATGATTCATCAGAACAATTAATAAATAATAAGTATTGAAATAAATTATAAAATCGAACTAATTGATATAACAACCTAATATGTAAATCTGATTTCTTACACAATTTTTATCCTAGTATAAGAGTTTAGGCCTATGCAATAAGTGGTATCGATAGAGCACGATTTGCCCTTAGACGTATGAGATAATGATATATAAATTTTTATATATCAAGAACGTTTCATGCTAGACGAAATCGTCAGGCCTCCATGAAACAGAGGCGCCTCTGAGTGTTGATTTCAATGTTCACTTATATATATATATATATATTTACATACGCCCTATCTCTGATATTGAGCACTTTATCTCATAAATATAGCACACTGTAAAACTATATTTCTTCATATATATATATATATATATATATATATATATATATATATTGTGCATTTAGGCAGCAATCCTTCATTTATACATGTTTCATTCAAGACGACAGACAAGGTACTACGATTAAGCTTTTTTATTTAATTTTTCTTGTGTTCGAACAAGTGTTTCCTTTTTTTGGACACAGTGTGTGTAGATACTGTATAGAATAAAATAGGAATAGTTTCTCATTTGTCGTTCGTGCGCATGCGTAAGTGCACCAATGTAACACATTTAGTTCGATAAAAGACGAAACGCGTCACAGGAAAACTTTTTTCCACTTTATCATACATTTTTTTCCACTTAAGTTGTATAAAATAGATTTAATATCTTGCAGTTGATAGCTGTTTGGTGGGTTGGTTATGCATACCGATTGTGTGATGAGTAATGAAACTTAAAGGGTAAAATAGCGATTAGGTGAGTCATAAATAATTTCCGTTTTGGTTTATGTTATATAGGAATAAAGTGTTGCTGCCGACATTTGAATTTGAACATAGGTCGCCAGTGAGCAAACACAGGCGATCCCATTATTGAATTAAGTAGACCACGTGACCATAGAGGAAACGCATACATGTAGGAAGGAAGTAGCTGACGACTAAACGATCGTTATTTCTAGTCTATCCTCTATACTATTCGGATCGCTATTCCTATTTTATTCTATATTACTATTTACATTTCTTCTCTATCCTATACTACTATACGGACCGCTATTCTCTACTCTATTCACTATACTATTTCTCTGTTCGGATCACTATACGGACTACCATTCGAGCGACTATTATCGGGCAAGTACTATTAGTGGGAGACATATTCGAAGGCGTCTGCCGTCCTGCGTATGACGATAAACTACATACACGTCCTGGGTAAGACGATAAACTACATCCATCAGCAAGGCCACTGATCGGGAGGTTTTGAGGAGCGTGGAACTGCATCTTAATTGCTGGTGTTCCCAGGTCCATCCTGACCTGGGGTGGTAGCACCTGTTAGAGTCCTAACTATGGGCAAATAGTTAACCCCAAAACTGGGGTCAAAACACAATGAAAATGTAAAAATAGGTTTAATACCAGAAATATTTTGTAAAAAAATATTACCAGCTATACATTATTTTTGAAGGAAAAAAATATTACCAGCAATAAAAATTGCCGGCATTAAATAACCCATTGTGCTTGATATGCCATAAAACAAACCAAACCAGATGGAAGGCGTCTATCACCAGTTTTGTTCAACGGCGTACTATAATTTGTACCTGCGATTACAAAGTCTCTACTACAACGGGCATTACGAAAGTGCCAACGAGTAGTCGTTGTCATCACAAAAGTGGAAACGCGTGTTCACTGACACCATAAATGTTTATCAACTTTATTGGTAAAATAATAAAGTACAAACATCTTATTCAATTTTATATTCACCGTTATTTGCAATGACCTGTTACCACTTATCTGGCAGCTGTTCGATACTTTTTGAGTAAACTTTTCGCAGGTTTTTAGTGATTTTCTAAGCGTACGTAAACGTGGCACAAGGCCAAAGGTATGGTGCGAGAATCGAACTCGCTATTCAGTCTAGCGAGAGAAACTTGCTAACCATTAGACCACGTCGAAGTACCTGAAATGATTTTTTAAGCGTGTGGCACAAGGTCGAAAGTGTGGAGCACCCAGTGAAGATCGAACTCACTACTCAGTCGTAATTGATCTAGGAAGAGAAGCTTGCTAACCATTACACCACGTCGAGGTTTTCGACGAACTCTTGAATCTGGTTTTCACTAGAGAAAGTTTTCCCCCATGAAAGCGTTTTGCAGCGATGGATAAAGGTACTTTTAGTGCAAGGTTAGGCGAATGTGACGGGTTGGGTTAGAGCAGACCAACCGAGTTTCAAAGATTTTTTCTTGTGTTATTCTTGTTGCATGCCGTTTTGTGTTGTTAGGGAAGAGAGCACGTTTCCTTTAATGCACTGCGTACGCTGCCAATGTCGTACAAACACTAAGCTATGGGAGTGTACTCCAATTTTATTCTTACCTGCCATTCGTTATTACAATTGGTTTCCCACAAACGGAAATGACTCAATACAAAGAAGCTTTAGATAGCAAGCAGAAAGGAAAGGTTGGCATTTTGGTGACAATTAACGAGGAAGGAAGGCTAGGAGAATTTATCACTTGCAGGAGGCAGGATAATAAAAAAAAGAAAAGCAACAAGTAACATACTTGAGCAGTTTGAGCAAATGGATGGAGAAGCAAGATAAAGTCGGTTCATAAAAGATAAAAACACAGGAATCTGCTAAGAGCCATAATCGTGCATGTCCTGAAGGGTCATGGCACTAAGAGAGAGAGAGAGAGAATGACAGGGAGAGAGAGAAAGATAGATAGAGAGAGAGAGATAGAGAGAAAGAGAGAGAGAAAGATAGATAGATAGATAGATATAGAGAGAGAGAGAGAGAAAGAGAGAGAGAATGACAGGGAGAGAGAGAAAGATAGATAGATAGATAGAGAGAGAGAAAGAGAGAAAGAGAGAGAGAATGACAGAGAGAGAGAGAAAGATAGATAGATAGATAGAGAGAGAGAGAGAAAGAGAGAGAGAATGACAGGGAGAGAGAGAAAGATAGAGAGAGAGAGAGAAAGAGAGAGAGAAAGAGAGAGAATGACAGAGAGAGAGAAAGATAGATAGATAGATAGAGAGAGAGAGAAAGAGAATGACAGGGAGAGAGAGAAAGATAGATAGAGAGAGAGAGAGAGAAAGAGAGAGAAAGAGAGAGAGAAAGAGAGAGAGAAAGAGAGAGAGAGAATGACAGAGAGAGAGAGAGAGAGAGAGAGAGAAAGATAGATAAATAGATAGAGAGAGATTTCCCAATTGTTTCGGTGGTTTCTGTACGTACCGTGATTGAACCGAAGATTTCTATTATCGCTATTTCATTTTAAGGCAAGTTGGTTCATATCGTGTGGAAGACTGGCTTAACACAATATTCCAAGATAATCAGTGCCCCGTCTGATCTTGTGCTTTATAAACCTAGGTTTAATAAATACCAACATCCTGCGTTTGATGAAATTATTTTTTTACACGCTACTGTCTGGTAATGTTTATAAGTCAATTGTCATCCGTGATAAACTCGTGGGCAATCATGTGGGCAGAATATTTTCCGGCAGTAGGCTGCCTTTTCATTCCGCGGTTAATTGGTTGTCATCCAAGGCTACAGAACCCAGTCTGTCTTGCTATTCAAGAGGGGAGTGGGATGGATTAATACCCTTTCCAAGGTTATATGCACGTAAGTGAATGTAACAAACCCGACTGAAATTCGAAATCGGCTCTCCGATTTCCAATTCCGAGACGTTATCCATTACACCACACCAAACATCATATAAAATAAAATTACTGAAAAAGCGGTCCGCTTATCCTGCCGATCCAGAAAGTATCTCGCACCTTCTGCCATTCTTTATCTTTTATTTTCCCAAGAATTGCGAATTTTTAAAATAGACACTCGCGGGAAAAATTCCCTGAAAACTACAATCGCAACCCCTTCAAGCCAAGTACCAATCGTTATCCATCCTCCATATACTATTCTTCCTACTTCCTACTCTTATATTCATGTTACACACTTCATTTGGTATTCCTCTATTTTGAGTGACTCTTGAGCCTGGTATTGGGTGAAACATTAGTAAAAGTAAAGAGCACTAATTAATGTAAATATGCTCACCGTAAATTTCGGCATTTATTACAAAAATAAAAATAAAAATCCGGTATTAAACATGGGTTTTAAAAAATCATTTGTTAATTATCGATTTGTAAAAAAAACGGTTTTAATTATATTAGGTCTGAACAAAAGTTCATATTGTTTTTAAGTGAATTTAAAAGACAATATTTAGATATTAGTATATAAATATATTCAACCATATCTATGCCATTTTGTCTTACTGACTTTTACTATCTTCCATCCTCTCAGAACTTGGCATCTTTCTGGAAGTTGAACTGGTTTAACTGTTATTTTTTACAGGCTTCGGGAGAATTAAAGTTGTTCCCATTAAAAAAAATTTGTAGGGATCGAAATATATGATAAGTGGAAGGTGCAAACCCAGTTGAGTAATGTTAGTTTAGTAGGAGATACAGTACAATAGTAATTCTTGACAAGTCTGCAAAGTAGTGTGAGGTCTGGCGTTGTCCTGATGGAAGACAACACCATTCCGAATAGCCAGCTCTGGACGCTTTTCTATGATTGAAGTCTTTAATGGATGTATATCCAAAGATTTGCTAAAAAGTTTTATCATCAAAATCTTTGTCTTATTATTAAGAGGAAAAACCAACGTATTTTTGATGGAAAATTATTTTTTAATCCTTTTTAGAACGGTCAAAACTGGTTAAAAATATTGTTTTTTCTGACGTTAAAGGGGGCTATAAATTATTATGAGAAAATTGTGCGCCTTTTTTACGATGAAAAACACACTGATTTGAAAATTCTTGCAAAAATCAGTTAATTGTCGGATTTTAATGAAACTTTCAGGTTTCACATATGAATTAAATTGTCGTTTAAACATTTCTGTTCTTTTTTCTTACAAATCTTGGTATAAATACCCTTTTACATCTGTTAGCCCAGCAAAAACTTTTTTTTTATGTGCCGTGTCCTTTTAGGACGTAGGCGATCATGGCTCTCCACTCCCCCTTGTAGTTCTCAATAAGTTTCGTCCCTCTGCCACCTCCCCCAGACCACGTTCTGTCATCCATTTGCTTAAACCCGCCTGGTATATCATGCATTGCTTTTCTTTGTCTTTCTTTCCCTCTATTCAACCTGTGAGTATCAGATTTGCCAGGCCCTCCTTTCTCATTACGTGTCCCAGAAACTTCAGCTGCCTCTTCCTGATGATAAATATATGCCTTCTTCTTGTCTGCATCCTTTCCAAGACCTCATCTTTGCTCATACGCTCGGTCCATGATATCCTTGAGCATCCTTCTATAAAACCACATATCTGTCTTCGAGGAAATCGTCCCAGATTCGCCGCCGTAAAGGAGGACAGATGTCACGTAACATCTCAGTGCTCTTTTCTTTGTTACCAAAAAAAATCCCCCTGTCGTGCAATACTCTGTCCAGCTTTTGGAATGCGTCTTTGGCCATCCCGATATGTCTACAGATCTCAGTGTCGCACTTGCCGTCCTCTGTCAAAACATTTCCCAGATACTTAAACTTTCGCACCTGCTTGATTTCAGTGTCCCTGACCTGTAAATCGAATTTCGGGCTCATCCTTTTACTGATGACCATGCATTCTGTCTTCTCGTAGTTTATGCTTAGTCTCTTCTCGTTCTCTTTTGCTTAGTCTCTTCTCGTTCTCTTTTGCTTCCTTCTGTAGCAGATTTTGTAATTTCTTTTCCGTGTCTGATATCAGTACTGTGTCGTCTTATGTTGTTAAGATTGTGGCCGCCAATGATGAATCATGGTAGGATTTCCAGTTCACTCAGAATTGACTCGCTGTATAGGTTGAAAAAGTCCCGTGAGAAGACACATCTTTGCCTTACAACCCTGTTTATTTTTGTATATCTGCTGAACACATTCTCTATCTGTTTGTTGTTAAGATTGTGGCAGCCAACGCTGAATCCCAGAAAAAAACAAATTGTGATAAAAATGAATTACGGATCAAAAGTGAAAGAGGAAGAAAGAAAAGAAAAAAGAATGAAAAAGAATAGAGAAAGAAAAAAAAAGAAAAAAGAATGAAAAAGAATAGAGAAAGAAAAAAAAGAAAAAAGAATAGAGAAAGAAAAAAAAAGAAAAAGAATGAAAAAGAATAGAGAAAGAAAAAAAGAAAAAAGAATGAAAAAGAATAGATTAAGAAAAAAAAGAAAAAAGAATGGAAAAGAATAGAGAAAGAAAAAAAAAATGAAAATGAATACAGAAAGAAAAAAAAGAAAAAAGAATGAAAAAGAATAGAGAAAGAAAAAAAGAATGCAAAAGAATAGAGAAAGAAAAAAAAATGAAAAAGAATACAGAAAGAAAAAAGAAAAAAGAATGAAAAAGAATAGAGAAAGAAAAAAAGAAAAAAGAATGAAAAAGAATAGAGAAAGAAAAAAAATGAAAAAGAATACAGAAAGAAAAAAAGAAAAAAGAATGAAAAAGAATAGAGAAAGAAAAAAAAAGAATGGAAAAGAATAGAGAAAGAAAAATAATGAAAAAGAATACAGAAAGAAAAAAAAGAAAAAAGAATGAAAAAGAATAGAGAAAGAAAAAAGAAAAAAGAATGGAAAAGAATAGAGAAAGAAAAAAAAGAAAAAAGAATGGAAAAGAATAGAGAAAGAAAAAAAAGAAAAAGAATGAAAAAGAATAGAGAAAGAAAAAAAGAAAAAAGAATAGAGAAAGAAAAAAAAGAAAAAAGAATGAAAAAGAATAGAGAAAGAAAAAAGAAAAAAGAATGGAAAAGAATAGAGAAAGAAAAAAAGAAAAAAGAATACAGAAAGAAAAAAAAGAAAAAAGAATGAAAAAGAATAGAGAAAGAAAAAAGAAAAAAGAATGGAAAAGAATAGAGAAAGAAAAAAAAGAAAAAAGAATGGAAAAGAATAGAGAAAGAAAAAAAAGAAAAAAGAATGAAAAAGAATAGAGAAAGAAAAAAAAATGAAAAAGAATACAGAAAGAAAAAAAGAAAAAAGAATGAAAAAGAATAGAGAAAGAAAAAAAGAAAAAAGAATGAAAAAGAATAGAGAAAGAAAAAAAAGAAAAAAGAATGGAAAAGAATAGAGAAAGAAAAAAAAGAAAAAGAATGAAAAAGAATAGAGAAAGAAAAAAAGAAAAAAGAATGAAAAAGAATAGAGAAAGAAAAAAAAGAAAAAAGAATAGAGAAAGAAAAAAAAAGAAAAAGAATGAAAAAGAATAGAGAAAGAAAAAAAAGAAAAAAGAATGAAAAAGAATAGATTAAGAAAAAAAAAAAGAAAAAGAATGGAAAAGAATAGAGAAAGAAAAAAAAATGAAAAAGAATACAGAAAGAAAAAAAAGAAAAAAGAATGAAAAAGAATAGATAAAGAAAAAAAGAAAAAAGAATGGAAAAGAATAGAGAAAGAAAAAAAGAAAAAAGAATAGAGAAAGAAAAAAAGAAAAAAGAATGAAAAAGAATAGAGAAAGAAAAAGAAAGAAAAAAGAATGAAAAAGAATAGAGAAAGAAAAAAAGAATGAAAAAATAGGTAAAGAAACAAACAAGGAAAAGAGAAATGAATACGAAATATACATTGTAAATAGAAACTGAAAGAAGTTAGGCTTGAGAAGAAAGAAAGAAAATGAAAGACTTAAAAAGAAAAAGAAAAAGGACGAATGAAAAGTCAAACTTTAAGAGAATTTAAATAATAAAAGTGTGAGAACGAATACTCTCCTATAAGATATAATTCGTGACCGTTTTGAGTTCCATCCTCACTAAGTGTCCTACAACTGTGTTCATGTGGCAGATTACACTTAATAAATAACTAGTTTTGTAAGTCCCTAGGCCTCATGAATTTAAACGTCCTACGAGGCTGGCATCCCGTTCCCACCCCTTCACCGTTGAAACTGTTAGATGTAGACGTCTCTTCTACTCCAATAGCTTCATGTCTCGCACATCTCGCCTATGGAACTCCCTTCCCTATTCCTGTTTCCCTGACAAATACAATCTCCAACTATTTAAGTGTAACGTCAATCGACATCTCCAGTTGCCTTGATCTATCCACTTCCCTTCTCCACATCCTTTCACCTTTCATTCCTATCTGCTCTCGCTCCAAATCTTCTATAACCCCCCTTGCTTTGATCGATCCACTGTTTTTCTCTTTCTCCACATCCTCTCCTTTACCACTCCTATCTGCTCTTCCTCCAACCCTTCTATAACCCCTTGCGCGATAGTGGCCTCCAGCCTTGCTTGGGGTGATACGCTTAAAAAAAAAAAGAAAGTATTTTTGTCACTGAATAATTGTTAGGAAACTAGTATACCATTATGAGTATGTTGTGTTAAATGTTCACTGGGTGACTCGTGCGTCTAGTTTTGTGCCATATTCCGCTGAGATCTTGCAAGTAACTAAAATATGGAAATTGAAAGAATGAAAAACAAAACCTGCCTCAGATAATTTCAGCCATGTTTAATAAGGGTGTGCCGGGGCATATGCTACTAAATATGATGGGGTGGGGGTTAAATTCCATTGACAGAACTCCAGTACATTGCCTGCGCGTTAAAGGTGATAGGCTTTAGCGTGGATTCCTTGATCGACAAACCATGTGTTTCCTGGTCATTGGAGAAGGCTTTTTACGAACGATGCCAAATTATCCCTGTCCCACAAAGAATACAAGGACACCCACCATCCGAAGACCCGAAGCCATTCCCATCACAGAAACTAGAACTGTTCTGCAGATGGAGAGAATGAGATTATGTCTCAAAAATCAAGGCATACTCAATAACCGGGTCATTCAAAATCGGATTCAAACTTTTTTTTTCACAAAAAGAAATAGTAGTGGTGCTTTGGTAAGAACGATAGACAGCAGCTGTTAATTACAGGGAATAATCTGGCTTCGGTTGACACTAATTAGATAAACTTTAGGGATAAAATCTGTATCATTTAGTGTTTTAATTCCGTGTTGCAATTATAAATATATTCCCTCTACATCTAATTGAGAGCGACAACTAGCCTGCTAGTCTCGTAAGCTGCATGAAGCGAATTTGTTATTAACTTGGTGTTTTAGGATTTTGACTTTGATCCAAACGGAATCAGCCTAACAAATATATTCAGACGGCCATTTTTTTTATCTAACGGCTTTCAATGTTTTCTTTGTAGCGAAAACAGTAAGTATATTTTTTTATAATGATATTCACCCTGTACAAGGCCCAAGGGCCACTCGAGGTAGATGGTTACAGAATAAGAGGCATAGTTTATGGGGGTATGTGGAGAAGAGCGGTTGATCCTAGACTTGAACAGGTTAAGACTGCAGTTATCGGGGAATCCTCGTGCTCTTGGAACTCGGTTCCATAATGTCGTGGTTTTTGCGAAGAAGCCGCTCGAATGAAATTTACATTTCACCAATAGAATACGGAGGGAATGAAGTTGGTTCGCTGCAATATGTTTAGCATGGCAGATTTTAGCCGTGAAGTGTAGAACTGGTGGAAATAAGGAATGTAGTTCGTCTAACCACTTTCCATTCAAATTCTCTTCAAGTCGAAGATTTTGAATGCGGACTACAGGGCTCTCTTTGGTGCTATACAATCATTTCGTGCCTTCACGATCAATATAGCCTAGTTCATTGATACGACATAAGCAAGTCTTCCCTAGATCGTACAGATTTTGATCTGTTTACAAGTAGAAGTGAGGCCAACGATGCTGAGTCTTAAAACAGATGAAACTGCTGATCATTTCCCAAGCAGCCAATATACGGGGGCAAATATAGCGTGATGATCAATCCATCTATTTATTCATATATTTGTCTTAGTTAATTCATTAGAAGTACGTCTACTTTTCGTGGTGCGAAAAGTGGGATTGGGGTGTCGAGTTCAAATCTGAGGTAGTTGAGTTCACTTTCGCACAAGTACTATTGGAAAGGGAATTTTTCTCTCGCACTTCCCATCTGTGGAATTCTTTTCCGACTCCTTTCTTCTCTGATAACTATAATCTTCAAAAATTTAAATGTAACGTCAATCGCCATCTTCTGTCTTCTTGGACGCTGTTTCATTTTTGTCCTTTCCTCAATGCTCCTCATTTTCAATCTTATTCTCTTTCACTTTCACTCACTCTAACCACCTATGTACAAGAGGCATTGTCGCCTGAAACGGTTAAAAGATATTATTCACATCTAAGATAAGCGTTAATAGGTTGGTTGCTACTCAAATACCTTTGGCTAGCAATCAGTCTAGGAGAAGGAAAACGCTGAATTCAAAACCAACACAAAGAGAAATGGACTCCGGTATGCTTACTAGTCCTACGACTGCAGTACATGTGGTGTCCTTATCATTTTAAATCAAAACCATTTAAATTCTCGTGCGAATTAGACACCGGATATATGTTTACCTTTTTGGGTTTCGTTCAAATCAGACATTGGACATATGCCTACCATTTTGATATTCGTGCAAATCAGACAACGGACATAAGTCTAACTTTTTGATTTTCGTGCAAATCAGACATCGGACATATGCCTACTATTTTGATATTCGTGCAAATCAGACACCGGACATATGCCTACTATTTTGATTCTCGTGCAAATAAGACACCGGACCTATGTCTACCCTTTTTTATTCTTCTGCAAATTAGAGCTAAGGTGTGAATCTCTGGCAAACCGGGTCCATGTTTACGATTTGATCTTCGTGTAAATCGTATATATTTGTACCTTTTTTAATATTGAGCAAACTGAAGCTATGTCTACCTATCTATGGGTTTTCAATCACCTGGAAAAGGTTGATATGACGTAAAACAAATCGATATGATTTTAGAGGATCGACCGATATCAGCCGAAAACCTGTTCGATGTGCATAAGCAAAATAGGTTCTTTCTTTCTTTCTTTCGTAGCAATATAATGTCACATAGTATATCCTTTAAATGTCATATGGTATATCCTTTAAATCGAGCTATTCTAATGAACACTTTACGTTGGAAGATATCTCCCCAAAACAAGCAATCAACCTACAGATTGGCTATAAAAATGAAACTTTACTACAGATTTGTAAAAAAAAGCTGCCAGACATAATCGTAAATTCAAACTCGCTGCATTATGAGACGGGTTCCATTATAGCACTAAGCAGTTCACTGGTCATAAAATCCCTGGTATAAACGGTGGATTGTTGCTCTAGCAGTAAATTATTATCATTGCATTATAATGTGTTGTGAATACCGTTATTTGGTTATATTTTATTGGAACATGGGAATTAAGTATTGATAATGCTTTAAATGTCATGTAAATCAGTATTATTGACAAGATCGGCACACAGCTTTGGCAGATGACGTTTGATGCAGTGTTTATTTAATAAGGTTAGATTTTCAACATTTTATTATAAACACTGCGTTAAATAACGTTTCCAGTTATGAGTTTGGTCACTGTACACAGGGAGGGTAAAGTAAGCCGTTTGATAATATTGTATACTATTGTGTTATACGAGGAAAAATAAGACCAGTTCAGGATCTGAATTTTGTGCTGAAAATCGTCAAATCGTATTAAACGTCAGGTTAACTAGTGGCAATTTACGGCAATTTAATTTTATAAAAATAACACGAGATCCTTGTTAACGTGAGATTCTCCTGTCAAACTATGTTACTCACAGACATAACAGGGAAATAAAGTAATATTGCGATCAGAATGCATAATCGAATCGCGCCATATTGAATCACGACCACCATTGATAACACGAATCTTTCGTTTCGATAAGCTAATAATTTTTAATTAGTTCCAAAAATATTTGATGAATTATCTTTTGTTTCCTGTTTCAGGCAAAAACGCACATTTTTGTGAACTGTCTACTGTAGCAGTTTCACAGTGATTACTTTGAAGTCGAGTTTAATCTTATTCAAATGCTAAAGAAAATGAATTCTTTTTCTTGACAAAAGGATGACGGAAATAAAGATAGAAAGAAAGAAAGAAAGGAAAACACAACTAATGAAATCATACCTCAAACAGAAAGAAAACAGAAAGAAAAACAAGAAAGACGGAAATACGTATTGAAAGCAAGTCAGAGAGAAGGAAGGAAAGAAAGAAAGAAAGAAAGAAAGAATGAAAGTGAGAGAAAACGAAAAAGAAGCAAGAAAGACGGAAAGGCGTAATGAAAAGTATAAAGAAATAGAAAGACCGAACGAAATAAAGAAAAACAAGAAAGAAAGACAGGCATATGTAATGAAATACAGACAGAAAGAAAGAAAGTGAGAGAAAACGAAATGGAAGAAAGAAAAATGGAAATACGTAAAGAAAGAAAAGAAAAGAAAAGAAAAGAAAAGAAAAGAAATCAGTATCTTCACTAAACTTCAATCACTATTTTGATCTGCAGGTATCCTGTCCTAATGTACTCACCTAGTTGAGCGCGGAGGAAGTTTAGTACCTATTGGTTACCCTACTGTTATGCCCTTGTACCAAATTAAGTCATACAAGTAAATTCTGATTTTCTGGTGACACACTTTTTGTGCAGGTGTATTAACTGAAATTAAATAATTGTCTTTGCCAAGTTTTAAGCCTGAAATTGCATTATTTTCTTGATCCGAACGATTAGACTGAGCGACCCTCCACAAATAACGCATCTTGCTGAATACCCCGCATCATGCTGTCCGTGACGCCCGGGGTGGTCATAGAATTTGCCATGCCTCTAAACAACATATGCCAAATAGTAAACAGCTAAAAAATTATAAAGGAAGATTGCAATTACGGCCCATTTTTTTTGTTTTGATTGAAGAAGAAAAAAATAAATTAAACAAAAAACAAAAAGCGAACGCAGTAAGTTCCTAAAAATTCATTTTTATGGTCTTCCTCTCCGCAAAATTTCCAATCACAAAACCTTCAAAGTAAATCTCCTTAACTAAAAAGTGTATTTAGGTAAAAAATGACACACGTGAAATGAAAGGCAACAAAAATGAAAAAAAGAAAACAAAAGACATTTGCTTGCGACCTCATTAAAATAATTCATCTAAATACCGCCTCCCAATAGTTTCCACTCAGGATGGACGGCTCTTCCCGTTAAGTTGGTTCCCTGTGCCGAGCCAGGAAATTTTTCTCCCCGGAATCGATCCTCCAAGTCTATAAATCGACCATTCGCCCTTGCATGGAGTATTGCTGCCATATATGGTCTGGGGCCCCTGCTGTTTGCCTCAGGGTTCTTGATAAGATCCAGAGACGGATATGCAATGTGATTGGCCCTGATCTGTCATCTCGTCTGCAGTCGCTCTCTCACAGACGCGATGTTGCCTCGCTCTGCCTTTTTTACAAGTACTTTCACGGTAATTGCTCCGAGGAGCTGCTTTCGCTTGTCCCTAGGCCTCGTGAATTTAAACGTCCTACGAGGCTGGCATCCCGTTCCCACCCCTACACCGTTGAAACTGTTAGATGTAGACGTCTCTTCTACTCCAATAGCTTCATGTCTCGCACATCTCGCCTATGGAACTCCCTTCCCTATTACTGTTTCCCTGACAAATACAATCTCCAACGGTTTAAGTGTAGCGTCAATCGACATCTCCAGTTGCCTTGATCTATCCACTTCCCTTCTCCACATCCTTTCATCTTTCATTCCTATCTGCTCTCGCTCCAAATCTTCTGTAACCCCCTTGCCTTGACCGACCCACTGTCTTTCTCTTTCTCCACATCCTCTCCTTTACCACTCCTATCTGCTCTTCCTCCAACCCTTCTATAACCCCTTGCGTGATAGTGGCCTCCAGCCTTGCTTGGGGTGATACGCTTAAAAAAAAAAATAAATAAAAAGTTCTGGGTACGGAAAAATTATCGTACTGTATGAAACATCATCAGTGAATAATCTCATATTTGTTTCGATTCCGTATTCTTGTGGCAGAGTAAATTTCTGACCGGACACATACATTTATATTCATTTGGTACTTATTTGAATTTGAAAGGCTTGACATAGGACTATGTGTTTAGCGCCTGTCATATTAATAGTAATGGGTTTAATTACATTATTTTCATTGTTTGGAATTCACTATTTCTCTTTTCCTAGATTAGGAGCCCTATCAAGACAGAAGAGAGACCAGTCTACCCTATTATTTCCGGGTTTGAAATCAGAGTTTTCTTTTTAGAAAATTTGAGTTAGATCCGCCGATTCCAGTTTCTTCTCCGGAAGCCATTACGCTACTTGCACCTCTAGCAGAGCAAAGAAAGTGAAAACCTAAAAAATTATCTGCATTTTGTCAGAGGAGTGACAAGATACTGTGGAACATGAAACTAACGGATGTACCCATCATTACTGGCGTGCTTAGAACAATCTCGAAACGACGTGTTGAGTGATAGGAAGAACAGAAAATTCAACTGGGAAATGAAACACCACAAGGACGACATTGCTTAAATCATGCAGAATACTGGAATATTGGAGAGATTTGTTGTCATTTTATCTCGCATGAAATTCTCAAGATAATGATAATGTGAAGACCCTCAAAGCCTAAAATAAAATTTAAAGCATAAAAGATTAAATTAAATTAGTTTAAAATAGAATTTAAAGACAAATAAAAAAAATCTTTTTGTCGACAATATACTTTATGTGTGTATCAGTTGGGCTTTGACGCCTACACACCTGTCATGCTATCAAAATTTATCAGCTCGATCGACTGATTTTTGTTCAGCTAGATTCGGTAAGATTTATGGCCCACTTAGTAGTGTTGGAAAGTATGATTCAGCCTTGAATTTAGGACTTCTTTTTCACTTGTCGAGAGCAAAACTAATTGGTAGCGTGTGGGTCAGACAGGTGCGAAACAAAACGGAAGGCAAACGATGTCCGTTTCAAAAATTACTCCACTTAACGGGTTAGATGAATTAATTACAGAATTGAGTCTACTTGTCTACTTTATTAAATTTTCATTCTTTTTATTTTAGTCATCAGTTTCTTTCTTTCTTTCTTTCTTTCTTTCTTGTAAGTTTGGTGGCTATAATAATAACGATTTGGTCATGTGATTTGAGTCCAAGTGAAAACCCGAATGCTGAATACTATTAGGTTGAGTCATAAATAATTTCTGTTCTTGTTTATTAACATTATTCTTAAAAAAAAACGTACAAACATTTTTATTCAATTACATATTCACCATTATTCACAATGACTTGTTTCCCTGATAAATGCAACTCTTTGATTCCTTCTGAGTAAAATTCCGCAGGTTGTGGCGTGAAAAATTGTTTTAACTTTTATCACTTTGTAACTTCATTTGCTGTACAAAGATTTTTATCCGTCCACTGATCTCTGAACTGTTTGCATTTCATAGTTGTGTTGTCATATCCTGCTATGGCAGCAGAAAACAAATTTGAGTGAAATTAACAATAAGAATACTGCAATTGAGAGGACTTGAAAAAGAATGCAGTGTAAAGAGAATTAATATTAATAATGCAGGATGCTAAAGGTTAACGAAGTCTTGAATCTTGGATTTCTTTCCAAGTGATAGTGAATGCAATGATGATTTTCTAGGCCCTGAACGAAATTAAATATCAATAAACCGTAAATATTTTAAAGGTATTTTCTTATTTTGTTGTTTTCAGAGTTTTGTGTCGGGAATAGAATATACTGATTTTTAAATTATCAGGTTGAAGTTTTGTTCAATAAAATATTTAAAAAAGAATTGTAGCTATGGTCTTCAAAATACGAGTGCGTCGTATACACCGGTGCGTCTTTACGGTGTTAAGTGTCAGAATGTGTCTTCTGCATTACAAGTATTATTTTGTAGGGATATTATTATTATTATTATTATAAATAAATAAAAATAAAATATAAATAAAAATGACGAAAATTATAAATAAAATAAAACAATAGCATAAAAATGTTGTATAAAATAAATACAATTAATAATAATAAAAATACCCCCCAGCATGCAACAAAATCTGTTTCCGCCAGAAATATGAACATTCTGACAAAATACGTTACATTCAGTCTCTTCACCACGAACCTTGGTACGAGCAACACGCGTCAGATTTCTCTCTGGCTTGAAATATTACGGAGTAAATTCTTCTTTTTATCACATGTACTATAAAATAATTGTAATTTAAACAATACACACACCAGTACACAAAAATATAAATAAATTGTATGAAATTAACGTACAATTTACCATGCTTTTCATATTATTTGTGCTTTTATCTCCTGTCAACTATGCTTTTATCTCCATGACTACGAAGCTAATTTTTGCCGCTATGATGTGAGTGAAACTGCACAAACTAACATATAAATCGAGTCTTTCATTTGGAATCATGTATGACGTCCAAAGAAGCAGTTTTGTCCATCAGATCGTTTACAACAATCAAAAAATGTAATCAGCTGTCGGTGCAAGGTTGAGTTATTTGTTTTAAGGCCAGGTGAATTTGGCAAGTCGAGCAGAACAAACCAACCAAATTCCAATTTATTTCCTGGGTTATTCTTACTGTATCCAGTACAGTATATAGAATAGCATTTAATTGTATTATTTTTCATCGTATTTATTATTATTATTATTATTATTATTATTATTATTATTATTATTATTATTATTATTATTATTATTATCATCTTATTATTATTCTGATTAGTAGTAGTATTTTCTTAGTATTATTATTAGTATTATTATCTTATTAGTATTATTTTTCTTATTAGTATTTCTTATTAGTATTAGCATTAGTATTATTATGTTGTTATTATTATTAAATTATCTTATTCTTATTAGAAATATTTTCTTATTAGTATTATTATCTTATTTTTATTAATATTATTTCTTATTAATGTTAGTATTTGTTTACTAGTATATTTCACGAATAAGCAACTGTTACAGCCGTTTAGATTTGGATGTGCTAATTATGTGCCCAATTAGTATATGTCGTTACAAGGAAGTGTAAGTTAATTTTGCAGTGTTTACTGTTAAGTATTTTTTGAATGAACCCTTAAGGCGTTGGCTCCGATTGGGAGGAAGTTATCCAATGAAAATGCCATCCTATTAAAAAAAGTTCCACGAATAAATACGAAGCACTTTTAGAAAATTACCTTATGAACAATAGCAATGATATCAGCCATCTGCATGAGATATTTAGATAACACCTACTCAGTGTGGCTTTACCAGGAAGAGATACAACTTCTGTTGGATCATGTGAAATCAATAAATTTATTACTACAGAGAAATAAACAAGACCTGGCTGAATGTACGAAGCACTCATAGAGAGCCGGGGTTCAAGGCATCCATATGAACGGACATTATCAGAACTTTGATTTCAGTTATCCATGCATTGTAAAAGAAGGAAGGAAAGAAAACACTTTTACGTGGTCTATTGAACAGGAGTAGAGGTTTATCCCTTGTTTCCTGTTTAGGACTGGGTTCCTGGTTCTTTCTAAAGTCTACTTCAACTCTATATTTCTAAATTCTCTGTCTAAACTCTGAAATTTTATTTATTATTTATTTTTCTCCTTCAATAGGAGTAGATAGGTTCGTCTAAACCGGGTTCAAACTCCTCCCTAGTTTTTTTAATAGGAGTAGGTATTTATTCCCTGCTTCCTCTTTTCTTTTTTTCCTGTTTAGGAATGGTTTTCCGGTTGCTTTTAAAGTCTTCTCATTCTCTCTCATACTCGGTCACCCCCCCCACCTTTGCGTCTTAGTGGCATTATCACCTTGTTCGAGGTAAATCGATTAAAAAATAAAAAACACACAGTCATCATCATCGTCATCATCAGTCCCATGACCATGTGTGATCGTACGGTCGCTGTGTAGCGAAACACTTCCCCACCCCTGTCCGCCTCGTACCTAGCCTGTTTTAAGCAAGTAGACATACCGGAGCCCATCCTTTTTCAGGTCAATCCACAACTGATCTCCCTCAACTTGAAATCTCGCCTTTTTTCACGAACACGTGGCCAGTGATTCCATCGGGGGAACCTGTCACTGTGGCAGTTGACTTCAGTAAAGCAAGTCATCATGCCGTGTCATCATCGCACTTGCTGCATATATCGCTATAGAGTTCAGCAAGTCTGATCCATTGTACTAGATGGCCATTGATCCCCGAATGAAAATTCATCCGCTTTTTTGACCGTTTTTCTTTTTAATTCTTCTAGGTGCCTTGGCGAAAAAGCCTGGTCGGGGAACTGTTTTAGTTGCTGATCTTCTGAACATGTGACAAGTAGTAATGGGTTAATAATTTATACACTTTAATAATAAAATAAAAGACTCTTTTTGACCATCCAAGAGGGCCACGGAATGCAACAAACACCTGATGACGACTAGAGAGTATTGTGGAGGAAATGTGTTAAAGACAAAAAAAAAACAAACAAAAAAAAAACAAACAAAAAAAAAACAAAACAAAAAACATAGCCCGGAAGAGAAAAAAAATCTGTAATAGTTACATCTCGATTTAGAAATTCAGATTAAAGCAAACAGTTTCGGACATCTTGTATATATAAGATATTTGTGTGTACAGAAAATAAGAGAAACTGTAAATATATATAAATAATATTTATAGTTTTACACAAAAATTTTCTTGGTAGTTTTCTTCTGCTCTAAGATCAAAATGGAGCAATCGGCATGTAAATTTCATGGTCTAAATCTAAATTTCACAGTAAAATGGTCTAATATTTATTATTTCTCAATTACAATAAAGAGGCACCTACTAAAAAATCAATAGTCATCATGTTGGGCATCTTACACATAGTCTTTTTTGTGACCTCATAATATTATTTCTTTGCTCCAACTGAATTTCTCGGTATCTTTGCTGATGACACATTTTTTTTTACTCCTGTCCTCCTAATGGTAAGACTGATCAGTTCGATAAGGTCAAATTGACAATTATCTAAAAAATGAACTAAAATCTGTTGTTAAATAAAGTAAAAATGGCTTGTTAATTTTAAGGCCTACAAAACGAAACTACTCACATTTTATCATTTTAGAGAGTGTTTTTGTCTTCCATCAGCATGGCAGATGCTAAGCTCCAGAAGAATGACTCAATGTGCCATTTTGGTTTAACATTTTCCACTGACATAGAGTGAAGCGATTACATTAAATCAATTTCTAGGTCTGCTGTTAGGACAGTTGGTTCAGTGCGTCATACCAGACAATCTTTCTCGTCAGAATCCTTCTCACACATTTATAAATCTACCATTCATCCGTGCATTGAATATGACTGTCATAACCGGTCTGCTGCTCTTGCAATATATCTTGAGATTCTCGATGGTTATGTTATATTATTGCTCCTGACCTGGCATCTCGAATTCAGTCACTTTTCGACCGCCGCGACATAGCTTCTCTCTGTCTTTTCATGGTAATTGTTCTAATGAGCTTTCATTTCTGCGACATCGACTGCGTGAATGTAAGCGTACTACTAGATTGGTAACTATATCTCATCTTTTTACTGTTAAAGTAGATCGATTTAACCGTAAGTACTATTCTAATAGTTTCTCTTCTCGCACCTCTCGACTGCGGAACTCTCTTCCGGTTTCTTGCTTCCCTGCTACCTACAATTGTCACCCGCGACTTGTGGAATTTGTGGAGAAAAATGATGCATTTCAATATTACTCAATGATCTTAACGATGTGACCTCCATCTTCTGGATTTCTCATATATTTTGGAGTCATTTCCTTGTTCAAATTTAAATTTAATTTAAATTAAAGGGAAAAAGATTTTCAGTGGGGGTTTGTTCCCACCGCGATCCCCTTTGATCAAAATAAAATATATTTACCCAAGTAACCTAAGAGTCATTCCCTTGTTAAAATTTAAATTTAATTTAAATTAAAGGGGAAAAAATAAATGGGAGGTTTGTCCCCCCCCCCCCGCATGGATTTTCTTTGATCAAAATGAAATATACTTATAGAAGTACCCTAGGAGTCATTCCTTTGTTCAAATTTAAATTTAATTTAAATCATTTTGAAAAAAATTCTGTGGGTTGTTTTTGTACCTTCTCTCCGGGGCCCCTCTTTGATGAAAATGAAATATACTCATCCAAGTACCCTCGGAAATGTAATTTCAGAATATATATGGTTATGGGAATCTATCTCCCAAACCCTAGGAGGAGTTAGATAACAAACAAACAGACAGACAGCGGCTACAACTTTATATATATATATATATATATATATATATATATATATATATATATATATATATATATATATATATATATGTATGCTTACCCAATGCACTTTTTGCTAATCAAGCTTTTAAGACGAAGCAGTTAAAATCTGCTGTATTAGCCATTGCACCATTTGTCAAGCTCTTAAGACAAGAAAAACGTACAATGAGTAATATAACAGATTTTTCCTGTTTTGTCTAAAAAGATTAATTGACAAAATCTGAAAATCTGTAATAATAATAATAATAATATATATATATATATATATATATATATATATATATATATATATATATATATATATATATATATATATATATATATGTATGTATGTGTGTGTGTGTGTGTGTGTGTGTGTGTATAAGTGAACATTGAAGTCAAAACCCAGAGACGACATACTGTTTCATTGGCAATCATTAGGCTACTTGCGATGTATTCTTCTGGAATATTTATATATACAAGTCAGTGGTGCATTGTGGTAGTAGTTATTATTTTAACGGTTGTTTTGGCTGGAATGGGTTGTTAATTTTTTATTATTTACTTAATTTATTTATTTGGATTCATTTATTTTATTTTATTTTTCTTATTTATTTTTATTTTATTTATTTATTTATTCTTTTCTGCTTTCGAGTTTCAAGTAATATAGTACAATTTTTGTTTTCGTGTCTGCATTTTGAGATGAACTCTGATCGAGTGGTAGTGGTATAATAATAAAGCAGATTTTGACTGTTTCGTCTTAAAAGCTTGATTGGCAAAAAGTTAGTTTCTTTGTTTCCAAGGTCCTTCAGTTACTCCTATATATATTTTTCTTCATTATTTGATGATTTTACCGTGGCTTGGTATATTACATTGTTTGGTAAGCAATTACCGTTTAAGGGACATTCGTTCATTATTCTGCAGTTACACGTGGGTTTAATTTGTTTGGGTGTTTGTGCTTGTTTATTATTTGTGCCATGTTCAAAAATAAGTAAAATAAAATTATTCAAATAAAAAATAAAAAAGTAAATAATAAAAAATTAACAAACCATTGCCTCCAAAATAACTGTTAGAATAGACCACAACAATCAACCCAAAAAACTGCAAATTCTGTTTGAAGGAAAAATAGCTATAATTACATTCACAGACTAAAACAAATTAGTAAATAAAGGATCTGAACTCATCTCAAAATTTTTGCTACGTTACTTAAAAATCGGAAACTGAAGAGAATAAATAGAAATAAATAAAATAAAAATAAACAAGAAAAAAAAACAAGTGAAATAAATTAATCCAAATAAATAAAATAAATAATAAACAAATGAACAAACCACTCCCACTAAACTAACCAAAAATATTAGAATAGACTACCAACAATGCACCACTGACCCGTAATATGAATAGGCGAGAAAAATCAGAACGCATGTGGTCTGATGATTGCGCTTGAAACAGTCTGTCGCCTCTGAGTGTTGATTTCAATGTTCACTTTTATATTTACATACGCTCTATCTCTGACATCGAGCACTTTATCCCATAAATACAGTATACCTTAAAATTATATCAATTCATATATATACAGGGTGACCCCAAAAAACGTGAATTTTTAAAGTGCGTATTGCGTATGAGCAAGTGGCAACACTGCGAGAGAGCAAGTAAACATTTCGCCATTTTAGTAACGAGAATGAAATTCACAGTATCCCAGCTGAGATGTTGCAGCAGTCAATGAGGAATCTCAACAGCAGATTTCAAGAATGTATTCGTACAGGAGGACGCCATCTACAGGACGTAATTTAAAAAAAATGAAAATTCGATCATTGTTTCTTAAATGGCATGCTTTAAGGTTTCAATTACTGTGTATTAAATATTTTTCTTCCATCACTCTTGGTTTTATTGGATTGTTAAAAAGTTCCCGTTTTTTTTTTGGTCACCCTATATATATATATATATATATATATATATATATATATATATATATATATATATATATATATATATATATTTGTCTTAGTGTATGTGTGTGTGTGTGCTAATGCGTAAATATCTTATACATTGGTTACACAATCACGATATTATCGATCCGGTTAACTTGTTATTTACCATATAATAGTTCAATTTAATCACATGTCACCAGCCAATACATAAAAAACTCATCAAGAAATCCAATAAATACTTATTAATATACACAAAAATATAACTACTACATAAACTATAAAAAAAAGTCTACAAATACCACAAGCCTTAATCTTAAAAGACAAACTACCCAGCTTTAATGAAATTTCGTTCAATTTAGGATGCTCAATATAATTTACAAATCAAAATGCTCAATATAATTTACAATTAAAAAAAGGAAAACAGCACGACATCGTAAATTGACGCGTGAAAACGCGATACTTGAAAAAAATGTCACCCACCGACGCGTGAAAACGTGACACTCGAACCGTAAAGAAACACAATGCATACATATAGACGCAAACCTATCAACCCACAAGAAATTATTTGATGATTGTTTATAAAATTTGAAAATGTTCAGAAAATATTGGAACATGTCCGGATCCAAACAAATGGCTCGAATCAAAGAAGAAACGAATTAAGATTTTAAAGAACATTATTTGGTCTTCAAATAAGGATAACTGAGTTAATTTCTACATTTGGCTGTAAATAAAACGAAAGTTATTAATATTCAATAACATTTTTAAAAGTAGGGTTTGTTAATGTATTTTCCATTGTTTTCAAATTACTAGTTTATCTGTGGCTTTACTTGTGGCTTTACCTGTGGCTTCAGCTGTTCGTATAATGACAACAGATGCCTTGATTGCTGCATAGATTACCTTGTTCTTTAAAGCCGAGTAATGACTGAAATAGTTGACTTGTATATTGAAGTGAAAACTACAGAAGATTCAGAAGCGCAAAGAATGAAAAACGATGAATGAATTTATGGCATGAATGAGGCAATAACAATGACGCAAGGAGTTAGAGTAGTAATGGAAGAGGAAGTAGTAGCTATGTAGTTATGTCAATGGTGTTAGTTGTTGCAGTAGTATTTTTAGTGGGTAAATATCATTCAACTTCCACTTGACTCGTTGGAATTGAAGTAGATTCACGCCAAACAGGTGTGCAGCGAAGCGGCCGGTATAAATAGTTGGATGCATACCACACTTAAATGCGCAAGATGCGAGGGATTCCACGATGGCGTGTCACTTTACCGTTTCTTTTGACTCGCCTGTTCCGCCCTTGTCTCCTTCCTTCGTCCATTACATCATTACAGCTTTCTCTTTCCAATCGATGGTAAGAAGGTGTAGAAAATGGAGGATATATGGACGAGATGATATCTGAAAAAGATTTAAACCGTTGAAAAGTTTACTGCCTTCTTTTCGAGATTGTTTGGGTCAATAAAGGCGATAACTTTTTCTATATGCTGTGTCCTACCAGGGCGTGGGTAGTCGTGGCTCTCCACAACTTCCTATCGCTTGTAGCTCTTAGCAATATTTGTCTTTTTAGCATCCTTCCCATTCCCTGTTCTGCCATCTATTAACAAAAGCTCGTTAGGTAAGTGGCCCGCTGCCCCTCGCTCTCTCTCTATTATCTTCGATATGTCTTGTGAGTGTTAAATTTACCAAGCCCTCCTTCTTCATTACGTGTCTGATAAATTTCAGCCGTGTCTTTCTGATTCTATTTCTGTAATTTAACAGAATGAATGCCATTACATTTCTCTAGCCATTGTTATCTTCTTTCTATCGTGTTTCTTTTATTCATTTTTCCACCTCTATCACAAATTATTTTGAATTATGTTTTTTCATTAGTTCTTCTTTTCATTTACGTTCCTTCATTTTGTCGCGAATCATTCAAATAATTATCCCCCCTTTTTTTAAATTTTATCACAGGATTTCGGCCAAAAGTTATTTGGCCTTACTTCCTCGTCTTGCGAAACGTTAGCATAAACCATGGCGATGACCATATTGAATAGAATAAGGAAAACACTACAACTCAATGTTACAGAAACTTGCTTAATTCTTAATTTTATTAATCCTTCCTACGTTCGTACCTTCGTTCGTTCCTTCGTTAAATCCCACCACTACTTTACCTCCTTAACCTAGGGAGGTGCAGCTGGCTAAAAGAGAAACGAAACAGATAGCATAATTGCTGAACCGAGTTCAAACTTCGATAGGGACAGTTTATATTCACTTCGTACCTTTGGAAAGGCAAGAATCCACGTCTCCCACCATCTACGGGTAAAAGAGTAGCGTAGTTGGAGTTATTTAGTCTTGTAAAGGTAATTCTTTTGGGGCTTTAGACAATAATTATTGGCTGAGCGTCGCTCTCATTCTTTGTTTTTTTTTTATTAATTTTATTCCATTTTTTAATGATAAAAAATCAGGAACGTACCTAAGCTAAAATAATATGTAAACACAAAGATCACGACTTTCCCCAAATTCCTTGATTATCTGTTTTGCGTGACCCACTGCTTTCTTCACGATTTTTAATTCAGAGCAGTGCTCCTCTTAGACGGGCAAACACCATTTAAAAGTTAGACTCTAAAGTTAGAGAGTCTATTCTATTCTGCTATTTAACCCATAACATTTATTAAAATTAAGAAAGAAAGTTGCCTTGATCTATCCACTTCCCTTCTCCACATCCTTTCCCCTTTCATTCCTATCTGCTCTTGCTCCAAATTTTCTGTAACCTCCTTGCCTTGATCGATCCACTATCTTTCTCCACATCCTCTCCTGTACCACTCCTATCAGCTCTTCCTCCAAACCTTCTGTAACCCCTTGCGTGCTAGTGGCTTCCAGCCTTGATTGGGGTGAAAAGCTTAAAAAAGAAAGAAAAAAAGTTCTACTTCCAATGGGTCGATATAGAAGAGAAAGATGTTTTGTTTTACATCATCTGATTCTGTTAAGTTTAGGCCTCCCAAATTTTGTAGCCCCAGGGCCTTCCAAGTCCTGGTCTACTTTATCTCGAGATTCTCGACAAAATCTAAAGTAGTGTCTGTAATATTATTGGTCCTGACCTGACATCTCGGCTTCAGTCATTTTCCCACCGCTGTAACGTGGCTTTCCTCTGTCTTTTTATAAATGTTTTCATGACAGTAGATCTAATGAGCTCGCCTCTTTGGTACCTCAGCTGCACGAATTTAAGCGTACTACTAGATTGGCTATTAGGTCTCATCGTTTTACTGTTAAATTAGCTAGGTGTAACTGTAAGTTCTATTCTAATAATCTTTTTTTCGCCTGTGGAGCTTTCTTCCTGTTTTTGCAGTCCTGCCACGTACAATTTTCAAAAATTTAAATGCAACGCCAATCACCTTCTTCTGTCTTCCTAAAACTGTTGTTTTATTGTCCTTTCTCAGTCTCTTTCACTCCCAGTAACCCCCATGCGTCTTAGTGGCATTATCGCCTTGCTTGGTGTGAAATGATAACAAATGGTTTCTCTTATCTTCCAGCCTCGTGACATCGAAGTGTTTCCTGCTTCCTAATTCCGTCTCTGAAGTCTTTTTGTACATGGACTCCAACTGTTCTGCTTCGACTATTGTCAGGTCTCGTACCTTGTCGCTGATGCCATGTAACTCAGAAGAACCTGTCGCATGTTACTTCGAGAGGAGTTGGGCACCGACAAGTAATCCATATTGCCCTAACAAATGCCATGAAGGGAAATTGCACGCTATTGCTTGCTGTCATTCTGATACGTCATGGGAAGCATTTACGTCACCTCATACCAGTCGGTATTTTGTCCATTTTTACTTTCCGTATTCATAAAACTCTTTCTTTCTTTCTTTCTTTCTTTCTTTCTTTCTTTCTACCTGAATTCTATTTTAATTCTTTTTCGTCTAAGTGAAAATTATTTCCTTTTTATTGCCTTAACTAAAATCTACATAACTACATACCCGTTTTCCTATTTTACATACCCATATAAAAAAGAAACAAAAAAAAAAAAAAACAACAACTCGGGAGCACACATAAGCATCACCTTATTTCTTTCTGCGCACGTGCGACCCTAGAACACTAACCATCAATTAAAGTTACACCACTACTAACCATGGGTATATCATACTTGATTTTGAAAATATCAAAAAAAAAAAAATATATTAAATATAAATCTTTATTTGAAATATTTTACATGCTGACACTTCAAACTTTGTACTTTGAGTTAACATTAATAGGAACTGAAAAATATTATTTAGGTAAGAAAATTAAGTACTGAAAATTGTAATTAAAAATAGGAAAATTTGCGCTGGGTATTATATACCCATGGTTAGTGTTCTAGGGCTAATTTAAATTTAGCCCTTCCCCATGCATTAATAAAAAAAAACAAAAAATTTCTAATGTATTCGCATTTCGATTAATATATGCACTGCTACATATACACGTGTACATAAAAGGCCCATAGAAAATGAAAGTCACGCACGAGCTACTTAGGCACATACACTATTTAATGCTAACACTATCACATAACATACACGCACATCTGTACATTCTTTGTGTATACATAATTGAGTAAAGGTTACACACACACACAAACACGCACGCACGATCACATATACACAATTAAGTACATTTCCGTCGCCTCTTGGCATATTTCTCACCCGTTCGCATAAAAAAATTGGCATAAATACATGCTTAAATACCTATATATTTTTACTTGCATACATAAGTCGTTTTGTGATACGCGGGGCCTATTAGAAAGCTCGTTGTGGCTGGAGATACTTTATTCTTGAAAGCAATCATTTATCATTCACGCTCTGTCGTCTGCTCAATGAAAATACGTATGAAGATGTCAGCAGTCCAAATATTAAAAAAAAAAAAAAATTGTCCTCCTCTTACGACGCGTAAAAAAATTACCTTCCGTTTTTGCACAAAATATTACTAAGCATGCGCACTGTCACGAGATCAGTTCTGAAAGCATTGTTTTTTTTTTCCCTTTTGTTTTTACTTTTAATTTTTGCAACATCGTCATTTTGAGAGTTTTGTTTTTCAGACCCAAGCGCAGATTTTATTTGGTTAAATTCTTACTGAATCAAATCTAGGAGAACGACAACTCTGAATTTAAATCAGAGCTCAAGACATGGTAAATGAGATGGGATGGTTCAGTAAAAATAAAGTTTAGGGAACACGGAGGTTAGAAAATGAGTTTGACCCGTGTAGCAGTACATAAAAAAAAGGCAAATTCTGCTCCTAACATCCAATAAAAACTTTGTTACAGCGAGTATAGGAACAAAGCGTTGACAAGTTTTCCTGTTGACCACTACTGTATTGAACACGCCTTGGGAACCTTTTTGATCACTGAAAATACGTATGATGTCATCAATCCTGAACAACAAAAATTTAATTTGAACAAGATTTTGTTTCATCGATTTAAAATTATTTGGGGAAACAGTATGAGTGACTGATAAATATATATTAAGTTTTATAGTATTTTATCATATACAATATAAACATCTTTTTGAGCTTTGTTAGTAAATTGTAAAGATTTTTATTGGACATTTCATAACAATTATTTATTTATTTCAGAACAAAATGGATACTTGGGCTCAAATGAACTAAAATAAGAAGTCTTGTATTGGGTTAAAATTATATACACACACACACACACACGCACACGTATGTGTGCATGTGCTTGTTTTTTTTTTTCTTCAATTTTTCACTGGTTCTCCGAAGTTAAGCAACATCGAGCTTGGTCAGTGCCTAGATGGGTGAACGCTTGAGAATACCAAGTGCTGTGAGCTTGGATATGTGGATGGTGTAATGGATAATGGTTCGAAATTGTTTATTACATTTGGGTTCGCTATATTCACTTACGCGTAAATAACCTTTCCCTAGCTATGTATTAATTAATAAGACTTGTATCACTAAATCATTATCTAAAAAAAATTCTTACGATCTCAAAATATATCCTGGATACAAATAACCCACGAACGATTGTTAAGCAGTAGAAAACGAATCAATCAATTTCTTTTCATATTACTATTGATTAAACACAATAGATTATATATTTTAAAAAGATTTGACTAATTTAAAAAGAAATTTATAAGGAATCATTTTGCTATGTTTTATATTCATGCTAATAGGAATGTGGAATGGGCAAATACGGTGGATAAATAATAACAGGTTTATTGTAGAAGCCAGTACAACAAGCAAGGAATAGTTATGCGCACGGTCGTCGCAAGTACAGTTGTGTGCGTGCTGCTATCGGAAGGCCGCTAGTCTCACAGATCCCAGCTCGATTCCTCAGTCCGCTGTCCTAACGATTACTTATAGGTGGTTACCACCTATAGTGCTGCCACTCATGGGGGTGGCAGGTTATTCCATCACATCACTATGTAAAATAATTATAAACTGACCCTCCCACAGAAGCTAAAACAAATATCCTAATATGAAGTGATTTCTTAAATTAAAAAATTAATAATCATTTTTTTTTTCAAATTCGTAACCCGGAGCGCTAAATCGACAGTAATATATGAAAAAGCATTCCAGATTACGAATTTAAAGTTTGTTCAATTCTTTTTTTTTTACACTTTAGAAATCAGTGTTGATAGATATTTTTTGGCTTTCGTAGGGAGATCAATCTACAATGAAATTACATGTTAAAATGAGCCCCCTCTTATTAACTAACATAAAATTTGATCAAATATAAATTATTTTTGATATTCGTGTTTTGAAAAGCTTAATCTATAGTAATACGAAATAACAAAAAAAAAAAGAAAAATAGATTATTTCTGAAGCCAGTGCCTATTGTATAACCCCACAGTTTTTTTTTTCAGAATAATAACATTAAAAATCCAAACTTCACCATTTACCTATTAAATATGTCTTCCATGATGTTCGCCAAATTCTTACATCATTAATCATCATTAATCATTTAGTATAAACAAGGTTTCTCAACAGTTTTTTGGTAGTGCCGCGTGTGCTTGATAACATATCAAGATTTAGTTACAATCTGACTACCAGATTTACTATAGATTTTCAAGATGGTGTCCAATAGGGGGTGGGCTTATACATTCTCATTATTCGGTCATCATTCTTTTTAAACATGGTTGGTTGGCAGAATTTTCTAGCATCAAGTACGTTTAATAAAATAGAAAATGTTTATTACATCTAACTACTGGAAAGTTTTATTTCCCAAAATGGTGCCGAAGATATTTGTCTTCCTTTTTATGAACTAATTTTAATGCTTTCGATAATGCAGGTAAACTTAGTGGGAACTAAAATCCCCATGTTTCCTCATTGTGAATTTTCAATATGGTTTCCAAAA
Organism: Acanthosepion esculentum; assembly: GCA_964036315.1. Lineage (NCBI taxonomy): Eukaryota > Metazoa > Mollusca > Cephalopoda > Sepiida > Sepiidae > Acanthosepion > Acanthosepion esculentum. The sequence goes on from OZ038484.1 coordinate 38,734,306, forward strand.
TACCCTCAAATTCCTGAAAATTCTCATTACTCGTTTATAGAAGAGGTATTTATAGAATGTTATTTCGTAGCTTCAACATTTTATCACTATCTTGCTACGGGAAACGTACGATTTTCAAGATTATGTTCAAGATGGCTGCCAGCTAATATCTTAAAAATGGCATTTCGTTGTTCTTTATTCATTCTAGACAAAGTATCGAACAATTATTTGCCGTATCAGTAGTACTTAATAACGTAATAAATTATAGCCATTGAAAGGATTTGATTTCTAAAAATAACCTCCAGGTTTTTTACCTGTCAAATCTATCAAATTCGCATTATTCGTTTAAATATTTATCACAGATATGGCTTTTCAATATTTTTTTCTGTTGTATAAGGATAGATAATTTTTGACCTCAGAAGAGGGTAAATATAATGATTGAGGAGTCTGTTCCATAACGTAACAGTTCTGTCTGAGTGGAACTTCTTCCTTACCAACAGAATACGAAACGAATGAGGATGAATCGACCTTGTCTACGTGGAATAGCTGATCTTAACTGTGAAGGTCTGGACAGTTGGAGGTACAGAATGTAGCTCGTCTGAAGATTTGCCATTAAAATAGCGGTGGAGAGGCTACCAATGATTCGTTTGTGAGAAAAGGATTGTAACGTATAAAATAATTAGTCAGCCACAAGAATGCGTCAACGCTTTTGAACTCTGTCAAAGTTGGAAAGTGAGGATTAGGAAACTCCAGCCCCGGTGTGGCAGCAGTATTTCATTTTTGGTCTGATCTGATAGAGCATAGAAGAAGGAAACAGTTACGTTCTGGAGCTGTACAAGAAATCGATCATTTTCCCACCATCTTTAACAGGAGTTCCGTTTGTCGTCTGGAGAGAGCATGAATCCCAGCAGACGTTCCAGGCAAGCAGTCACATTGAGAGTACATGCGTACATCATGACTGGAGAAAGCTCAGGTCTGCTCTGTGATGCATTTGATCGATACTTGATTAAAATATTTGAGTATTTTTACCATATATGGTCTGGTGACCCTGCTGTTCATCTCGAGGTTCTCAACGAAAGGATCTGCAATTTAATCGATCCTGACTTGGCATCTTGACTTCAGTCACTTTCTCACAGATGTGGTGTGGCTTCCCTCTGTCTTTTCTACAACTATTTTCATGGCAACTGTTCTGTCGAACTTTTTCCCCTGGGGCTCCGACTATATAAATTTAAGCGCGCTACTAGACTAGCATCTAGTTCCCTTTTTCAATTGAAATAGTTAAATGTAACCGCCACTCCTACTCCAACAACTTTTCTATCACTTCCTGCCTGTGAGACTCCCTATTACTTGCTTCCCTGATAACTACAATCCTCAAAAATGTAATTGCAAAGGTCAATCGCCATCTTCTGACGCCTTGAACACCGTTCATCTTTTATTCTTTCCCCATTCACCCTAAATACAGTTTTTTCTTCTTCTCTCATCTTCATTCTATGTACCTCCCTGCGAACCAGTGGAACTCCTGCCTTGATTGGGGTGAAATGCTTAAAAAAAACTTATCTCGGATTTTAGATTCAATGGCATCACTATGTAACAAGCGGAGTCGATTGCTCATGCATTAATAGGTTTAAACAGCCCTGGATATATGGCCTAACCTGAAAACGATCACCTCGTAGTAGCTGTTGGGGCAGATACTGCTTTGTTTGCCGTATTAATGTCAAGAGCATCATCAATAATGAATCTGGGTATGCGGTGCCGCAACAGTCCGGTAACTCTTTGCATCATTAGGCAGCTTCAGCAAGCACTCATCATCATCGTCGTCGTCGTCGTCATCGTCTCATCATCATCATCATCATCATCATCATCATCATCATCATCATCATCATCAGTCTCATGCCCGGGTATGGTCGCAGGGTCACTGCACAGCTAAACACCTGACCAGCTATACAATGTCTCAGTAGGTATTCATCCATGTGAAGCTCGTCATTAGCAATATAAACCTGACGGAGCCCATTCCAATCCAGCAATGAAAAATAAAACACCACTCCTTATTTCTACATGCCACGACTGAGAGTCAAAACCACATGAGTAATATTTGAAGAAGGAAGAGTGAAAGCATTAAAAAAAAAAAAGGGTGGGAATGTCTCTTCCTATATGAATGTTGAATTTGCACTAATTTCTAGCAACCATGGCGATGTAGCTGTTCCATGAAATCCTTTTCGACTGAAACCGAACAATAATTCTGAAGTCAACAAATACAGATATGTGTCATATTTTTACTCATTAAATAAATAAAATAGAAAATAGAAAGACCAGAAAACCTTTAAACATATAAATGCTTAATACCGAAAAAGAAATAGCGATCGTTTGTACCTAACAAGAAAAGTTGCAAGTAGAAGAGGAACGCCATTAAAACTAACAGAACGGACCAAATATTACAGGAGGATTCGGTTAAAAGAATTTTAAATCTCGAAATAAATGCAGGTCAGTTGAATTTTGGTAGAGTTGAACAATAGGCACTGCGATCAGAAGTAATATTTTTCTTCAATTTAACACCGGTTCAACGAAGTTAAGCAACATCGAGCTTGGTCAGTGTCTAGATGGGTGACCGCTTGGAAATACCAGGTGCTGTGAGCTTAGATATGTGGGTGGTGTAATGGATAATGGCTCGAAATTGTTAATTACATTTGGGTTCGTTATATTCACTTACGCGTAAATAACATTTAGAAAAATATGAATCCACCTATTCTCCAACCCCCAGCTATGGGTTAATTAATAAGACTTCTATCAGAAAATCATTATCTAAAAAATATTTAAGATCCAAAAATATTTTCTGGCTTTAAATAACCTGCGAACGTTGTTAAGCCGGAGAAAACGAATCAATCAATTTCTTTCCATATTATTATAGATTAAACACAATAGATTATATATTTTAAAAAGATTTGATTAATTTAAAAAGAAATTAATAGGGATACATTTTAGTGTGCAAATGTACTTTGGTATGTAAATGAATGTTGTAGTTGCACTAATTTCTACCAACCATGAAGAGTTAACTATTCCATGAAAACCTTTTCTACTGAAACTGAACAGTTCAGAAACGTTTTCTACACTCAACAAATAGAGATGTGTCATATGATCACTCAGTAAATAAAATATCACAAAGTGGCACCTTTACATTACTTCCTCTTCCGCGAATCACTGCAGTAGTTACGGAGCACTCCGACAGAGTGTATGCAGCATCAGGAAATACTAAACAATTCAAATACTTCGGTGTTGAGATCACCTTTAACAAATTCAGTATAGGAGATAAATAAACTTAACATAGAAGAGGCTGCGCTAGGAGTAGTTTCGCACAACACCGCAAGTTGCTCCTAAGCAAAAACATTACGCTAAGAACTTGATTCGTTTCCTTAAATAATCTAGTCATATCGGGAATTTTATAAAGATGTCATGCATGGCACCAGACTCATTCGGAAATATCCGAACCGTCATCTGTATAGAACCTCAAAATGTCAGGATTGCTGGTTCGGATCCGGCCCGGAATGTTTTTAATTTGCTCACAGAGTCGGCCTGAATCCAAAATGGTACAATACGTTGGGTTACGGCCTCTAGGAGTAAAGTTGAAAAGTTGAAACACAGTGACACACTGATATTCGCATTTATTATACAGAAAAAAAATGAATTATTGAAAGTTAGAGAGTTGTCTCCCTTTAATTGAAAAAGCGTGAACACAGTGAGACACTGACATTCGCATTTATTATATAGAAGAGAGAATAATGGCATAATCAAGATTCTGACGTTCCACAAGCAGAAGGTTAGGAAGGAAACCCCCATCAGTAGTGCAAAGAGCAATACAAGCGGACTAGAACAATTATTTTCCTGAAAACTGGTTTTAATATAAAATTTTTATAAATTTAATCCGATAGTGATACTGGCTGCTCGATCAATGAATGCCGAATGTCTTCCCATAAGGAAACAAGTAACATTAACATTACAATTATCATGGGTTCAGCTGTGGTTAGGCCGATACTTACCTCGCAGTGAGTGGAAGTGGAAATCAGAAAAAATAACCTAATTATGATTCCTACTGATCAAGCACAGTGGAGTAATGGATAGCGACTCGGATCAAGAGCCGAAGAGTCGAGTTCGGATTCCAGTCGAATCCATTACATTCACTTACGTGTTAATACCCTTGGGAAAGGTATGAATCCTCTTCTTCCTTCAGCTATGGGTAAATGAGACCGGGTTCTATAGCCTATAACTGGTCTACCACAGAAAGAAATGCCAACCTACTGAAGAATTGGAGAACCGAGTTCGAATTCCAGTCGAATCAATTACATTCACTTACGTGCTAATACCCTTGGGAAAGGTATGAATCCTCTTCTTCTCCCAGCTATGGGTAAATAGCAGAACAAACCAGGATCTATAGCCTTTGATGGCAACTGGTCTACCGCAGAAAGAAATGGCAACCTACTACGGGAAAAAATCTGCCTCGTCAGTCATCTATCGAAAGATACATTATCGCCTAAGCGTGTATCACGCATGGCAGATAACTGACTGACTGATCAATCAGGTGTTCTTCAGGCACTGCTGCAACTTGTCATTTGTGACTTTGGAACCGGATGAGGGAATGCCTATGGTTGTAGAAAAAAGAAGGATGGTTTGCATGAGCCAGACATTGCAATCCTTTTTTTATAGCTGATAGTAAAAACTAACTTCATTATTGAAATCTTGTGATAAAACTTTGGATTTTATTTTATATCATATTTCTTTTCGATTAATATAGAATAGTATTTTCTTTTGATTTTATTATCTTGCCAAATAAAGTATGACTTAATATATCCTATGTAGATTTTTCCATTACTAAAGAAGTAAATATTGTTAATTCAGTATTTTATTAATGTCGTGTCATTTCAGGACTTAGGCGGTGATAGCTCTCTACAGATTCTGTTTATTTATCTGTGAATTATCATGCATTCTTAGAAAATATATTGGATCAGTTTTCAGTTTCCTTCTTCGAAATCAAGTTTTCTTTCTCTTAAAGTGGTTGCCACGCAAGGCTAAGATGTCACAGACAATCTTGCGATTTAACCACTATCTGGGAATGGGGGGAAATGTGATTGATTCATGAAATATGACATTAATGCGAAAGTTAACATTATAGACTATCCCGACATTTGAACTCGGTTCGCCCATTCCACTCTCAGAGACGATATTTGTTACACTAGGTATTTACTCTGTCTCTCACTAAGATGAGTTGTGACACAAGGTCTTTTTTTAAGTCGGGGACCCGAGCACGTACACACGGGCCAGGAACAAAAATTGTCTGCAGCCTCCGCAGCCGTCGGTTGCGCTGGCCTCGGCGCGAGCACCAATCCCTTTCTTTGGTGCAATGAGAGAGCACGGCCTCGGACAGCTCTTTCCCAGGGCTGGGCACCTTTCAGTATAATTTTTTTCATTTGCGACTCTGTCCTTTGACAGAGACGCCCATGAGTGCACTCTGCCCAAAGATAGAGACGCAACTGAGAGATGATAAATAGATGGGTTAAAACCCACTCATGAGAGAGGTTTACACACTATATATTTGCCACAATACCAGTACGCACTTCATCCGTACTGCTGAGTCAGTCGCAAAGACATTCGTTCAAGATGGAATTCTAATTGACGAGTTAGCCAAAAGCAGCTACGCTGCATTTTAGTCATAAACAAGGAAACACAAGAAAGAAACCGGGGGAATTGTAATATGATATTCCGTAGTGTAACAGGGAATTATTCCGGAAAATAATAAGCTTAACTGCATTTTGGAAAACATCAAAACACGATTATAAAATCTGTCTATATTTCTGAGATGAGGTATTATGTACATTATTTACATTATTCGGACTATTGTCCTCATCTTTGTCACCATGTTTATCACAACGTTTCGGTCGTTGTACGTTCAGGCATTCTTCAGGTGGTTGGAATGTCGAACTGAACGCATTATTTTGCTCAATTGGGTTTGACTGTTCTAGTTCCACGTGCCATGTCTAATGGATGTCAGTTATCAGTTATCTCCTGATAATTCCCCTCGCCAAGTTCTCCACCGCCTTAACCAGGTATTGAACTCACACTCTTTTGGGTCCTGTCACTGGATCTAACTAACGCCTTTACCCACTGTGGCATGTGTCCTTGAGATAATCATTGGCTTAAGTCAAATTTGGTGGAAGGCTACACCCGTAGAACACACAGCATGTGACGCTTTCAGTAACAATAACGATGGCATATTTTAGAGAAACGAAAGATTTTATTACACTAATCTAAATAGAAACACCCTGTTTTTAAATTTAGTATTTAGCATACGGATTTTTACATGGACTCGAAAGCCTGCCACTGGCTACGATGCACAACGATATAAAATATCAACACAATACACATACACACTATTTACATTATTCGGACTATTGTCCTCATCTTTGTTGCAATATTTATGTTGTACGCCCCGGCCTTCTTCAGGTGGTTGGAATGTCGAACTGAAGCCTTTATTTCGCTCGCTTGGGTAGACTGTTCAAACCACCTGAAGAAGGCCGGAGCGTACAACGGGTGAAACGTTGTGATATACATGGTGACAAAGATCAAGGCAATAGTCCGAATAATGTAAATAGTGAAGATTATAAAAGTATGAAAATATGCTTTTGACACCATCTTGGAAATGAAATCTTTCCAATGACCAGGCTGTGGTAAACCTTTATTACGTTATCACAAACACTTATAAAATACTTTTCAAAATCCTTCTGTCTATATTTCTAAGATGAGGTATTGTAACTATTTACATTATTTACATTGTTCGAACATTTATCCTCATTTTCACTGCCATATTCACAAGGTTGTACGCTCCGGCCTTCTTCAGGTGATTGAAATTTCGAACGAAACCCTTTATTTCATCCACCGGAGTAGATTGTTCATGCCTCTTCCGGATATCTCAGTTTCAGTTATCTCCCTTTAGCACAACTCTCCAAGGTTTTGTTCACCTCTGCTGTAGCCAGGTATTGAACTCACAAATCATTGGGTTAAGTTAATTACTTCAACCAACACTTTTATCCACTCTGCCATGAGTTCCAATCGCCTGAAAAAGGCCGGAGCGTACAACAGCCGAAACGTTGTGAATATGACAACAAAGATGAGGACAACAGTCCAAACAATGTAAATAATGTAAATAGTTCAAAGTTCTTGTCTAGAATGAATACTGAATAAATGATAGCAGTTATGTTGAAAATCATAACTTTCTAGTAGTCATATCACGACAAATATTTGATAAGCTATTAAGCATATCTAATACGATAAAAGACTTGAAAAAAATCTTGTCTAGGATAAATAATAAACGAATAATGAGATTTTGTGGCCATCGCCTATCGTCCAGTTCACACACCTCCCCGATATTTTAAGCAGGAGTAGAAGGTGTATCCTTTGTTTACTGTTTAGAATTGGGTTTCCGGTTGCCTCTAAAGTCTACTTCAACTCTATACTTTTAACGTCCTTGTCTAAACTCGGAAATTTTATTTATCATTTATTTTTTCTCCTTCAATAGTGGATAGGTTCGCCTATCGCCCGGTTCACACTCATCCCCAGTCTTTTGAGTATGAGCAAAAGTTTATTCCTGGTTTCCTGTTTAGGATTGGGTTTCCGGTTACTTCTAAATTCTTTTAATTCTTTTTCACTTCCAGTAGCTTGTTGCGTCTTGAGTATGGTGAATTTATTTAAAAAAAAAATCTAGGATATCATATTGAAAAAGTACAAGATATGTGTGGAATTTTAATAAGTTATTTCTCATTATATTGTACAGGAATTGTACAAAAACAAAACAAAACAAAAAACCCTATTTACTTCCGGTTTAAATGATACTTCTTTTGCTCTAATAACAAATAAGTTCTTGAAAGATATTTAGAACTAATAATCGGACAGTTATTTTTAAAGCTTATTTGCGAGCATGAATCAACTAACAAACCGCATTGTATAAGGGAAATCAGAATTTCAAACATGTTCTGCAACTAAACGATCAAGATGAAATCGAAGACGAAATAGCAATAAAAGTATAAAAAAAAAAGAAACAAACACACAAAAAAATCAGGCCTTAACTAATCTTGGGTTTGACGACAAACTACATCTGGTAACACAGGCCTATGATCGAGAGACTGGAGGTTTTGAGGAGCGTGGAACCACCTTATAATTGCTGCTGTTCCCAGGTTCACTCTGACCCGGGATGGTAGCACGTGTTAGGGTCCCAGCTATGGGCAAATACTGAACCCTCAAACAAAAACAGAACGTATAGAAAGTATAAAAATACATGTTTATAGTAAAATTACCAGCAATGCATCAATCAACATGAAAGAACTCTTTCATGAAATTAATCCATATAATATCCTACAATTTGTTAAATCCAACTGAGTTCCAAAATATAACTTCAACAAAACTACAACATAAAACACACATATCACTGTCTCTGGTAATTATATTCACACAAACATGTATATGCGCAAAAGCCGAATATCATCTATCATGTATTTAATTGTGAAAGCAGAATAACATATATAATATTTTTATTACTTCAAAGCTCCAAAGGAAATTAAATTCCGTTATTAAATGACCCATAAGATGTTGATATGCCGTTAAACACACAAATCAATCAATTAATCAGGGCCTAACCAACCTGAAAACCAAACGAAAGAAAAATTCATACATAGCCAGTAATCATTGCAAGAACAAGATGCTGATATCGATAAATGTATGACCCATCAGTGGTTGAGGAAGTTTGACTTGAACCCAGAAACAGAAGCGTTTATCCCAGTATTTGCAGACAAAAACAGATAGCATGTGTCACTCGACGAGAAAATAATTGCATAATCAAGACAATAGGACTCCATACCACTTCAAATAAAAGGTTAGAAAGGAAACCTTCATCTACTGGACGCGAGAAACCTATTTTCCTGAAAAATGTTTTAAGAGAAAGATTTTATAAATTTCAACCAAAAAACACTGACTGTTTGGTCAATGAATGCCGAATGTTTCCTGATAAGGTAACGGCTATTATTGCCATTACAATTATCATGTGATAGACTTGGTAAATGAGTTTATCAGCACATTAAAATAATAATAATAATAATAATAATAATAATAATAATGATAATGAAGGTTCATGGGCGGGTGTCGAAATGGTTGGTCCTATTTGTTTAAGTTTGAAGGACGTAGCAGCCAAGGCAACTTGACAGTTACATATATTTACTTGAGAACATCTTCAATTGGAAATCGTCTGAGCGAACTGGTTACTCAACCTGAAGGCATTTTAATGGGCCTTATCTACAAGGTTATCCTCTGTTTTTGTCAATATCCGCTGTTTTTTTTAGTCATAATATTACGTACGTTTGGCTGTGATGCATGTGCCTGGTATACCTTTATTAGACTGGTAGTCATGATGGGTATATTAGAACTTTGTATATTTGTACCGTCCCCTAATGTTAGCTGGTGTACTGCTCTTTCACTCAGTAGTAGTATTAATAATAATAATAATAATAATAATAATAATAATAATGAGAAGAGATAAATATATGTCAGACAAAACTTGGCCGAGGTTTATATTTTATTTCAGCTTGAATTAAACTTCACATAAAGTTATTTTTCTTCGAGATGTCATAGATTGTGCGGTCGACTATCACTAGCGATGATGTTCTAATTTCTCAGCAAATTTAACTATCAAGAACAGCCAAGTTGGGTCACAAAAGCGCGCGTATAAAAGCTATGCGCGTGCCTGCCCGAACACATAATGAGGATAAAATAGGAATATCTTTCCTGAGGTGTTTATAAATTGTATACTGTTGCATTATTAACGTTAACAACGAACTATTTTAATTACAAAATTGTGCTTGGATTAAACGAAAATTAGTTACAATATAATACATATTACTTAAAATACATTCCTTCTTGCCGTTAATTTTGACGGCACGGGTACATTAATATATATATATATATATATATATATATATATATATATATATATATATAATCAAGAAGAAAACCTTAAAGATTCATTTTGGTTATAATTTATTTCGTAAATATCTATATATTCATCTTTTCAGACAGAAATCTTTTAGTAAAAACGAAACATTTTTACTAAAAGATTTCGGTCTAAAGAGATGAATATATAGATATTCGCGAAATATATTTTATAACCGAAATTGATTTTTAAGGGTTTCTACTTGATTATTATTATTATAATACTCTGTAGTTTACATTGAGCTCTCCCTGCATTAATATCCTCCTTGGTATTATCCCTACCAGTCACAAATTGTTAATATATATATATATATATATATATATATATATATATATATATATATATATATATATATATATATATGTATATTAAGACATTTTTTTATGTTTATACGTTCTTTTTATAGATACAAATATTTAAGTAAATGCTCTGTTTATAATAAATAGTATTAACGACATTTACCGGCATGAATGTCCGAGAAATTTTCATAGAAAATATCCGTCCTCCGAGAGGAATCGAACCTGTATCCTATAAGGAACCGTAATATAGCCTGATGTGCTTTACCGATTTAGCCACAGAGGTCGATTTTACTGTTTTTAAACTACAATTTTCCATGATCTTCTCTCGTACATTCATATCTGCTCGATGCGTATCCAAATTTAAACAAATGACGTCACACATTATGAAATGGATAAAGCCACAGAGGAGAGTTTCGGTTCGCAAGGTCGATTTTGTGGCTAAATAAAGAAATCTATCAAAAGAACGTATAAACATAAAAAATGTCTTATAGTAATTGTCGAACTTTGTCAATTTCATAATATATATATATATATATATATATATATATATATATATATATATATATATATATATATATATATATATATATATATATATATTATTAGTAGTAATCTTATAAATATAAGTAACTACACTCGTTTCGGAAAATCTTCGGTTTCTTGATTTGCAAATGATCAAATCAATATCGAAGGAAAAAGGTATATAAAAAAAGAAAGAGCCAAGAACATGAACGTCTGTCGAAAACAATCGTTCAGCATGCAGGTCCAAATCCCAAAGAAAAAAAACCCCGATACGAATACGCAACTAACTAAATAAAGTGCTCATAATATATATATATATATATATATATATATATATATATATATATATATATATATATATATAATTAAAATCATTTTAAATAATTTAAAATTATTAATGTTTTTTAATTCCAGAATTTATCTCATAATTAATAGATTCTAAAAACTCCTGATTTTTATGTCGATTTTACATTTAAAAAATTCCAGATTTTAAAAAATTCTCTTAATTTTCTATCGTAAGTATTGTAGTGTGTCTGTTGTAGTACTTACACTTTAAAAATTCGAGATCTGCCTTCATTTTTATATTCTAAAAAAATCCACAATTTCTGTTTTAATTGTTACATTCTGAAATGGTTCCCAGGACTACTTTCTCGCGAAGCCCAATGTAGCGTTTCTTCTTCAGCGCCATGTTTCAGATATTTTCGCGTGCTCGCGCCCCCTATATTAAAAAATTACTCTGGTAAATGGAAGAGAGTTATGTTTCGCTGTATTATGGCATCATCAATCACCGGAAGTAAAACTGCCAAAGGGAAGGTATCATAGAGTCAGACCGTAGAATCTGCTGGTCTTTGGTTTGCAGGCTTTTGCTCTATACCCACAGCAAATATTTGAAATATGCTTAAAAATGTAAATATATAGACAAAAAGATAAACAAATATGTATGTAAAATATTGTTACTTATTCCAAAGAGTAAATTTATCTGTCTTGTTAAAGTTATAGCACCTCCCTAACTCCAGCTGATCACTTACAGCCTCCTTGAGAGTTCATAGTGCCCCCAAGGGGGGCGTTACCGCCAACGTTGAGAGCTACTAATCTAATACATCAGGACAGATTGAAGGCAAGAGGGACAGAGGAAAACAACGCATAACCTACTTAGTGAGCTTGAGTAAATGGATGGCGGAACAGGGTTTAGGAGAAATAACAGAAAGACAAAATTTATTAAGAGATGCCAGGGACAGGAAGTTGTGGGGAGCCGTGATCGTCTACGTCCTGAGGGGACACGGCACGTAAAAAAGAAGAAGAAAGCTGTTTTTACAACTCACGCTGTTTTATGGGAAATGGTACAAGCAAATTATATGAAAATGGTATTATTTAAAATAAGTCTGTCGTAAACATTTCGATGAATTCATTTGTGTATGTGTAGAATATATGTTGTTGCAGCACAATGGCGCTGCTATACCAATTTATGCTTCCATATCTCCATACAGGCAAGAGCAGGTCGCCTGTATAGTGTGTATGGCATTTATACTTCCCTGCCAGGTTAGAAGCAATTACAAAAAAAATAAAAGAAAAGAAAAAGGGTTTCAAATCAAATTGAATGTCATTTCTAATAAATGTCTGTGATACTTTGAGACTGTAACTATACAGTTTGACAATAAAATTTAGATACATAAATTTGGATAAAAACGACTGCTTCACAGAAGACTGCGTTTTAAGCGACGAGGCTTTGTCTGATGAGAACGGTGCGATTAATCGACAGAATGTTTGGTACTGGTCGCAGAACAATCTGTATTGGATCGGCACTTTTAAACAGCAATGAATTATTGTGTGGTGTGGATTGTGGAAAGCTCATGTGTTGGAACCATTTTCATTTGATGGTGCAGTGATAGCAACAATTAAATCACTAAATAACCTCTGACCTTTAGTACTAGGTTATGTAGGAGTATGAAACCAAAATAATTAATAATTAATAAGAAAAGAGAAAAAGTAAAATTTAAGAAATAACGTTACTTATAAATAAGAATGCATCGACCGAACATGTGAGTAACGATGAAATTTTGGAGAGGTTGCACACAAAAAAGGAATTTCATACTTAACATCAGGAAGACGCAGCTGAAATTTCGGAGACACGTAATGAGAAAGGAGGGCTTGAAAAATCTGCTATTCACAGGGCGGATAGAGGGAAAGGGAGACAAGGGAAAGCAACACGTGACATACTTAACGGGCTTAAGCAAGTGGATATCATAACAGGGTCTGGAAGAAATAACAAAAAGATCAAAGCTTATTGAGAACTACAATAGACATGGAGGGCCATAACCGCATACGTCATGAAGAGGCACAGCACATAAAAGAAGAATTAACAATAAAGAAAGAAAAAGTGAAATTATACAAAAAAAAAAATTGTTAAATAAATATGAAAACTCTCATCATGCACCGGAACAGGCGTTTTTTCCACCAGTTGTAACAGAAATCAAATGTTCTCTCTCTTCATCTTCGATGGCTAAACGAAGCATATGTCCATTGACAGCGGTTTGATAGCACATGTTGCTACCAAACCAGATAAGCAAAACATTTTTCACTGTATACGTATATATTCTATATAATATATAATTTTCTCTGAAATGTTTACGAAACCTTTTATCGCTTATTGTGTTGAATCTTGTATAATATTTCTTTGTAATTTATATATTTCCATTGTGGGGCTGATGATGTTTTTGAAACTCCAAACAAAATTGCATATATATATATATATATATATATATATATATATATATATATATATATATATATAATAATAATAATAATAATAATAATAATAATAATAATAATGGACTCTCCCGTCGGTTTCAACGTATGAAGATCTGACAGCTTAATTGTTTCAGTTATGAAATTTTGTGCGATAATCTTAAGTGGCACTTAAGACCCGCTAGTGATTTACTAAGGAGGCCACATAGGGAGCAAGAGTGAGGATTGTGGGATGGGATCACTGTTAGATTAGCTGACTTTTTAGATCTTGCTCTCGCTTCCCGAAGACGATTCAGAGAAGCAGATTGAAAATTAAAAGAAGTACATTCAAACAAGACTAATGTATCATCACAACAATAGTAACGTAAAGGGTGAGATATATTGAGATACCAGTTAATGCCCCATATTGAAAAGTTAGGTGAAGGCCTCCCTGGATAGTTATAACAGGATGAAGTCTCTGCCCATTACGCTATGGCGTAAGAGAGTGTCTGAATGACAGTTTTCTTAATTGGATTGGGAGACATGGCCGTGTGGAATGGGCTCCTCGCTTACAAAATTTTAGTCTTCTTGATTTCTTTTTCTTTTCCAGACTTTTCGGCCACGCTGTATATATATTTATGTTCGTATATGTATATATAAATTACATAAATATACACACGCCTTCTCGTTCTCACACATACGCACACAAACTATTTTGTGTGTGTCTATTTGTACAGTTAAGAGACTGGTTGAATGACATTTTCATAAACTGGATTGGAAGAAGTGGCCGTGTGGAATGAGCTCCTCGCATACCAAATATTAGTCTCCTTGACTTTCTTTTCTGGGGTATTCTGAAGTAGAAGCTATGCGGGTGTATCTAGACTTTACTCCCACACAGTACATTACATATAGTTCTGTTTTAGTAATATTTATGTGTTGTTGACTATTTAGCGTCTCGCACTTCGATCAATAGGGTGTGTATGTGTATGTATGACAGTTTTCGTGCGTTTGTGCTCATATGTGTGTTGATGTATCGTGGGGAAAAGTATTTAAAAATTTAAAAAGATAAATGTTATAGGTCCTTACCTATAACTACAGAATGAACTCTTCCTAACACTATGTATACTACGCCTCTTAAGAGAGAGAGAGAGAGAGAGAGAGAGAGAGAGAGAGAGAGAGAGAGAGAGAGACGAATCGAGTCGAGCCGATAGTAGTTCACTCCAAACCAGACTGACAGTCATACTAACACCTTCCACATCTTGTATTATTATTCCGTGTAATATATCTTCGTTATTTCTACTCTTGTGTTCGTGTTGTTCTTCCTTGGTCCTAACCTGGACCATAACAATAAAAAAAAGTTTTCATACTTCCACAGGATAAATGTGTTTGCAGCTAACATTGGTTATGTATATGATGTGAAATTTGAGAATATGAAAACAGCTAAGCTTTATTAAATAGAAACATTTTTCAAATTTAAAAAATTATGCAAGTCTCGAATGAAAAAGCACTCTGTCATGATGAGAATGTGTTTGTAAAATATTTATATTAAAATTCATGCTGCTGTAGAAGTTCAAATACAGAAGTAGAAAATTCGGGAAGATTCCATTGGAAACGATCTCATGTGGATCTAATTTGAATCGAGTTGCTTATGTGTCAATGTTGCATTTCTGAAACTAGTCATTGAGTCCAAAGTAGCTCATAGCACCACAAAAACAAAATAAATAAATCTACATAATGGCTGCGGTGCAGAAGCATCGTTAAAGAATTGGTCATTTTTAACTTAACTACAACAAGACTACTTATATTATTTACATTATTCGGACTATTATCCTCATCTTCATTGCCATATTTACAACGTTTCGGCCGTTGTACGCTCCGGCCTTCTTCAAATGATTACAATTTCGAACCGAACCCTTTATTTCGTTCACTGGGGGAGACTGTTCTAGTTCCAAGTGCCATGCCTCTTCCGCATGTCTCAGTTATTTCCCTTTAAGATAACTCTCCAATTGGTACTAGAACAATCTACGTTGGACAAAATAAAGAGTTTGGTTCGAAATTCCAATCACCTGAAGAAGGGCGCAGCATACAACGGCCGAAACGTTGTGAATATGCCAATGAAGATGAGGATAACAGTCCGGATAATGTAAATAATGTAAGTAATCATAATACCTCATCTCGAATATATAGACAGATATAGAACAAGACTACAAGTGTGGATTAAAGTCCCAAACGCACACCCATATTTAATAATTTTAGCTAAGTTTGGAAAACAAAAAAAAAGAAAAAAAAGGAAAATAACGTGGACTACCCAGTTTTGGGATCGAACTAATTACATTAGAAGTGGTGTGTTAGCCACTGCGCTACGGCGAGCTACAGGAAAATCAATGAGTATTGAATTGAAACAGTAGCGAAACATTTTTCTGGATTTTTAAAAATCGAAACTGATTTACGAAGTTTAGATTAAATCTAACAAAAAGCGACAGTATTAGAGGATTCAGTGATGCTTACAAGTATATATAACACGTATCTTTACATCTATTCAAATCCACACACGCGCACACACACATAAACAGACCTCCCCCACACATATACACATGACTTATCAGTGGCGTGCTCCGTTCCAAGAAGGAAACTTCATTAGATAAATAACCGCTATTTTTCTCGGGAGAAAACGGGTTACTGATAAAGTGTCCGTCTTGTCATTCACTTGGCAATAATAATAATAATAATAATAATAATAATAATAATAATAATAATACAACTAAAAACTACGTGAAAATTACGAAAATTTAACGTCATGAAAGATAAGATAAAATCAGAAAAGAAATTAAGTTAATGTTTCAATGAAAGAAAGAGGAAGAGGTAAAGCGAATAAACGAAAAAGAGAGAGTGGTTAGAAAAAGAGACGAAATAGAAGGGGACTGGAAAGAAAGAAAGAAAGAAGGAAAGAAAGAAAATGGATAGAGAGGAAAGTTGAAAGAAAGAGAAAGATCGGGAAAAAATAAGAGAGTGAAAGAGTGAACGAATAAAATCTTTTGGAATTATATAGATCTATCGAGAAGAATTAAGTTAATTAACCGTTGAAACAGGACTTTAATTCATTTTAACCTGGCATTAATTTAATCTGACACATACTTTTTTCCCATATATTGCTTAAAGTTCGTATCTTCTTGATTTCAGATGAAAACTTGGAACATTTCCAACATATTTCAGTGAAAGTTTCACTTTCCAAAATTATAGTCTATAAATATACTTTAGCTATAAGGCAAAAGAAGGCGTCAGTTTAAACTGACATCAGGCGGATATGGGTAGAAAAACAAAACAAAAACAACAAAACAAATGGCGTAATTTTAATGTCGGCATGATTACTCCCACTCCCTGTTTAGTAATTCTTTTTTTTTCCTTTACCATTTTAATTTATTTTATCTACGCAAACAACTTACCATTTTCATTTCCCACCCACGCGTTACATGCTAAAGGAATCCAGGAACTCCTCTCAAAAATCTTCCAAGAAATTTTATTTCCTCTAAAAATAAACAACAAATGACAATTTAAAACAAGAAAAAAAGAATTAGATGGGAAAAAATCGAAAAAGTATTTTTTCCGTCTTTTATCTTGTTGCTTCGTTATTTATTCCGGGAAATTCAGAAGATTTTAGTTTGCAGGCATTCTACTAAAATGACGAATGTGTTGTAATTTAGAGGATTTTAACATTTTTTTTCTGTTTATTTTCTCTACATGTGTTCTTTATTTTAATCTTTTTTTCATTATCCTAAGTGGAGAGTATGAGAAGTCATTGCTTCAGAACTTTTGTATTTTGCGGTGAAAACTACCCGAGAAGAAAAAAAAAATATCATTTAAAAAACAAAAAACAGTTTTGTATTTCTCAAATCGGAATCTTTTAAAACTTTATTATATGTACACAGTGCTTACATTATGCTAACAACCAGTAGACTCCTCTGTGGAGTAAAATGACACAAACAAACCTCGCGAACTGTGATAGCTGTGTTTTTTTTTTTTAATTTATTTTTAATTTTTTTAAATTTTGATACTAATGTTCACCCAATACAGGGCTCGAGAGCCACTCAAGTTAGAAGGCTACTGTGAATGAATGAGACATGTAACGTGAATGAAAGAGAAGGTGGTAGGAAAGAATATAAATATTAAGTAAGAAAAATGGAGTGACGAGCATGAAAATATTCGAAGAAGCTAGTGTTGCAAATGTCAACAGAGAGAAAAGATGTGGAATATTAAGAAAATTGTCTAAAACATGAAAGTAACCAGTTAATTTGTTTTTTTTTATGTCTTATCAACCCTTTGTAGGTTATTTGATGCCGAAACATATTTGGGGTTGTAGGAGGTCGCTTACAGTATGTCGACATACGAAGAAGAAGCAAGGAAAATGGAGTGACCATTAGAAAAATATTTAAAATGCTAGTGTTGCAAATGTAAACAGGGGAAAAAGATGTTCGGTTCGTTTTGATTTACGGTATATCAACCTCAATGGCTTATTTAATGCCGACAAGATTTTTATTTTTGGTAATATTTTTTTTCTTCAAAAATATATTGCTGGTAATATTTTTTTCTTCAAAAATGTGTTGCTGGTAAAAATTTTATTCATGGTAATAATTATTTACAAAAATGTATTGCTGGTAATATTTTTTCTTTAAAAATGTATTACCGGTAATAATGTATTGCTGGTAATGATTATTTACAAAAATGTATTGCTGGTAATATTTTTCTTTAAAAATGTATTACCGGTAATAATGTATTGCTGGTAATGATTATTTACAAAAATGTATTGCTGGTAATATTTTTTCTTTAAAATGTATTACCGGTAATAATGTATTGCTGGTAATGATTATTTACAAAAATGTATTGCTGGTAATATTTTTTCTTTAAAAATGTATGGCTGGTATTAAAACCTATTTTTACACTTTCATAGAGTTTTGACCCCAGTTTTGAAGCTAAATATTTGCCCTAACAGGTGCTATCACCCCGGGTCAGGGTGAACCTGGGAACACCAGCAATTAAGAGGTAGTTCTACGTTCCCCAAAACCTACTGATCAGAGGCCTTGCTGTTGGATGTAGTTTATCGTCTTACTCAGGGCGCGCAGGGAGAAAAGATGGAGAATATTAAGAACATTGTTTACCTACATGAAATCAACTAAACTACCAAGAGAAACACGTAAATTGACAAAGCACATAAAAATAGTAATGTATGTAGAGATACATTGGATGGACCCGATGGCTGACTATAGGTTGGGCCTAACATGGGAATAGTTTAATAACATGACTTCGAAGACAACACTGGAGAGATGAACTAATGTTTTGGACTACTATTATAGGTCACTTCAAAGTTGATGATGATGGTTGAAGATAAATGTAGAAAATTATTGGTAATTTTTGAACATGTTTTGGGGTTAGGAACGGGACTGAGGCTTCTGGTGGGAACGTTTTATCTGTGGCCAAGAGAAAAAAAATTCTATGTGGCCAAACGTTATAAGAATAACAGACTTCGTTCAGCAAATTCGGAATATTAACCACGACACCAGCAATAAGGTAATCTTGTATTTTCTTCGGCCATGATGAATGGTTCTACTCTTAATCAGACACCTTGTCTTGAAAGTCTATTGGAATACAAGTTCATTCTGCAGCTCAAGTGCTGTTGGATGTAGACATTTTACGCTCTCCTTTACATAGCCTTTGCAGGGAGAGAATGGCTGGCCGAAAATTTTACCCCCACCGACCTAGCCCTCCTGATTCGAATTTCCTGCACAACTTCATTTGGATCAACGTCGCGAGGGAGACTAACCAGCAGTACTACAATACCAAGGATTTGTTGAAGGATTTTTAAAAAAAACTTACATTAAAATTTTTAAAACCGTATATTGATTTTTTAAAACTTATTATTTTTTAAAACCTCATATTGAAATTTTTATTTTTTATATTGAATTTTTAAAAATTTTATATTGAAATTTATTTTAAAACCTTATATTGAAATTTTTCTTTTTCCTTCTTCCTCTTTTAATACTAATTTTATTCTTTACTTTTTTCTTTTTTCCTTCTCCCTGTTCCTTTCGTCTGGATAAATTGATTCCATTTATTAAAAAAACTTCTCTCTGAAGAGAGGAATATATAAATATATTCATGAAATAAATTAAAACCGAATCTATTTTTAAGGATCGTCTGTACTTATTATTATTATTATTTTGTTCTGTTATTTACATTGAGCACTCTGGATCAATGTCCTCTTTGGAATTATCCCTACCAATTATCAATGGGTATATATATATATATATATATATATATATATATATATATATATATATATATATATATTTATATTTACATTACATGAATCATTCATACAACAAACAGATATTGAAGTTAATGATATAAATGTCGAGAATACATCTTCGCAAACAAATTTAATAAATGACATTAAACCCGAACCTGTAGATGAATGTTATGATCCTTGTTTATAAGTTCCAGTTGCATAAGGTCTTTTTTTATTTTTTTACAAGCTTTCATCTGTGCATACAGACATCATCAGGTATGAAAATATATTTACATCCTGGTAATAACAGGACAACGAAAGAATAGATGTAATCCAAAATTGCCAATTCCTACAATTAGACATAAAAGAATTTTACCCATCCATAACAGAACGCATGTTAGATAAGGTCATCAACTTAGCTCAGGAACAAATAATAATAAAACCAAACGAAATCGACATCATTAAGCACCCCCGTAAATCATTACTATTTCACCATGAAGAAGCATGAATAAAGAAAGATGGGATATTTGACACTACAATGGGAAGCTTTGACGGTGCAGGACATGCGAAGTCGTAGGTATTTACTTACTACACGAACTAAGCAAAATAATAGATAAGAATGACACAGGACTCTACAGGAACGACGGTGTCATAATCTTAAGAAACTGTAACAAACAAAACACAGACAAAACTAGAAAAGCAATAATAAAGATTTTCAAAAATAACGGATTCGACATAGATATAAAAACTAACCTAAACGAAGTAGATTTTCTAGATGTTACCTTCAACCTAAGAAAACGCACATACAAGCCATACAGAAAACCCAATTATAAATCACTCTATATACACACATCTTCCAACCACCCGCCTTCTATAATCAAACAGATACCAAAATCGATTAACCGCAGGCTTTCCGACAATTCCTTCAATTAATCTATATTTAACAAAGCTAAGAAAGACTACGAAACAGCCCTAAAAGATAGCGGATTCCTAGCAACACTCACATACTCACCACAGAGCACAAAAAGGCCAACAGGAAAAGAAATATCATATGGTTCAACCCACCGTACAACAAAAACGTAAAAACAAACGTAGGAAAAATATTCTTCAAACTTTTACACAAACACTTTCCGGAATCAAGCACCTTACACAAAATATTCAACAAAAACACAGTAAAAATCAGCTACAGTTGCACCGAGAACATGGCATTAATAATAAAAAAGCACAACAGGAAAATTATCAACAAACCACACGAACAAATTAAACCCACGTGCAACTCCCAAGTCGGCATCTATGCTGACGACACCACAATTTACTCCTGCCTCAAACACAAATCTAGTGATGCTGACAAAGTTAACCTGGCAGTTCAAATTGAAAAGGACCTCCAATCGGTTGTGAACTGGGACGAGAAATGGATGGTTAACTTTAACGCCTCTAAAGCAAAACTGCTCTCTATTAACCACCACAAGGATCCATCCCTGCATCCCATTAGAATGTCTGAAGACCAACTTCTCGAGAGCTCCTCTCTGCGGCTGCTCGGTCTCACGCTGTCCGCTGATCTGAGATGGAACAAATACATCGAGTCAGTTGCATAATCCACCGCAAGGAAAGTTGGTTCCCTGTGCCGAGCCAGGAAATTTTTCTCCCCGGAATCGATCCTCCAAATCTATAAATCGACCATTCGCCCTTGCATGGAGTATTGCTGCCATATATGGTCTGGGGCTCCTGCTGTTTGCCTCAGGGTTCTTGATAAGATCCAGAGACGGATATGCAATGTGATTGGCCCTGATCTGTCATCTCGTCTGCAGTCGCTCTCTCACAGACGCGATGTTGCCTCGCTCTGTCTTTTTTACAAATACTTTCACGGTAATTGCTCCGAGGAGCTGCTTTCGCTTGTCCCTAGGCCTCGTAAATTTAAACGTCCTACGAGGCTGGCATCCCATTCCCACCCCTTCACCGTTGAAACTGTTAGATGTAGACGTCTCTTCTACTCCAATAGCTTCATGTCTCGCACATCTCGCCTATGGAACTCCCTTCCCTATTACTGTTTCCCTGACAAATACAACCTCCAACGGTTTAAGTGTAACGTCAATCGACATCTCCAGTTGCCTTGATCTATCTACTTCCCTTCTCCACATCCTTTCACCTTTCATTTCTATCTGCTCTCGCTCCAAATCTTCTGTAAGCCCCTTGCCTTGATCGATCCACTGTCTTTCTCTTTCTCCACATCCTCTCCTTTACCACTCCTATCTGCTCTTCCTCCAACCCTTCTATAACCCCTTGCGTGATTTGGGCCTCCAGCCGTGCTTGGGGTGATACGCTTACCCCCCCCCAAAAAAAACCCCCCAAAAAACTGCGGAATAAAGAACGAATCTCCCTTAAACGGTAATTGTTTACAAAACAACGTAATATACCAAGCCAAGATAAAATCACCAGATAATGAAGAAAAATTATACATAGGAGAAACTGAAGGACTCTGGAAACAAAGAAATTATGTACACAAAACATCTTTCACAAATAGTAAATATGCGAACAGCACAATGCTTTCTAAGTATATCTGGGAAATTAAAAACAAAACGCACACCACACCAAAAATATCTTGGAAAATAAGGAAAAGACCATCAGACTACAACAACCAATCAAAAACTTGTAAACTTTGCTTGGAGGAAAAAATAGCTATCATTACCTTCCCAGACCGAAATAAATTATTAAATAAAAGATCCGAGCTCATCTCAAAATGCAGACATGAAAACAAATTTTTACTACGTTACTTAAAAATCGAAAACGGAAAAAATAAATAAATGAACAAAATGACAATAAAATAAGCAAAATAAATGAATCCAAACAAATTACCAAATCACACCTGTTAGAATAGATGAAATAGAATAAAAAAATAAGAAAGAAAATCAATAAATAAAGTAAATAATAAACAAATTAGCAAACTATTATGACCAAAATATTAGTTAGACTATAAAAATCAAACCAAAAGTCGGACGAAAAAAATAGCTATATAACGATAAAAAAATATATACTACGTTACTTAAAAATCGAAAACCAAAAAAGAAAATATACAGTGTAACAAATAAATAATAAGTAAAATAAATTGATCTAAATACATCCATATATAAAAATAAACTAACAACCGATACCAATAAACTAGCCGTTAGAAAAAACAAATAAAGAAAATCAATCCAAATAAATACATACAAGTAATAAACAATTTTAAAACTGTTCCCGCCAAAATAATAGTTAGAATAAACTACAACAATCAACTCCAAAATTGAACAAATAGCTTTAATTATCTTCCCAAACAAAAACAAAACTATTAAATAAGATATAAAAACAATTTTTACTACGTTAATAAAAACACCGATCAAAATAAAAATAAAAAAATATATAAGATAAGAAATAAAAATAAGCAAAATAATTTAACCCAAATAAATAAATAAACAGATAAACGACTTCCGGTAAAATAACCGCCAAAATAGACTACCCACAATGCACCACTGACCCATATATATATAAATAGCCGAGAAAAATAACAGCACTCGTGGCCTGACGATTGCATCTAGCATGAAACAGACTGTCGCCTCTAAGTGTTGACTTCTATGTTCACTTTTATATTTACACACGCTCTATCTCTGATATTGAGCACTTTATCCCATAAATATAGCACATCTTAAGACTATATTTCTTCATATAAAACACACACACACACACACGCACACACACACACACACACACACACACACACACATATATATATATAGAGATAGATAGATAGATAGATAGATAGATAGATAGATAGATAGAGAGGAAGTGTGTGTATGCGTGTCATGTAGACAAAAGGAGTGACTGTTTTCAAAAGAGTGAGAAAATATTGAGAGGATCGAAATGTTAAAATGTTCAATGTCTTACTCCTTTTATTGTCTATGACGGCGTTCTCTTTCTTTCCCCCCTCAAACACCCTCTCCATACAAACGTTGAATAAAAAAGAAACAAACGCAAACCTAAAATTACACGCGCATAAACAAAAAATACAGAAAATAGAACATGAAAAATGGAAAAAAAAGTTCCTACAAATAAATCATTGATGAAATAACAAAGCTAAATTGTAATTTTCAAAATAGCGCCCCCAAATACAGGAAACATAAAAACAAACGTATATAAGGAGAAAGCAATTTCATTTGTTTGGTTTTAACTGTTCGTGTCCCGATGCCCAGGTCGTTTAAGGCAATCAAATCATCACGTTTCATATTAAAGGGACATTTCCTTGGCGATTTGCACTAGAGGCGCCCATTCGTTTGCTTCATAAATAGATCTGACAAGATTCCTTTATTCTTTGTTCTGTTTGTCTTCTTGATTTTTATTTTTCTCTTTTGATGTTACATCTTTCTTTCTTTCTTTCTTTCTTTCTTTCTTTCTTTCTTTCTTTCTTTCTTCCAACAGTATCACTTCTTTCTTTCTTTTTTTTTCAACAATCATTTATTCTTTTATATTGTAATTTTTTCCTTTTTAGCAAAAAATTCATTTGTTTCTTTCTTTATTATTTCTTTCTTTCTTACTATTCTTTCAACAGTATCATTCTTTCCTTCTTTCTTTCTTTCTTTCTTTCAACAGTACCATTTCTTCTTTTTTTTCAACACTCATTTATTCCTTTATATTGTCATGACTTTCCTTTTTAGAACAAGGTCCTTTCTTTATTTCTTTCTTTCTTTCAATTCTCATTTATTCTTTTATACTGTCACGTCTTTCTTTCTCTCTTTCTTTCTTTCTTTCTTTCTTTCTTTCTTTCTTTCTTTCTTTCTATTTCAGTATCTGTCTTCCTCTGTTGTCCTTTCATCAATCCCACTTCTCTTATTTCCACTATTCATTTTCTTCTTCTTCTCATTTATTTCTTATGAATTATTCTTTCTTCTTTATTTTTTTCGAGCCAATTAATTTTACATTCTTTCTTGCCTGGTCGTAACACATGACTTTCTTTCTGTCCTGTTTTCTTCTTCGCCATTGTCATCGAATAAAAAGAATAGGCAAAAAAAGAAAAACATTTAATCGTTTTTGTGGCAAAATCATGACAAGAAAATAGCACAATATTTTTCTCTTCTATTGTAATTTATATTTATTTTTTTCTTAAAAATTTTAATTTAATAATTAAAATTAAAAAAAAATGTGAATTCCTTAAATTTTATTGCTGATAAAATCCATTTAAAATTAATTCAAAATATTTCATTTATTACGAAAAATACGAACATACATGCAGGTAATAATTAGCTAAATATAATTCCATGAATAAGTAAGTCTATGTTAATAACCTGTTATATTGTTATTGCAAAACCGGTACACCATAGGTCAGTCAGTCTGTTATGTGCCATGCATGATACACGCTTAGGCGATCATCTATCTTTTGATAAATGACTGACGAGGCAGATTTTTTTCCCGCAGTAGGTTGCTATTTTTTTGTCCTGAAAAAGCAGTGAGTTACGATAACATTCCCATTTTGTTTACAAACAATAGTTATTCAGAATGTTTAAACGTCCTCGCTTTCTGTAATCATACTTAATTCTTTGCAAAAAAGATGCTAATTTATTATTTTGTCTTCATTAATAAAACAAATGAATGCTAATAATTGTGCCAAGTCTATAAGCTCATCAATTTGCAATGCAAAATTTGAATACTGAAGTTTAATACTGCATACATTTTCTCGATATCAGAAGACATTTCCAAAATATGCCTGTGAACTGTATCGTTCTACAGAGGAATCTTGCTTATTTTATTGCTGTTTCATTTCCCAGCATCGTCATGACAATTGTTTGCAAAATAAGTGTCTCACCTAAAGTATGAACTTTCATATTTTGTGCTATCAGTTCTGAGACTTGATAAGAAGCAATTTGAGCTTTCTCAGAAACAGCCATTATACTTCGAAAAGGATTTGCAGCTTTTGTTTACTCTTCGGACAATCTCTTGAAATAACTTCTAGATTTATTTTGTAAGTGAGAGTGTTTGTTTTTTAAATGTTTACTTAATTTACTAGGAAGCTATGATTCATTTGCCATTTTACATCCACATGCTAGACATAGCGACAAAGGCTTATCTTCACTTCCGGCCCAATTAAAACCAAAGCTAAATAACTTTCATTGTATTTGCTAGTAACATGCGGTTTTGCTTTCTTGCATTTCTGTTTTTCTCACTTCCAGAATCGGATTCTTCAATATCACGCTTATTTTTAAGAAACCTGTCCAATTTGTATGGGTGTATTTATCTGAAAATAAGTAGTATGCACATCACTTCCACTTTTAACGCCTGCTACAGCCACACTGTACGAATTTCCGGGGAAAGGCGCCATATTAGAATTTTAAAAATACTGTAATGTTATTTTTATATATGGGAATAAATTGCGCAAAACAAGACCCTCACTAAAAAATAAAAGCATTTGAAAAAACGAAACAAAAATGTAGTTATGCTAACTGAACTGTCTTTATAATTAAATAGTTTTCTAAGACAGTCTGTTTGATTAAGTGTCGATAATTTAAATCCTTCTAAAGTTTTATCATGAAATTCCCTAGAAAATGTGAAAGACGTGCTTCAATGATATTTAATGGTTGATTAGCAGAAATCTGCTCAGTTGTTGAGTCAGATTTTAAATGTTTTCTTTGAATGAAAAAAGAAAAGAATGGTTTAGCGCAGACTGAAATAGCTCGCATTTTAAATTCAGAAAAGATATTGCAGTGCACCCACTGCATAGAATAAGTAATCCCGATTGACATGTTTATGATAAAGTAATTAATTTATCACTTTTGCCTTTAAACACAAACGGGCAAATAATAAATGATAGATTACTATGAAAGTATAAATAAGATAACTTTTAAATAAACAATCCTAATCCCAGTCATCATTTTATATTGCATAATACATCTTTTGTAATCAATTTTCTCGAACTAGGCATGGAGGACCGACCAGCAACTCCTACCATGTCAATACAACGAAACAAAAGCTTTCTATCATTGAAGCTTTCCTCAAGGATAATATGCAACGAGACAAGTAGCGCAATATAATAAAGTAAATATATTTATTTCTTATATCTGGACACATATTTCTCTGGAATGCTAGGGCGCAGCTAGACGTCTTCCAGGGCGCACCAGTGCGCCCAGCCGCACCATTTGAGAACCACTGGTTTAATCAGATGAGAACATGGATTGAGAATACACTAGTTCAGTGCCACAAGCAAACAACCGAAAAGTTCTACACCTTTGAGACTCAGTTTTTGCCCATGTTCCATGAGCAGACGTCCCATTCATAGTGGATGGTTGAGTTCATGTTTCAATAAAAGGTACAAAGAAGGTTAAGCAGGTTTTTTTAATAAAAAGTATTATCCTGGTCAGATTTGATTTTTATTTATGTATTTTGTTTCGAAATTCAGTTTTTGATAGATAGATAGATAGATAGATGTAATTTAAAACTAAACACATTTAGAAAGCATCTATATTGCTCTGGTGATCGGTTAAGGCGTGAAACTGACAGTCACTATGCAGTGTTGATTTCTTTGAAATATTAAATATTTTTATCTGTCTATATTTCTGAGATGAGCTATTATGCACATTATTTACATTGTTCGGACTATTGTCCTCATCTTTGTCGCCATATTTATTACATAGTTACGCTAAGGAATGTCGAACTGAACCCTTTATTTCGCTCACTGGGGTAGACTGTTCTAGTTCCACGTGCCATGTTTAATGTATGTCAGTTATCAATTATCTCCTGTTAATTCCCCTCTCCAAGTTCTCAACTGCTTTAACCGGGTATTGAATTCACTCTTTGGATCCTGTCACTGGATCTAACTAACGCCTTTATCCACTGTGCCATGTGTCCTCAAGGAAACATGGCACAGTGGAACTAGAACAGTCTACTCCAATGAACGAAATAAAGGGTTCAGTTCGACATTACAACCACCTGAAGAAGGCTGGAGCGTACAACAGTCGAAACGTTGTAATATATATGAGAAAGATGAGGATAATAGTCCGAATAATGTAAATAATGTAGAAAGCTATTCATGGAAACTTCAAGTGATTTTGATTTAATATTAACTGAAGAAGAACTGGCAGCGATATCCACTGATCGTGGGTTGATGATTAAACATAATGAATCGTCTTTTGATGGTTAGTTGGTTGTTTTGTTTAACTGCATTCCAACCTTAGTGGTCATTTTATGCCGAAAATGATTTTGAGTGACTTTCATTTGGTTTTCAAAAATGTATTGCTGGAAACATTTGGTTTTCAAAAATGTATTGCTGGAAACATTTGGTCTTCAAAAATGTATTGCTGGAAAGATTTGGTTTTCAAAATGTATTGCTGGAAACATTTGGTTTTCAAAAATGTATTGTTCGAAAATGTATAGCTGGTAATATTATTTTTCCAAAAACCTATAGCCGACAACCTTATTTTTATCAAAAACAGCCTTTCTGTTGGACATAGTTTATCGCCGTACCCAGTATGCATATGCAGTTTACCGTCATACCCATGGACGCGGATGCAGTTTACCGTCATACCCATGGATGCGGATGCAGTTTACCGTCATACCCAGGACGATTGTCTTTTGAAGCTTTTGGGATTTCTATAAAAGAAGAATATGTGTCTATATATTAAAAAAAACTCTAACCATTTTACTACAGGTTGAAACATCATATTTATGTGAATTAGGCTTTTCTGTTCTCACCACAATTAAGTGCAAAAAGAGAGGAACTCTTCAATGTATTGAGGAGGAAATGAGAGTTTGCCTATCAAATATACGCCCAAACATTGAAGAAATCAATCGCTAAAAATCATCAGGCTCACGTTTCTCATAAACACAATAATGAATAAACTTAAGGTGTGTTTCATTTTATTTTTTTTTTATTGCATTATTTCTTTTCTGCAATATTTGACTTCATTATAACATATTTTTCCGAAATTTGTACATAGTACACCTACAATTATTGGTAAGATTTCAAGTGTGCCTTCAGAAAGGACGAGAACCACTGGATTAAAACCTTATTCACTTAATCTTTCGATTCCAGTATTTTCCTTACAGCCTTACTAACCAGCAACTCCAAGCGGCGTACGAACTTTATATCAAAATTCAGTTGCACTATCTAATCCTGTGATTAAAACATGATATAAACAAAATTTTATCGTCAAAACCTTTGTGTTATTATTAAGATGAAAGATCAAAGGATTTTTTATGAAACAATAATTTATCTTACTCCTTTTGAAAAACCATATAAATTTTGGTTAAATATCTTGTTTAAAAAATTTCTGGCGTCAATGCAGGACTATAAAATTGTACAGGAAATGAGAACGTCATTTTGCGGCGAAAAACACAATGATTTGGAAATTCTTGCAAAAATCAGATAATTGTCGGATTTTAATGAAACGTTCAGGGCTTATTTAAAAATGAGTGAACTTATATCCGAAATGTTTACTTTTAGAAAATCTTGGTAAAATCTGTTACTCCCCACCATTTTTCTAGCGCGTAATGTTTATTTCAGTTATAAGGACAAGTCCTAGGAGAATTTAAATCATCAAACTGTTTTGATCAAACAGGACAAGCAGTTACCGAAAATATACACTGAAGTATAAGATAAAAAAATACAATAAAACTAAGACATTATTCAACTAGAAATGTTTTTAATTGCATTTATGGATAAAATATATTATGGACAGTCTTAAGAAATAAAATCGATGAATAATACATTTTTACAGGAATTGTTTTCAATTTTTTAAAAACTAATTAGAATAATTTATAAAGATTTAAATCTTTTAAAGTTCTGTATTAATTTGTAGCAGTAAAATCATATTATTATTAAATTAAATCTGTATTTACTAATCATGAATGGAAAAGCTCATTAAAATTCAACGCTTTCTAGTATTTTAAAATGAATTTTTTTTTGTGTCGATTTTTGAAAACTAAGAGCGGTAAATTAAAAATTTATTGGTATTTTTTAACATTTTCTCCTTCGTAAGTATAAAAGCCAAGGTAAATAAAATTCAATAAAATGGAAATATGAAATTTAATGCATTAGATTGGAATTAAAACTAAAATCAAACATTCAAGAAAGATATTTCACTTTTTAAACACACACACACACACACACACACACACACACACACACACACACACACACACACACAGACATATATACATATATATATATATATATATATATATATATATATATATATAGGTACCGCCCCACAAATTTATGTTGACGTTAGAAAAGCAATTTTTTAAAAAATTTCGAAGGCTCTAAAAAGGATTAAAAGAAAAAAAAATCATTTTTTGCATAAAATGTCCTTCGGTCACTTCTTTTTAATAATAACAAAAAAAAATTTAACGATAAAACTTTGGTTTTATTATGTTTGAGCATGTATGGTCATTTTTGGGCGAATCTTACATATATATATATATATATATATATATATATATATATATATATATATATATATATATAGGTACCTTCTTTTTAGAACAATCTGAATTTTTATTTAAAAATCCTTGTTTCTTTTTGTATCACCGGAACTAGTAACAACATATACAATTTTAGCACGTTTTTTTTGTATGAGGCACATTAATTTGGAAAATCTTGGAAAAATGAAAATAATTGTCGGATGTTAATGAAACTTCCAGAAAGTATTCACAGATGATCGAAATTATTATAAATATGTTTTCTTTTATTAAAGTCATGGCAGAAATATTTTAAAAAATATTTATTACCCCCCCCCCCCCGCATAACTAATTTTATGAAAACGCTAGAAATTCGATCGCATCGGGTTTAGTGATTACAATAGTTAAAAGCACAAGGCTTTGAAGAATGCAAATCATGTTTTTTTTAAAACTGAATTGTAACATACAAAACTCAATAAAACAAATATATTATTTAATTTCAAATGCTTTTATTTGCTTTTAGTCGTTTTTATGAATATGGACAATATTTTCTGAAAGCAAAAAAATTTCTCGATGAAAAATGAATTTTTAATACAATTATTTGTTATTTTTTAATTATAATAGATTTTTACATTTAAGTTGATAAAATATTATAAAATTAGTAAAATTATTTAAATCAGGTTTTGTAAGTGTACTGATGAGATAGATCTTTGTTTAGTGCGTTGTAAATTGTATCGTTTTGACTAATCAGAAGACCTGGAGTAATTAAGAAATGTAATTTTGTGTTTATAATCGGGCTCTAATTATAAAGTACAGAAGACCAGAATACAATTAAGTTGCGTTATTTGAGTTAAGCATTGTTCTCTGCTGTTAAAGCCTTTACTTTTGCGAAACACGTGTGGAGAAGTTAATTTGATTTTTCAATTTCAACTGAGAAGGGTACCTACAAGTATCAGTATCATCTTATGAAATTTATAGGATCTTATTTTTATATTAATCTCAGTTATGACATTTTTCCATAAATGAAATATCAAAATTAATAATAAAATGAATGGAAATACAAATAACACAGTAAAATGTAATAAATGTAAATAAAATTATAGTATTTTATGTACACTTCTGATAAAATTTCATAAGAAAGGTACCTATAAATTAATTAGATACCTTTCTTATGAAATTTAATCTCATTCGTAACAGTCTTGTTTTAATTCCTTTATAATATATTTTCCATAAAGCATCATAAACGTAAAGGTGAAAGCTAAGTACAAAAAAACCCCCCAAAAATTAGAGCGCTAAATGTTTTCCTTAAAAATAACTAGATAAATAATTTGTTCACTTAAATGTAAAATATTTCACTTTTGTCCTTCCATAGAACAAATTATCCTCACGGAATCCGTCAATATGTCATTCAACACCTGTCAAGTGACGCGAAAGTTTATGACTTGCTTTGTTTTATTTTCAAATTACATGTTTTCGGCGCAGAAGCTAAGTTAAGCTTGGTTGAAAATATTTTAAATAAACATTATAATTTCTGATTTTCTTAAAATAAGTTTTGCAAAAATGATAATTGATATTTAAAAGAATTTCAAACTGAGATTTTCATTGATTCTATAAAATGGAAAAAAATGGTCAATTTTTCTGACTCAAAAAAAAAAAACACAAGATTTTTAACGAAGTTTTCGGACGTGTTAGGAACGATTAAAAATGTAAAAAATACCACAAGAATATTTTTGATCTTTCCTCTTAATAATAACATAAACATTTAGACGATAAAATTTTGTTTTCGTCAATTCTGGCGTCTTTTTCAACATGCTATGCACTTTTTTTAGCGATCTCGTGGAGGTATCTATCTATCTATCTATCTATCTATATATATATATATATATATATACATCATACATATATATATATATATATACATATATATATATATACATCATACATATATATATATATATATATATATATATATATGTATATATATATATATATATATATGTATGTATATATATATCAACAAACTAACTGACAAGGAAACATGCACAACACTTACACCCATAAATATCACACCTGTCCACTTCTATCTTCTTCCCAAAATGCACAGAAACAACAACCCAGGTAGGCCGGGCATTTTATCATTTAACTACCATACGACCAAAATATACAAATACGTAGGCCATTACATACATCCCCTAGATAAGGAAGTAAAATCATACATCAGAGACACAACAGACCTACTAAATAGAATTAATCATATACAAACAGTGCCAGAAAATGCTACTCTAGTAACCATCGGCGTAAAATCACTTTATTCAAACATGAAACACATCGAAGATCTAACCGCTCTTAAAGAATCACTTACTAAAAGAACGAAACAAGATCCCCTCCCCCAGAAGTAATCATAAAACTTATGGAACACATTCCGACATTGAATACTTTCAATTTCAATGGAAAACACTGCCTACAAGTAAGAGGATGTGACATGGTCACCGTTGCTGCTCCATCATATAGCACAATTTTCATGAGAGAATTTGAGGAGACCCATATTTATCCCTTCATCGGTAACGACTGCATATTCTAAGCAAGATATATCGATGATATCTTCTTCATACACACGAGCAGTGAGGAGAAACTCACTGAATTCCTCATGACCCCTAAACACGGTACACGACTCCATTCAGTTCGACCACGAAAAATCAACAAGATCGGTAACATTTTTAGACACTCGCATCTACATCGATAAAAACAGAAAACTACAAACGACATACACACTAAAATCACCAACACCCACAACTATCTACACTAAGTCTTCCCACCCTAAACATCTCAAGGAGAACATTCCCTATTCACAAGCACTTAGACTCAGAAGAATATGTTTTAACAATGAAGAACTAAGTAAACACACTAAAAATCTCGAGCAACAATTCACAACATGTGGCTATAAACAACACCTAATCAGGGATCAAATAAATAAAGCAGTTTCCACGCCCAGAGAAAACACCCTAATATATAAAATTAAAAATAAATCCAGACGCATCCTTCTAGTAACCACTTTCAACACCACTCTTCCTCCACTATCTTAGATAATCAATGTCACTGGGAAATACCAGACCTTTTTGTTTGAGGAACCCAGCCTTCTAGCATATCGTCGACCTAAGAACCTTAAGGAAATTATAGGTAGTAACGAAATTTCAGATAAGGTAACCTGTAATAGACCCAAAATAAAAACAACAGGATTTTCCCAACCATGTAACAACGAAAGGAGCTTATGTTGTAACAACATTAGACACACCAATTTGTTAACTAGCTTAGTCACTAAATCTACTTTTAAAATCTACTACAACTCTAACTGTAGAAGTCATAACATAATTTACCCATTAGAATGCACACTATACCAGAAACAATTTGTGGGGAAATCTGAATGGCCCTTTCACTACAGAATTAATTATTATCGGAATCAGATCAAGTCGGCTCCCCACGAAATATTACCTGTAGACCAATATTTGGGTCTAGAAAAAACATGATTTTAAAAGCCATGCCAAATTCACTATAACAGAAAAACAATAGAAATAAACAGAAAAGATTACCATGGAAAATTTTAGAACATGAAAACAAATGGATTTTGCGCCTCAAAACACTTCGTCCAGATGGGCTTAACCACAAATTTAACAACATAGATAGAATTAATATATAACTCCATAAATCAAGCCCTATCCACACACAAGACAGACATGCTTGCAGAGGTGTTGAGGTCTCACACTTATACACACACTCATACCAATATATAGACTTACATCATGCACGCTCCCAAAGAATTACAAGATAACGTACGCTTAACACCCCCCACCTCCCAGCAACAAATAAAACTGTCAAAATGACCAAAAAAGGAATTCTGCGACTCATGAATCTCCCCGGTCTTCTTTTTTTAAAAAAACTTGAAAGAGGCTGTTGACCAACACAAGGACCGACCAAAATTAACGATAAAAAACAAATGAAAACTACAGATAAAGTTAATTTTCTTCATAAACAATTATTCACTTCTGTAGTTCAGTGCTACTAACTATTTTTCTCCTGATGATGGCCATGCTGGTCGAAACTAGTTGAGGAACCTAATTGAAATAATAAAACAAAAAAATATTAACATACAACCCAGTGTGTATGAAAATTTTAATTTTTTAATATTTTTTTATTGCTCAAAACATATATATGAGAAAAGAAATATACAATAGAAAGAAAGATATTCTTTATTTTCTGGTGATTTCAAATTTGAAATTTCTGAGAAACGAAACACGCTGAACCATATTTGTTAATATTGAGAATATATTGGTATTCTTCGAACATTCGGTCAAATTTCTCTCTTTCTCTCTCGCTCTCTCTCTCTTTCTTTCTCTCTCTCTTTCTCTCTCTCTTTCTCTCTCTCTCTTTCTCTCTCTCTCTCTTTCTCTCTCACACGCACAAACACAGACATATATAGGCAGACAAGCATAAGAATATTAACTCTGTTTCTCTTGCATAAACATCTCAAGTCGATTGAATAATTCTTGTCCTAATCACAACAAATTGGTCCGTAGCGACATCGACAGCCGAGTGTCTTTAAGTACAAAGAAGCGATCCGCTAATTGCTTAAAATAATTCCGGATGTTACCACATCACTTCCGAATGCGATTTGGTCAACAAAAACTCAGGCAGGCAAATGAAAATATGGAATAGAAAAACAAAACCTACAGTTGATATTTGTACTGCTCATTCATCAAGCAAAATGAAAATAAACAACTGTATTACTCCCCATTCATTCATGTTGCATTTAACGCCATTTTTGGAGGTCGCAGTAATTGTAGACACTGAGTGCGATAACAACATGGAAGTTGTTAATATTCAGTGAATAGTTTTCGCTTTTACTTTCCCTGTCTTTTTCTTTCCACACAAGGCTTTTTTCCAGCTTACCCCATCCGTAACCCTAACCCCTAACCCTAAATGTGGCACATGAGAACATCAACAATTCGAGTTGTAGTGGGAGCCCTCGAATTGGTTGGAAATAATTCTAATAGACACATTAAAGGGATTCCTGGTATCCCATGCCTAAAAGAAATACAAAAAATTGTTCTCACAAGTACAGCCTACATCTTACGAAGGGTTATACCCGTGTAAAATATGTATGACTTTTTTTATTCCCCGGTGGAAAATGTCATGGTGCAATTTCTGACCTTAGGTCTGTGGTCGGGACCTGAAAAGAAATGAGTATACACCAAAAATCAAAAGTAATAATAATAATAATAATAATAATAATAATAATAATAATAATAATAATAATAAAAAACTCAACGAATTACAAGTCAGCAAAAAGTACGATGACAATACGACAGTATAGCAGAAGTTAACAAAAGTCACGTGAATAAGTAGAGAAAATCTATTGGTAAATATGTTGAATATTTTGGGCTGTACACTTATAGTCAGAATCAGAAAAGAACAGCTAAAATTTCGTGGACACATAATAAAGAAAAACGGCTTGGGGAGTGTGATACCAACAGAAAATATCGAAGGTATAAGGATCAGGGTAATGCAGCGGGACATTTACCTGACGCTATTGTGTGAGTGGATGGCAGGACGGGTTTCGAGGAAAGGATGAAAAAAAGACAAAAGTTACTAAGAGCTACAATGAAAGGAAGTTGTGGAGAGCTATGCTCAACCATGTCCTGAAGGGTGACTGCACACAGAAAGTGTTCTGACAGTTTAATTTTGTGATGATTAAGAGAGTATATATATATACATATCTATATAGTAAGGTAATGAAGGGTTTGGTAATCCGTGTGGAAATAAATTATAGTCATGGAAACTTAAGGTTGTCTCTTTCTTTCTTTTCTGCATTTAAAATAAACAGGATTTATATATATATATATATATATATATATATATATATATATATATATATATATATGCTCTCCCGTCGAATTCGACGTATGCGGGTCACGCAGATCAGTTCCTAGGAAACCGACAACAGCACATGAGATTTTATTATAGTGGTGAAGGTTTCGTGCAGAACCATCCACACTTTTTGAAGGGCCGAATACAGAGACCTGGTGCACTAAGTGCCACAAGCTCCTCAAACGACCCTCCGCAGGTTTTGAATTCAGAGTTGTCCTTCTCCTAGACCAGTTGTCATCCAAGACTATAGAACCCAGTCTGTCCTGCTATTTACCCATAGCTGGAGGGAGAAGAAGAGGATTCACACTCGGCTCTCCGATTCCTCAATCCAAGCCGTTATCCATTACTCCACCGTGCCTCCTCATATATATATATATATATATATATATATATATATATATATATATATATATATGTGTGTGTGTGTGTGTGTGTGTGTGTGTGTGTGTGTGTGATTTTTTATATATTAAGCATAAAGGGAGATTACTGACCCTTTTAAAAAATATTGTTTACATTAAAAGTTGATTAAGTATAAAGAAAGATTGCTAACCCTTTTAAATAATGACTCTTCATGCCAGAAGTTCAAACATAAATTAGATATCTTTTTTTCATAGTAAAATGAAACGTAAGCAACATGAGACATGAAAAATTGATGAAATAGAGAACAATTCTGTCCTTTTTGTTCTTTAATTCTCACAGTTATCCCGGTCGCTGTTTCTCAGTCCCCTCTGTTTCCTCATCTACCCTTTTCTCACACACCCTTATAATGAAATAACAGATTGTACAGCGTATCGAACTATTCATGTTCTTCTGTTTCCACACAATGAAACTGTTTGACTTAAGTGCACACACCCAGTCTTCTGATTATCATAACGACTACTGGTTGGCGTACATTTCTTTTCTGACTTTTCTGAATGATTTTCTCAGCAGGATGCTGGGGGGAAATCTTACTGGTTAAAGATCGTCACTTAGAGTAGATATTTTATTTATTTATTTTTCTTCTCTTTATGCGAGGTCAGTTATTATAATGGGAGTAAATTTATACGACATGTTACAGACGGAATAGACCAATCCTATCTTGTGGTATTTTGTAAATAAATACATTTTTATTTTGTTAAATATTTATTAGTCATTGTGGCCACAGATTGGTGGTTAGTGTTGTGACTAAGTAGTAGGAAGGATGGTTAGATATCTTCTGATATTTTAATGACAAATGACAACTGCTAGATGTGATGTTATTGGCTTGAAACTGCCAAGGTTAAATCCGAAGATCTGGTCTAAAGCGTGAGCTAATACTTTACTGTCCAGCTACAACCAAGACTTGCTATTTTTTTTAATCAATTCACCTCAAGCAAGGTGATATTGCCACTAAGACGCAAGAGGCTACTGGGAGTGAAAGAGAATGAAAATACTTTACAAGGAACCGGACATCCAATTTTAAACGGATAAACCTCTAACCGGAATGTGAACCAGACGATAAGCATGTTGTTCATGATGACGGTAGTCTTTGAGTATAGAATCCAGAGGTTGGCAGTGAATATTTCGAAGACAGTAGGGAAGCGTAGTTCAGGTTAGCAGTGGATATCCCGATAAAGTAGCAGAGCGTAGTTCAGTAGTTTTCCTTCTGTTTATTCGCGTGACAGGTTGGCATTGGACATTCGGAGAGAGTAAACAAAATGGCCGCCTTTATACACGACGGATTGAATATTTGACGTCTCCTGATTGGTTAACCTTCTATTGGGGAACTATATAGTGAGATAAGTCCTTTGGGTTGGCTCACTAGTACATAATGGCACACAAAAATTGTAACAAAGCAAACCTGTTTGCTCCTATTATTTGCCATGTTCCATAAAGATGTTGCGGACTATGGCTCTCAGCAGTTTCACATTTTTTATTGTTTCAGGAATAATTTCTCCTTACAATCCCTCATTGTGATATCCGACATCCAATTGCTCAGAATTATCAATTAGTTTTATCGATGTTTCCTCCTTCTTTTGCCTTCGATGTACCTTATGAATGTTAAATTCTCTAAACCTTGCTTCCTTAATATGCATCCATAGAATTTCAGATGTTCGATTCTTAATATTCGCAGCAATTTCTTTGTAGTTCCAATTATTAAAACTTCCTCACATAATCTGACCATTCTAAAAAAATTGTCGGGAAAAGAATTCCAAGAACAAAGATACTATAAAAAAAAAAAAACAGACTTGGCATATATGAGAATAGATACGCATGCTCCCCTAGAAGAAAACTCGAAAAAAAATCCCCCAGCACAAAAGACAACTAAGGAAGGTCGTAGAGTATACGTCTGAAATATTGTGAAGAAAGAAACAACCGAATATCAAAGGCAATGAAAGTAACCTGAACGAAATTTCGCATAACGATTAAAACCCTCAACCTAACAAAATTCAGGCAAGAACAGTTAACCGACCTGTTTGTTTATCGTTAATATTATAATTGTTGACTGTTCTTCCCTCTCTCAAAAACCCCTTGTCCGGTTAAATCTGTGTGTGAACATAATTCATATAATCAAAAACAGACTCTCGCCTCGACCTGTTCCCCTAATATTTGGGCATCAATTGCTGACCCACCATTCTGTCAATGGTGAATGCTGTCGGGTCGGGAGTTGGGTAAGTGTTGGTTTGATAACAAAGGACGGTGAGGGACTTCTCGCCACCTGTTTCTGCCTCCATTTGAATCCCATGACAGGATGTAGCTCTCGGGGAAATAGTAATCTCCTGCAGGTAGAAGAAAACGAAAGAAGTAGGCGAAAAGGAAAGGAAAGTAAAAAAAGAAAAGGAAAAGAAAAGGAAAAGAAAAGAAAAGGAAAAGAAAAGAAAGAAAAAAAGAAAAGGAAAAGAAAGAAAAAAAAAAGAAAAGGAAAAGAAAAGAAAGAAAAAAAAAGAAAAAGAAAAGAAAGAAAAAAAGAAAAGGAAAAGAAAGAAAAAAAAAAGAAAAGGAAAAGAAAAGAAAGAAAAAAAAAGAAAAAGAAAAGAAAGAAAAAAAGAAAAGGAAAAGAAAGAAAAAAAAAAGAAAAGGAAAAGAAAAGAAAGAAAAAAAAAGAAAAAGAAAAGAAAGAAAAAAAGAAAAGGAAAAGAAAGAAAAAAAAAGAAAAGGAAAAGAAAAGAAAGAAAAAAAAGAAAAAGAAAAGAAAGAAAAAAAGAAAAGGAAAAGAAATCGTTGGCTTGATGGGAAAAGAAAACACGAGCAAGAAATGTAGAAACTATAAAAATATGTTATACAACTCATCAAATGAGTGGAAAAAAAGATCGTTCTTTCTGTTTATCTATCTATCTATCTATCTATCTATCTATCTATCTATCTATCTATCTATCTATCTATCTATCTATCTATGTCTATTAATATCTGTCTCATTCTATTAATATCTATCTATCTATCTATCTATCTATCTATCTATCTATCTATCTATCTATCTCAACAGAAAAAATCATTAAGATCTTTTCGTGTCTTACGTACATTTGAAACAGATAATAACAGGTTCCTCTTTGAACAAAGAAATAATGAAAATAAAGTTCAGAAAAATAGAACAACCGGCACATATTCGCTTACACACACACACACACACACACACACACACACACACACACACACACACACAGAGTGTGCGATGGGTAAATTATCACCATTTTATATTTTAAATTTCACACATGCGCTTGTTTATATTTGATTATGTCGACTGCACATTATAGTAGAGACAGTTGGGTACCGTCTGTGAGAAAAAGATCACCATAACGCAATTCACTTTGCCAGAAATTAGGAAACAACATGCCGTACTGCTTGGCATTCGCACCGGAAGCTCCAATACGAATATTTCAGAGTGTTTGGGTATCAATCACAGTGCAGAGGATTAGGAAAGAGTTGGGTGAGTCTAATGGCGATTACAAAGGTATTTACAGTGATCACTAGTGATGGCAACGTTATACCTCCATTCATCTTCCCAGAGAGCCTCAGGCTTAACACGGATGCCCACATAAAGTACTTTGAGGAGGTAGTGCTGCTCTGGGTACAAGAGGGTGACTGCTGGAAGACCTGTATCTGGCAACAGGATTCTGCAACATGCCACACAGGCAGGAGAACCCAGTCATGACTGTCAGACAATTTTTGTGACCCCCATCACCCCTTATATCTGGTTAGCTAACTTCCTAGACTGCAACCCACTTGATGTGTGGGGGCGCAGTTGAGCAAGAGACCAACAAAACTCCTTCTAACACCAAAGATCAACTGAAGTCAAGGAGTATGGCAGCATTCACCAACTTGAACAAGAAGACTGTCCAGAAGAGTTGCAGGAGATTCTGAAGTCGTCTGGAGGCTTTGGTTGAAGCCAATGTCTATTTTATTGAATAAATTTACAGTTCTTTATTTCAAATTATTTTTGTGTATTTTGGTAAATATAGCTGTTAAAATGAAAGTGTTATTTTCATTTTTGCGTAATTTAGACGATAATTTATCCATCGCATCCTGTGTACATGGACAAGCGAAGCCAATTTCATCCTTTCAAGCAAAATTTCTGTCATAGATCTCTGCACACAGTTATGTATCCAAAACTAAACAAATCAAATTTTATAGAATGGCTTTTTAATCATGAACGGATATTCGTATTTGAGTAGGCGCCCTATTTTTATATATTAAACAGTATATTTATTTATTTTTACCTACCGGCCTGAGTGTCCGAGAAAAATTTGCGCTTCCTTTAGGGTAGAGGGAGATATTGTCTATCCCCGTGTTACTTACTGCTTGACCACGAAAAGACAGAGAAACAGGGGAAGCGAATTTCATGCTCTCAAGCAAAATATCCCGTCAAAGATTTTGCGAAGTTATTATATTTCTGAATTCGAAACTGTAAATGTATTGGAAAACTACTTTACTATCTTACTCCAGAATAATACTAGTTTACATATACTAAAGAGGGTAGAGGCTGTAAAGTGTTATGACCACCTAAGTTATGTTTTTATGGCTTAAATAAATCTTTGCAATTTAGAAATTGGAAACAAAATCACTCGAATATTTGGCAATTAAAAAATAAATTACATAGTTTTAAATAATGCGTTATACATTATTTCTACAGTATTTACAGTAGTCGGACTATTGTCCTCATCTTTGTCGCCATATTTGTCACAACGTTTCGGCCGTTGTACGCTCCGGCCTTTTTCAGGTGGTTGGAATTTCGAACCGAACCCTTTATTTCGATCACTGGGGTAGACTGTTCTAGTTCCACGAACCATGTTTGATGGATGTCAGTTATCAGTTATCTCCTGGTAATTTTCCCTCTGAAAATTCTCCACTGCCTGAACCGGGTATTGAACTCACACTCTTTGGGTCTGTCACTGGATCTAACCAACGCCTTTATCCGCTGTACCATGTGTCCTTGAGGACATCTGGGTATGAATTTCTGAGTATTATAAACCTAATTTTTCAGGAACCATTTTTTACCAGTACTCATATTGCAATACCCGGTTCAGGCAGTGGAGAACTTTCAGAGGGAAAATTACCAGGAGATAACTGATAACTGACATCCATCAAACATGGCTCGTGGAACTAGAACAGTCTACCCCAGTGATCGAAATAAAGGGTTCGGTTCGAAATTCCAACTACCTGAAAAAGGCCGGAGCGTACAACGGCCGAAACGTTGTGACAAATATGGCGACAAAGATGAGGACAATAGTCCGACTAATGTAAATACTGTACATAATACCTCATATCAGAAATATAGACAGACACATTATTTCTATTTCTTCTTCTTCTTCTTCTTCTTCTTCTTCTTCTTCTTCTTCTTCTTCTTCTTCTTCTTCTTCTTCTTCAGGGCGGTGGCAATCATCGCTTTTCACAATTTCCTGTCCTTTGTAGCTCGTAGTAAATTTTGCTTGTTGTTATCTTTCCTAAACACTGTTCTGCTTTTCATGTACACAAGATCGTTATGAAGTATATGCGTTGCTTTTCTCTGTCCCTCTTGCTTTCAATATGTCCTGTGAGTGTACATTTTCCAAGCTCTCTTTCCTCTTTAAGGTGCCCTAGAAATTTTAATTGTCTTTTCTGGTGGTAAGTATAAGTGCCCTTTTTGTTTCCATTTTCTCTTAAACTTCGTCGTTGCGCACATGTTCAGTCTATGGTATTCTCAGCATCCTTCTGTAGAACCACATTTCTATTGCTTCAAATCTCTTCTTCATCTATGAGGAGTCTGTTTGTTTGAAGTATCCTTTTCCCCTTTTTCTTTACCCATCTTCTCCCCTTCTTCCTCTCACCAACCGACTACGGCTACTTTATAAATTATGATGATGATGATGAAGGTTTTTATGTCCTTACAGACCCAGAGTAACTGGAATAATTTCATCATCTATTTTCATTTATTTCAATATTATTAAGAAAAGGGTGTTTTTTATGACGGCCCCAAAATGGTTATAATTTATGTTATTATCGAATTATAGAAATACATCTGAAGCTTCTCTTCAAAGCAAAGAGGTTAAAACAATATAAAAAACGGATAAAGGATAGGCATAAGGAAAAAGAAAAGAAAAAAAAAACACCTGCTGATATTAATAATGATAGATTAGTAACAGATCTAAATGATTAAATAGTAATTATATTTCGGCAAAGTCCTCACAGAATTACGATAGTTTCTGTTTCATTTTCCATATGGTTAATAGCAAAGAATCGTTTCTACGAAATTAACTCGTAAAATGGGTCAAGAGTATAGATTGTTAAGATTCCACGCAATATAATCAAGTAGTGTCTTTACACTGACCTAACTCGTCGAAATCGGAGGAAAGAAAAAACTAGAGCATATGAACTCAAATGTTGATCCCCACGGGCTATAATCATCAACATCGTCCAGTTCCCACTATGAAAACTTCAATACCGTAATTATTATTCCAAATAAAAGTCCTCACACTTCAGTGCTTACAGATGACAAGCATATGTAAGCAGTTTCATATATTAGATTAGTAACTATCTAAGTAGATTTGACTTATTGGGTTTTATTATCTATAGGGTCCTTTACTCTTGGCTAAGATCTCGTTTTGGAAATTATTTACTGCCGCCGCCTATTTTAATATGTTAAATTAATATATAGCATAGAATGTTTAGCTACTGCAAAGCGATGGTTAAAGAGCTAATCTTTAACGCCATTATGCACCCGTCTGTTGTGGCTTTTTGCTGAAATAAACTA
This sequence comes from Acanthosepion esculentum, assembly GCA_964036315.1. NCBI lineage: Eukaryota > Metazoa > Mollusca > Cephalopoda > Sepiida > Sepiidae > Acanthosepion > Acanthosepion esculentum. Next base: position 38,777,652 of record OZ038484.1, read on the forward strand.
ATTACCTACACTGAATTTTTGAAAGCCCCGTTGAATTTTTCGGTCGTGATTGTGTTATTTTCAGAAGGTAACTTATAATTTATAATCTATAGGGTCCTTTAGTCTTGGTTCAGATTTCGTTTTTGAAATTATTTACCGCCGCCGTCTATTTTAATATGCTGAATTAATATATAGCAAAGAGAAGGTTTAGCTACCGCAAAGCGATGGTTAAAGAGCTAATCTTTAAGGCCATTAAGTAGACTTCTGTTGCGGCTCTTTGCTGAACTATCTAATTACCTACAGTGAATTTTTGAAAGCCGCGCTGAATTTTCGGTAGTGATTGTGGTATTTTCACAAGGTAACTTTGGTAATTTATGTTTAAGATCGGTGGAGTATCTGTGTCTTTTGCGTCGGATCAAAATGGCACTCCCTGTCTTTCACCGGCCAACTGTTTAGGATTGGTGCAGTATATGTGGGCAATGAATCGGGACAAAATATCGCTTCTCGGCAGTCTATTTTAGATCGGTGTAGTATCTGTGCCCGCTGCTAGAATTAAAACGAGATTCCCTGTCGTTCACCGGCCACCTGTTTTGGTTTGGTGCAGTTTCTGTGCGCTTGGCCTAAATTAGTATTTGCAAGTTAATTTGAAGCAAGCAGAAGAATGATGGCCTAGTGGATATGCGTCTGGTCTTCTCATCAATTGTCGGACGTCTATTAACGTATAGCTTCACCCTTTACATTTATTTCATTATGATTCTTGACTCCAGACTCTTTCTGATTTAACTTTTTTCTTTACTTCCCGCTTCTTATTAATTTTTTTTGCCTATTTTCTTTATCTCTTTCCTTATTCTTTTTTGTTTTCAGTTTTTCTTTTTACGACCATTTTTTTTCTTTCCACATCTTATTTTTCATTTTCTTCCTTTTTTATTTTGTTTTTCTTCTTTTAGCTCCATTTCTTTTTCGGTTTGACCTAATTGACTAACCAAGATCTTACTTTGATCCAATTCAACACAGATGGTGTTCATTTATGACAGGAATCGTTTTTAGTATTCGTTTTTTTGTTTAAATGCTTTTGATGATTTTTTTATTGCATTTTTTTTTCTTTCGCCGACATCTTTCCACCTAAAGAAAATAACTAACATCAGAAAGAGCATCAAATAGGAAAACTAGGTTTCTTGATTCCATGCCACTTACAATCTTCAAAAAATTAAATACAACACTAATCGCCATCTCTGTATTTCCGAAGACTGCTATTTTATTGTCCTTTCTCCTCACTAAAGTCTCTTTCACTCCCACTAAGATCTTGCGTCTTAGAGGCATTATCGTCTTTCTTGCGGTAAAATGATTAAAAAATATCGTTTCAGCCAATGGGTTTCATCATCAATGGGATTCATCGTTTTATCGAACAAACTAAACTCATTATCACCTAGTAATTATTACCATATAATCCTGTCTAGCGGGAAAAGCAAAAGGCGGTATCATAAGGATAAACTAACCATGAATAACCTGATACGAGTTATGTCCCCTAGCATAGACAGTAGAATAACATTCCGCCTCTATGAATTGAATAAAGAGTTTGGTTCAAATTTTCCAGAAGATTACGGAATACTACACCCATTTGAAGATGGTTAGAGGGCACAAAATCTGAAACATTGTAAATATAACATCCATAATGAGTATAATAATTTGAGTAAATCAATGTGTAATAATCATAATTTCATTAATTACGTTATTTGCATACGGTCTGTTATCTCCAACGTTGTTTTTATTATCACAGCTTTTGGTCGCTGTGTCCTCCAGCCCTTATCCGATGCATGTCGGTCCATGTAACCTTCAGGGAATTAACCGTTTATATATTCTACGGTAGTGAAGTTATGATTTCAATCTCTGGAGTGGGTAGTGGAAACGGCTAGCAATAACTGGGAACTAAATAAGTACTAGACCAAATATATTTGGTCAGAGGAACGAGAACAGGCTACTTCTGTGGATTAAATAAAGGTTTCATTTTGAAATTTTCTGATGATTAACCGCATCGACAAACACCTGATGAAAGCTAGGGGTAACAACAGTCGAAACGTTGTGAGAAAAATAGCAAAGGTTTTCGAGTGTAAATAATTTAAATAATGATTACACCCAGAAATTCAGGCAGAAATAATGATTTCCTCGTTCAAAATTGACAAAGAATGTTTTGAATGTTTTTTACCAATTCCTTAAGCATTACCAATTTATTCAGAAGATGGCTAGCACCACATGAGATTCCCATACCGGTACAATCCGCACCACAAACTAGTAAAAATATACCTCACCAATGTGGAGCAGATCATCACTCCCAAAGAAAATCGACTCTGCCGTAAACACCTCTTACAGATCGATCGCTAGGTGTCTCAAGCCAACCAAAGCCAATGACCTTTATTTGCTTAGTGGCATTGCTTCTGCTTACATAACGAGGACAGTCCAACCCGAGAAGTTGAAACAGGAAAACTGAACCTCATCTTCGTCACCATGGCTGTGAACCCAACGACTGAACAAAATAGTTCCTAGTCAGAGTCTGTCCCTATGGTGCAGCCACCATAACAACGTGGAACACAGGTTCTTTTTTTTTCTCTCTCTCTCAGCCATACAAGTGATGTCAGACCCTTCTGGTCTAGACGAAATCACCGCCGAACAACTGTTGGTCGCTGTAGAACCAATCTTCAGAAATGGGGATATGCCACCGATGTTAATCTCAACTGCCAATGCGGGCAATCACAAGCGCTATGGAGCACATCTTCTAGTTTTGCCCCCAATCCTGAAGATCCATGCACATTTAACCCCCTTGAAACCTTGACACCCCAGGAAAGGCTACGTGTGCAACACTGGATGAATATAGTGTAGCGACTCGATAAGAAGAAGACCAATTTATTTTGCTGAAAGACGTATCAGGAATTCGAAAATAGTAAGAAACTCATCGGATGAGACGATGAATATAATCGAATAATTCCTGAAAGGTGGGGGTAAAATCTGAAAAATCCTGTAATGAAGCGTTTTACATGTGCAATAGATAAGAGATTTAAACTGTCCAAAAATACATTTGCAGAGTTGGTGGAGCTTAACAAGAACCAGGAACAATTTGCCACATTGTCACCGAGCTTAATCTCTTCCAGAATATTTTATTTAATCCCTCATACGCTGACTTTGACATTAAACCAGATATAGAGTCTATATTTTCAAGGATAACAAGGGGTGTATCAACTTTTACTGTTATTGTATTTAGTTGTCGTAAAGTGTTCTGACAAAAGAAAAATCTGTAATTGTCTGTTTACATCTTATTAAAATAGTTTTACCGCCTTCATTCCAAACGATTACTAGTTGTTTACAAACTTTCAAACCGGGTTCAAACCCTACATTGCGCCATGAGAGTTTGTGGGTTATCCCACATGACTTTATTTACATTATTCAGACTATTGTCCCCATCTTTGTCGCCATATTTGTTACAACGTTTCGGCCGTTGTACACTCCGGCCTTCTTCAGGTGGTTGGAATATCGAACTGAACCCTTTATTTCGCTCACTGGGGTAGACTGTTCTAGTTCCACGTGCCATGTTTAATGGATGTCAGTTATCAGTTATCTCCTGTTATGTTTTCCCTCTGAAAGTTCTCCACTGCCTTAACCGGGTATTGAACTCACACTCTTTGGGTCCTGTCACTGGATCTAACCAACGCCTTTATCCACTGTGTCATGTGTCCTTAAGCCTTCCTAGCCTCTTTTACAGCTTTTCAACTATGGTCTTAAGATGTCGCACGTGGGTAAAGTGCCCCCAACTGGAACACGTTCATTCTCATGGTTTTCTCTCTTGACTTTTGTAGTCTTATATACATGCTTGTTACGCACGCACCACCCCACACAGACTCTCTCTCTCTCTCTCTCTCTCACACACACACACACACAAACACACACACACACACACACACACACACACACACACACACACACACACATTCTTATTATAACTAGTTACATTTTTTTCTTTTGTAAATACCTGCATTGTCGTTTGGTTTATATTTATTATTCTGTTTTATTCTATTTTACTTGGACTCACAATGAGTCCGTCAATATTGTTTGTGGGATAAATTTTTCAGGAGTCCGTAAATATTTACTATGCAAAGTACTGATTCCCATAACATAATGGTGATTAATATTTACCAAAACATGCATCCCGCAACAAGTTAAAAGGCGAAAGCATTAAGCGCATTGCTTCTCGCCGGAGTTCTGATCAAAATTACTGTTGTAGCATACATACGGACGATAATGGGTATGTCTACATTCGCATAAATACAGTAGTGAATACTGTATGTTGGTCTGCAGTTGGAGATTCATCTCCAGCTGTGCTGCTCAAACTCCCTGCCTCCGGTCAGAGAGGATCTCCAGACGAGACTATATCGAAGGACAGAGTCTCGTCTCGGGAAACAGCTACCCGACACAGTTTTATATTGGATCTACGGGGAATTTTTGGCCGAGCCAACGGGCTCGGATACTCCACATTAAATTCGGCCTTGTGCCACATCTGACCGCGTGTGGCGGTTGGTAGATATCCTGCAGTTGAAGATTCATTGTGGAATTCACTTGACTCACTTCTAGCAGTTCACTACTTCTAAGCGCCGCTAGCGAATCTTATATGTGTTCTTCTTGTTGTAAGTATTATCGTTCATTACCAACCCTCGGTTGATTATTCTATAACCTTCCCTAAGTTACAACGCTTACTCATATACCTCTACTGAGCACTAATTTTGAAGAAGTATAATTTATTCAATAAATAAGAAGGTATGTGTAGAAAGTATTTACGAAACATGCGCGGAGTTAAACGAAGATAGAACGAAGGAAAGAGAGAAAGAAAGAAGGTAAAATACAATTCAAAACGTACTAAGAACACAGAGTTTCAAATGAGAGTTCTCTTTCTAATCTTATAATGTTTGGAATTCTCATTTACATAATTATTCAGTTCTAACCCAAACTAAATCCTGTCGAACTTCATTAATGAAATCACAAGTAGTGTTTAAACGTTTTACAAATTAAAAAAACCGTGCTATGAATGAAAGATTTCTAAAACTAGATTCCCAAAGCAACTATTCACATAAGGAATGTCTAGGTGCTTCCTTTCCTTTTAGGATTCGGTGTATGGCTTCACTTAATGGCCCTCATTAATAAAAGAAAAAAAAGTCAAAAAAGGGGTTTCGCAAAAAACGTTAAAGTATCCTTGAATACATTTTAATACTATGAGTTATATATAATCTAGCAATCGAGTTAAAAATTACATGAAATGAGGCAAACATTAAATTTGAGTTTCCACCTTCGCGCCAACAATATAATTCTAAATTACTCACTCCCAACGTCACTCATTCATTTTGTGTATCTCGTCCTCTACCCAGTTTCAAATACTACCCAGGAGTATATATTATATTTAATTGCACCAGTTCCCTGCTGAAGATTTAATAAATACCTTTGAAGATAAATGTCTTTTAAATATCTATCTATCTATCTATCTATCTATCTATCTATCTATCTATCTATCTATCTATCTATCTATCTATCTCGTTTTGTTTCTATGTATGTATGTATGTAATTATCTATCTATCTATCTATCTATCTCGTTTTGTATGTATGTATGTATGTATGTATGTATCTATCTATCTCGTTTTGTATGTATGTATGTATGTATGTATCTATCTATCTATCTATCTCGTTTTGTTTCTATGTATGTATGTATGTATGTATGTAATTATCTATCTATCTATCTATCTCGTTTTGTATGTATGTATGTATGTATCTATCTATCTATCTCGTTTTATATGTATGTATGTATGTATCTATCTATCAATCTCGTTTTGTTTCTATGTATGTATGTATGTAATTATCTATCTATCTATCTATCTATCTATCTATCTATCTATCTATCTCGTTTTGTATGTATGTATGTATCTATCTATCTCGTTTTGTATGTATGTATCTATCTATCTATCTATCTATCTCGTTTTGTTTCTATGTATGTATGTATGTATGTATGTAATTATCTATCTATCTATCTATCTCGTTTTGTATGTATGTATGTATGTATCTATCTATCTCGTTTTGTATGTATGTATGTATGTATGTATGTATGTATGTATCTATCTATCTATCTATCTATCTATCTATCTATCTATCTCAGTCTATTCATGTTTGTCTATGTATAAGT
>OZ038484.1:38788841-38833841 GCA_964036315.1 Acanthosepion esculentum
GGTTTAAGCGTATCGTCAATCGACATCTCCAGTTGCCTTGATCTATCCACTTCCCTTCTCCACATCCTTTCACCTTTCATTCCTATTTGCTCTCGCTCCAAATCTTCTGCAACCCCCTTGCCTTGATCGATCCACTGTCTTTCTCTTTCTCCACATCCTCTCCTTTACCACTCCTATCTGCTCTTCCTCCAACCCTTCTATAACCCCATGCGTGATAGTGGCCTCCAGCCGTGCTTGGGGTGATACGCTTAAAAAAAAAGAAATTTATGCTAGTAGGCTAAAAGAACCAACAGCAACACAAAGGATTACTTCCTGCAAAAGAGTCAACCGACGACCATTGATTAACTACTCTTAAGTGCCGCAGCTATGTGCCCTAGGACATAGGTTAAGGGCACCCAACGATGCTGCATCAAGATTCGCTCTCTACCAATCAGGACATGCGAAAAACAGGAGGATACGTTCAAGAATGATCTATGTAAAGCACATAGAAAACAGAAAACTGTTTTCTGGTTGTGGATACTTACCTTGGACAGAGAAGAATGGAAAAGAAGTGTGGTTGGCCTGTATGACAAAGTTCAATACCTACAGATGTCAACTCTGATTTTCGTAAATTTCTCAATCATCGCTTGTCAGGATTTTCGATAAGAATGATTGCATTGTTGACAGAAACTGACGAATGATTTAAAAAAATACGAAAATCAGAGTTGGCATCTATAAGTATTAAATTTTATTATATCTGATTCAGTAATCATTGGTCTAGTTAAAAATCGAGTATTTTATTGATAGAAATTCTGTTCACGTTAATATACGTAAAATTATATAATTTTAGGTATTTCAATAGCCAGCATTATTATTTTATTACACACACATAAACACACACACACACACACACAGACACACACACACGCACGCACGCACGCCACACACATATATGTATGTGTGTGTGTGCGCACGCGCGTGTGTGCGATATCGACGATGTTAGTTTGTTAATGATAATAATCGCAATAGTCGAAAGTATTTGACCCAAAATATGAACTGTGAACAGTTTATCCACAAAACTTGATCTGGGTGTGCAACAGCTTAATCGAAAACTGGAAAATATATTGAAAATATAATTAAAAAAATGATACATTGTCGATTGAATTTAATAAAGTTTATTGGAGTGAATCGATTCTTCACACACACACACACAGACACACACACACACAGACACACACACACACACATTTATATATATGTATTTTGAACAATAAAAAATATTGAGAAATTAAAAAATTAAAATCTTCAGACACACTGGGTTGTATATTAATATTTTTTTAGTTTTATTATTTCAATTAGATTCCTCGACTAGTTTCGGCCAGGATGGCCATCATCAGGAGAAAAAAATCTGCTTGTTAGTAGCAGTGAAATACATGAATGAATGACTTACTGAAAATGAACTTTATCTGTAGTTTACATTTGTTTACATATATATATATATATATATATATATATATATATATATATATATATATATATATATATATATATATATATATGTGTGTGTGTGTGTGTAAAATCTTTACTCACTTAAAACAAATTACGGACTACGTTTATCCTGAAATTGAGCAGTCTGAACCGATTTGAAAAAGTGTTTCACACGCTCGTAGCTATTTTTAACCATTGATCTGCGACAGCGGTTGTATACAGCTGACAGATATTTCTGAATGATTTTGGCGACATACATGACATCCATATGAAAGTCTCGATTTGACAAGGCTATTTAAGAACATGACTCAGGTTAATATTTTGGCTTTGCAGCCATTTGCGATGTTGGGCGAAGCTACTCCAAACGCAGGCTATTCTATTTTCAATTCCATTATCTCCAATACTCAGTTTTTTTATAATTGTGTCATACACCGATGTATTTGTAGTGTTTAGTATTTACTAATTCCACACTTTGAATTCTTATGATGGCATCATCAGTGTATGTGTCATCAGTGTTTTCATTCCAATTACAGATCGTAAGCTTCTGTTTTGGAAACGTTTATCTTAACTCCTGTTTCTTGAAACACTTGGTAGAAGATGTTGATTTTCTGTTTAAGATCATTCTTATCCCAACTACGAATACCCATGTCATCGGCATAGCCTCCTTCATCATCATGCATTGGTCTTGGGGAGAGAAAACAGGAATTTTTAACCACTGTCCCGAGAAAGCGGTTGTATACAACTGATAGTTTCAATATTTCTGAATGATTTTGACGACCTGCATGACATCCATATGAAAAACTCGATTTGACGAGGCTATTTAAGAACATGACTCAAGTTAACAGGTTAATATTTTGGCTTTGCAGTAATTTGCGATGTTGAGCGAAACTATTCCAAACGCAGGCTATTCTATTTTTCATTTCCTTATGTCCTATAGTCAATTTGCCATAACTGGTGCATGCACCGATATATTTAAATTGCTTATTATTTACCAACCCATATTCTGGATTCTTAGTTGAGTAACGGATAGCAGCTCGGATTAAGGAATCGGAGAGCCGAGTTTGAATTTCAGTCGAATCCATTACATTCACTTACGTGCTTGGGAAAGACATGAATCCACCCCTGCGCCAGCTATGGGCAAATAGCAGAACAGAATGGGTTTTATAGCCTTGGATGGCAACTGGTCTACAGCAAAAAGAAATGGCAACCTACTGCGGGAAAAAATCTGCCTCGTCAGTCATGTATCGAAATATACGTGATCGCCTAAGTGTGTATCACATATGGCACATAACTGACTGATGATGGAATCATCAGTGCATGTACCATCGGGCTTTCATTCCAATTCCAGATCATAATTTCTGTTTTGAAAGATTTATTTTGTTCTGTTTCTTGGAGCACTTGGTAAAGAATGTTGATTTTCCGTTCAGGTCATTCTTATCCCAACTACAAATACTTATGTCATTGGCATAGCCTCCCTCATCATCATTCATTGATCTTGGGGAGAGAAAACATTAATGATGTTTTCTATTAAGAGATTTGTTTTGGTTGTGGTATGAAATGCTTAAATGATCAGTGTCCATCTCTTCACATCTATGCTTGTAAAACCACAGGCCATAATCTAGGAAAACATGGCTCTCATTTCCTCCCTGTACTCCTGATGGGGTTTGAAATGTTTCTGTATTGGGGTCCTCGCCAAACGTGTAAGATTTTGGGAACAGATAAAGTTCCTGTTAGATCGATGCATTTAGTGGACTCGGAGCTTGGAAAGTGGTTTCTGATGGATGCGAAGATGAAGTCTCCATTGATCTGGTCATATACTGTTGTGATGTCGACTTCACAGGTGTACAATTTCCTATTGAAGTTGTATCCAATTTCATGGGATGATTTGATGACATATATGACATTACACCTCTTACCAGAGCGAAAACTAACTTACGCCGTGAGGATTTAACTTACATAAGACAATAAGAGCCTAGTTAATACAATATTCATTAAAACTTTCTCTATAATTGTTGTCACCGAGAAAAGGTTACTGTATAGAATAATCACACAAAAGTTGGTAATGAACGATAATACTTAGGACAAGAACAACACATACAAGATTCGCCAGCGGCGGATAGAAAAAGTAGTCAGCTGTTAGAAGTGAGTCAAGTTAATTCTACAATGAATTTCCAACTGCAGAATATCTGCCAACCACCCCACGCGGTCAGATGTGGCACAAGGTCGAGTTTATTGTGGGGTACGGAGCCCGCATGCTCGGCCAAAAATTCCCTGTAGACCCCGTATAAAACGGGGTCGGGTAGATCTTTTCCGAGACGAGACTGCCCGGAGGCAGAGAGTTTGACCAGCACAGCTGGAGACGAATCTCCAACTGCAGACCAACATACAGTATTTACTACTGTATTTATGTGAACGGGGAGATATCCATTATCGTCCATAGGTATGCTACAATAATAATGAAAATCTGTATGTGTGAGGGTCTTGATGGTTAACTTTTTGTTTCTATAGTGCATTAATACATTATAAAGTTCACTTTTAGAGGATGCATTTCTGATTCCAGATTTCTTTCATAAAATTGTTAGTGAATTCGGGAAGAAATCTATATTCAAAAATTCAGCTTCAACGACGTGATGTTTTATTATTTAAGGAATAATATTTTTTAATAGCTTTGTTGGCTTCCTCATCAATAGGTTGATTATTATTTATGTTTAGAAACGGACTTTGTAATGATTGGATGTATATTAGTATATGTCTTATTTCAGGGTTGAAATGTGATTCAAAATGTTTTTGAGAGCAGGACATTTCTTCTGTGCTGTTTCTAATTGCATGCTTTCATTGCGATTTTTCGCCTTTCGCTACATTATAATAAATTGTCTATACTATTTGGGTTCATTAATTTTGTTTCCAATGTTTTGGAGATATTGGTTTCTCAAAGAGTTAACTCGTTTTTCTTTGTTAATCTTTTCGTATTTTCCCTTCAGTTTTTCCTTTTCTGTTTATATTTTTCTTGTATCAATTTTTACAACGAAGGTTTGTCGTCACATGGATGTATCTGTTTCCTTCTAGGTATTCTTGGAATGGTATAACGCGCAACAGCTAATGAGATATATGGTAATGTTATCTGATTCCTCTATGTTGTTTTAGTCAACACTTAAGGACATCAATTCATCACAGATTTCTAAATTTATCCTTTCATTTTGAATGGTTTGGATGTTATAACTAGGTGTTTTTCGTGGTTTATGTGGGTGGAAGTTATTTTGTTGGATGGTGTTGTCAGTTTAGTTACAAGTAGTCTGTGATTAGATCAAAATAAAAGTTGTATATTCTAACATCGGTTACAAACTGCATAATCTAAAAGTTTGAAATGTTGAAGTCAATAATCTTGATTTTGTTAAATTATCTTGGCTATGGCATGTGATGCGGTGTTCCATGGGATGGTGCAACCATGTTTTAAGGATGGAATATCTCTTTGGTAACAAAAGTTCAGCGAAGAGTTCTTCCTTTCTGTTTGAGACTTCCGTTTCAAAGGGTGACGTCTTCTTGCCATCAAAGGAGCAGTGGGATTCAAATATACTAAGTAGAATTAAAATCCCTATTAATCCGTAATTTCCTGTTTTTTACTTTTTTTTTTTTGTGTGAGATTTTTTTCTGAAACACTATTTTCTTCAGTCGGGTCATAAACTGATATCATTCGGATCTTACAGCCATGAACAACAATTTCGGCAGATATTAGTCTTTTTGATTGGTATACAATAAATAGTTATTGTTTAGTCAAACTTGACAGAGCCCTATAATATTCACACACACACACACACACACACACACACACACACACACACACACACACACACACACACACTAACATACACACACAAATACACATAGAGGTTCAAAGTTCAAATCAAGGTAAAACTGAAAATTTCGGGTTTTGACTTTCAAGTCAGGGAGTTACGACGTTCTCAGTTGGAAGATTGGAACAATGTCGATTTGACCTACTGCCCTCTCTCTCACCCCATATGTATATATATATATATATATATATATATATATATATATATATATATATATATATATATATATATATGAAGAAATATACTCTTAAGGTGTGTTATATTTATGGGATAAAGTGCTCAATATCAGAGATAGAGCGTGTGTAAATATAAAAGTGAACATTGAAGTCAACACTTAGAGACGACAGGCTATTTCATGCTAAACGCAATCATGGCCTGACGATTGCGTCTGGCATGAAACAGCCAGTCGCCTCTAAATTTATATATATATATATATATATATATATATATATATATATATATATATATATATATATATATGTGTGTGTGTGTGTGTGTTTATGAAGATGATGAGTGGAAAACGTTATTATCGACGTATTTCGTCGGAAAGAATTTTAACCTGAAGAATACAAAAGCGCATACGCTCCCCAGAGAAAAACGTCGTTAATAAAATTTTATATTTTGTCTCATTATCTTCACGCTTCTTTTGGATACTATTACACACACACACACACACACACACACACACACACACACACACATATATATATATATATATATATATATATATATATATATATATATATATATATATATATATATATGTATAAGCATGTGTGCGTCGAGTAGCAGTTATAGCTATAGAAAAGAGGGATTCGCATGTCGAGTTCAGAATCTGGCTGATGCCGTTGCGTTCCCTCTCGAACAAATACCCTTGAGAAGGGTATGAATGGAGCGCAGTTGAACGAGAGAGCTACAAAACTCCTTGTAACACGAAAGATGACCTGAAAGCAAGGATTATGGCAGCATTCACCAAAGAAAACAAGGAGACCATCTAGAAGAGTTGCAGGAGATTCCGAAGAAGTCCGGGGTCGTGGTTGAAGTCAATGCCGATTTTATTGAATAAATTTCCTCTTCAGTATTTCAAGATATTTTGTGTAATTTTGGTAAAAATATCTGTAAATATATGATTTCAGTGTTATTTTCATTTTTACGTAATCCATCGCATTCAATATATATATATATATATATATATATATATATATATATATATATATGTACCTATCTATCTATCTATCTATCTATCTATCTATCTGTTCGTATCTATATATGTTTGTATATATACATATATGTATTTTAATTTTGCGCCAATGAGACAATTAATCCATCGAACCCTGTATATATATATATATATATATATATATATATATATATATATATATATATGTGTGTGTGTGTGTGTGTGTGTGTGTGTGTGTGTGTTCTATCTATCTATCTATCTATCTATCTATCTATCTATCTATGTCCGTATACATATATATTTTTATTTTTGCGTCATGTAGACGACAATTTACCCATCGCACACAAAAATGATCCCGTAGATTTGTGTTGGAAAATTTTCTTCAAAGCATTAACTTAAGGGAATACTTCTTCACAAACGCCAACAACCTTTCACCACTCGCGATAAAACGTATACTAAACCACACAAGTCTTCACACTGGAGTCCACCAAACGGAGGCAATCACTAGATTGATTCTTTTATTAAAAATGCCAGGACTCACCTGGGCAAATTTATACAAAACAAGCTACGTCAAAATAGCAACAACAATATCATCAGTCAAGAACTATATGTCATAAAGTCTCTCCAAACAAAGTCATAATCATTAGCCATTTATATCAAAGTACACAGACGGTTGTTAAGACTTTAGTCCCAGAAAAACCCAAACTAGACACACTCTACACTATCCCTAAACTACATAAACTTCCAGAAGTAATCACAGGCTTGTGCCTCTCGATAAAAAAAAATTGGCAGAAACCCACGCATGATGTGGGATCTGATAGAATCTCTCAATATTCAGCTCCTGGGTGTGACATTCCTGTATTTTAACAACCCACACGAGAAGTGAATTCTAGCCTGCAAGAATTTTTTTACGGGCAAGAGGTTTTCAGGAACACTCCACACAAGACATCACCAACATTATACAATTCATACTCACACAACAATTTTGAATTTTCTTCATGTCAGAGGCACAGCGATGAGAATGAAAATGGCTCCCAGCTATGCAAACACATTCATGGATGCTCTGGAACGAAATATGTTGATTAGTTACCACCTAGCATTTCCACATTATCACAGATACATAGATGATATCTTCTTTATGTAGACACATGGAGAGAATAGTTTTCGAGACTGTAAAAAAAAACAGTTTCTGCAACACCAACAAATTCCCAATTGAGTATTCCATCGCATCTATTCCGTTTCTGAATGTACTGGTAGCCCTAAATAAAACCATATCTCCACTACACTATAGACCAAATTCACAGATGGTTATTGCTACCTGAATTTCAATAGCTACCACCCCCACCTACCTAAAAGAATCAATTATCTACAGCCAATATGTACGCATAAAACGTATCTGTTCACAAAACAGGGTTTACGAAACACACCTAGGACAATTATTCAATCACTTTCTAAACAGGAATTACCCACTTAAAACTATCAAAACATCAATTATAAAATCTTCCAAACAAAATAGTAATACACTTCTTACCTACGCAACAAAAAAGAATAATTACAGAAATCTCATTGTTTTTGATTTTAATTATAACATTCGTAATCTTTTTCATAAATTCCAGTACTTAAAACTTGACAAGATCACCGAAACCTCCACCCACTCATAATCACATCCAGTACACTTCTGTCAACAGATCACCAAAGGAATATGACCTGCAATAAACCCAAATACTAAGTCTGTAACCACATCGTCACTGATAGCAGATTCTCTCCAACCCCGGCACTCACGTAGTATTAAAACCACCAATTTTAAATTGTGATAGTTCAAATTTAGTATATTTGCTATTTTTGCCACAAGTGCCAACGAGGTAAGTATGTGGGAGAAACGGGAACAGAATTCCGACTTCTATTCAACAACCACAAGAAAACCATCTGGGATAATAACAAATCACTTCAACCTACCATATCATAACGCAGGTGACTTCGGATGCGGTCTTTTCGCGTCTTCGTTCAACAGCCGAGAGGCGAGACGCAGATCGGAGTTGAAATTTATTTTCAAAATAAATTCAACCATTGAGGGATTAAACAGAGATCTGGTTTTACTCAGAGAGTATAACTTCCACAGTTAGACCTCCAACCAACAACATGCCTCGAAAGAGTAACTCCCACCTCTTTCTTTATTCCTCGCATCGTTGAAAAAGAACACAGGCGTGTTCGAAAATTCCGTTTTTTTAAATCACTGTCAGTGCTTTGTTCCAGTCAATTCATTTATATGAAATAAATATCAATCTTATTGACAACATTGGTACTATTTTGTTAGCTTTTTATCCTTCAAATTTCAATATTTATACGACATATTACAAGGAACACACGCGGCCTACATCTCATTTTAATATATATATATATGTATGTGTGTGTGTGTGTGTGTTTGTTCGTATCTATCTATCTATCTATCTATCTATCTATCTATCTATCTATCTATCTATCTATCTCTGTCTATATATATATATATATATATATATATATATATATATATATATATGTATGTACAGTGTAACCCGGAAATAAGAGAGTTGTCGGGACCGGAGAAGAAGTCTCTTATATCAGGGTTTCTCTTATATGCGGGTTTGGTCTATTTTTGTTTAGGTAAGTATGGCTCTAATTTAGGACCAGAGAAAATCTCTCTTATATCCAGGTTTATCTTATATCCGGGTTTATCTTATATCCGGGACTCTTATATCCGGGTTACACTGTATATGGTTTGAGCATCGAACTGTATCGTGAAACTAGTCACCATTCAGCCTATATTATCTCTCTCTATTTATGTATGTATTTAGTGTTGACATCAGTGTCTAATTTTATGTTTACAAACACTTTTATATTTGCACATCCTATATTGAGCACTTTCATGCATAAATATACCTTTACGTTAAAACTATGTTTTTATCATGTGCGTGCGTGTGTGTGCGTGCGTGTGTGTGCGTGTGTGTGTGTGTGTGTGTGTGTGTGTGTGCGCCTGTGTGCACATGTTAGTTTACATTGATTAATTTAATGAAATATCAACCCTTGTTCAGCTACCTAATGAAGCATTAATTAAAATGAAATAGTTAAACAATCAATAAATAAAAACGGAATACACTTATATATTCAAACTTTAGAAAACCCTAGAATATTCAAGAAACATATGAGTCCTGTCTCTGATACCAGAAGTAACATTGTTGCATTATCTTTTTACACTCAGTACCGAAACTTAGAGAAAAGAAAAAAGGGAATAATGTGAGAATAGAAAGCGACAAGAAAATTATGAAAAGAAGAAAGTAAACACGACATCCTACAGAAGTACAGACGTACGCGCGCACGCATGCGCATATGCATACGCGAGTGCGCACACACGCACACACACGGAGGCACACAAAGAAGAAAAAATCAACCTAACACCGCATAAAAAGCGCATAAATTAGTTTTTAACTAACAAAAATAACGAAAATGAAAAAAATCAACCGTCACTTACGGATATCTCCTGACGAGTGGAGCGAATGCTTACATAAATGTTCGCCTACGAAAGGTAGAGGTGTTGAATATAACATCAATCAGCTAATCCTATATATATATGTATGTGTATGTGTGTGTGTGTGTGTGTGTGTGTGTGTGTGTGTGTATGTGTGTGTGTGTGTGTAGTGTAGTGTGAGTTTCTGTCTTCTGGGCAGGAAGTAAAGTGTTTATTTCCATTTTTACTTGAAATATATACGGTCAATTGTTATTGAAAGACACAGCAACACTTTCAATCCTAAGACGAAAAACAAACATAAAAGTAAGAATGAAAGGGGAACTTGGAAGCAGGAATTGGTGAATGGTTCTAATTAGGCCTGTATGATACCCCCCATATATATATATATATATATATATATATATATATATTCGTTCTTTCTTTTTGCTATCTCTATCGTGGTTGCTATCTATCGCACTTTGTCCCCTGCTTTCGTGTCAAGTCAAAAGTCTTATTTTTTGAATATTGTTTTTCACGACGGTCCTTTTCTTACTTAATAACCTCTCATCGCCTAACACACCGAGACTGTATATCTCTCGAACTATGAATGAGATCGTTGTTAATCGGTTTGTCTTGACTGACACAAAGACCCCATTGACAACTTTAGATTAAACAGTTTGTCCTTTAAACAATTAATGACTTCTTTGTGTGCCGTCTCCCCTCAAGACGTAGACAATCATCACTCTCGACAGCTTCCTATCCTTTGTAGCTCTTAATATTGGGTTGGTGCATAATTATCAGGCGTTTTTCAACAATATTTATTATGAAAAAAGAGACAACAATTCAACAAACACATTTTTAAATGAGTATGATTATCGACACGCATTTTTATAACCTGAAAATAAAATATTTTTATTAAAAGAAAGTATACAAAACAGCAATTTTTATTAACAAATAACTCACCTACATAAACGCCTGATAATTATGCACCAACCCAATACATTTTGTCTTTCAGTTATTTCTCCTAAACCCTGTCCCGCCATCCATTTACTCAAGCTCACTAAGTAGGTTATACGCTTTTTTCCTCTGTCTGCTTTTGTCTTCAGTTTGTCCTGTAAGTATCAGATTTTCCAAGCCCTCTTTCCTCAAATTCTCAACTGTCTCTTCCTGATATTAACTATAAGTTTCTTTTTGTTTCCATTTTCTTTAAAACTTCGCCGTTTCTCACATTTTCGGTCCTCGGTATCCTCAGAATCCTTCTGTAGAACCACAATTCTGTTGCTTTAAGTCTCTTCTTCATATTTGAGGAGACTGGGTAGCACTCACTGCCATACAGGATGATAGTAACAGTTTAGTAATCTTTTCCTTGTTTCTAGCGGAGTTTTTCTATTTCTTAATACTCTGCTTAACTTTTGGAAGACATCTTTGGCTATACAAAAAGCCTTCGGATTTCAGTGTCACACATTCCGTTCTCTGTTAAAACACTTCCTAGATAATCAAATTTAAGCACTTGTTTGATTTTGGTATCCCTGATTTGCAATTCGCACTTTGGGTTCACCCTTTTGCTAACAAGCATGCATTCTCTTTTTTTGCAGTTGATGTTTACCATTGTCAAAAATGTCGAAGCCTTAAAGCCACAAAAGAGAAATTAATTTCACTGTAATGTCATTAGAATGATACAGTTCAGTAGAAGTGATACTCATAATGACTGAACTCATAGGACATAGAATGCTTACTTTATTGTTATTGGCAAATAATTAGCAAATTTTTTGTTTCATTTCTTTTTGCTTCTACTTAGCTTTTTAATCTTTGTGATAAGCATTTTACAATGAAACATTTTTAATAGCCAGTCAATCTGTCTAATATCCCCTTTGATTCTCCCATGAGGATAAATTCAAATCTATCTATCTATCTATCTATCTATCTATCTATCTATCTATCTATCTATCTATCTGTCTGTCTGATGTGGAGAAAGTTGTCCCTTAACTGAGTGATGTTATTTCAGTCA
This sequence comes from Acanthosepion esculentum, assembly GCA_964036315.1. Taxonomy (NCBI): domain Eukaryota; kingdom Metazoa; phylum Mollusca; class Cephalopoda; order Sepiida; family Sepiidae; genus Acanthosepion; species Acanthosepion esculentum. The sequence continues at coordinate 38,800,829 of OZ038484.1, forward strand.
TGCCAACTTCAAAGTTTTTGTGAGTGCATTGCTGTAATACTTTCACGCGTCAGGGCAGTTCGTTTCTCTTTTTGGAACCTAACTCTCTTGTAATTTAATACTATATATATATATATATATATATATATATATATATATATATATATATATATATATATATATATATATATATATACAAGTGTGGGATTGGTATATACGGAGTAAATTCCAATAACCAACAATTATTATTCTTTAAAGAGTGCTCAATACAGAGTAGACCAGGTATAATCATTTATTTAAATATTATAACATAGATATGTTATAAAATCACTACAAAAATAGCCATTTCGTTTCGACACTTCCAGTGTCTTATCAAGTGATGATGTTGAATGTAGAATAAATGGTTTTTAAAAAGTTCCAAATTCATTAACGGTCCTTCGCTAGGGGTAAACGCTGTAACATAAGTCAGAATGACCAATCAAAACGCAAGTATATGGTGATTCAAAAAACCTGACCACGAAGCAAGGTTATCACTGGGGGTGTGTGAAGGGGGTAGAGAGATATGGTTGAGCTAGACGCAACACTTCGACTCCTTCCTCCCCAAATTCTTTTGAGGAAAACCAGGCACCGACCCCAGACCTGTCAACGGAATCCGTGGGAGGGTGATAGGTCAAAAAGACACAAATAGATAGAGAGGGATAAAGAAATTGTGATAAGGTGTCATTAGTTTTCTTTTGAGTGGACGTTGTTTTTTCATTTTACTTTGGGAATTTATAAATACCACAATTTTTTATATAAGTTTGAATGCTTAAACGGTTCAAGAAATTTAATTATATGTCAGTTAGAGTTTAAAAAAAATTCTGGTATGAAATAGTTGATTAGAGAAATAGTTATAGAATTTACATTATATATATATATATATATATAGTGTAATATGGTGTGTAGATATGGGAAACAACACTGCATGGTGACTGGCAGATTCATGCTGTGAGGCAATCTAAGATATATTAATTGGAATGCTAATATCTTTGCTTTGTCAGAAAATTACTTGAACCTGATGTTCACACTGTCTATATCTATAAACATCTTATCTCTAATAATGAGTATTCCCTTATAAATATACCAAATTTAAAACTATATATATATATATATATATATATATATATATATATATATATATATATATATAAATTGTTGGGAGGATATTTTGTATTTTTCTTTCTATTTCTGTTATCAACACTGTGTCATCTGTATATCTTAAGAGTGTGGCCACCAATAATGAATCTTAGTAGTCCTTCTAGTTCTTTCAGAATCACCTCGCTGTATAGGTTGAATAAGTCCGGTGAGAAGACACATCCTTGTCTTACACCCCATTCCTATTTTTGCATATCTGCTGAACTCGTTTTCTATTCGTATAGAGGCGGTTTGCTGCCGGTATAGGTTCTTGATTATTCTAATATCCTTCCTAAATATATCAAGGTTGCTTAGCAGTGCCAACAGATCTTTGTGGCGTACTTTTTCGAACGCCTTTGCGTAATCTATAAAACACAGACACCCGTTTTTTTCTGCATTTGTATTGCTCTTTCTGGTAACATTCTGGGTATAAATATCGCGTTCCTTTTTCAAGTCCTCTGTTCCTGTCCTCTTTTCGTTCCTGTCCTCTTTCCGGTCTGATTCTGCTGCGCGCTCTATTCATCAGAATTCGGATGATATATTTCGTTATATGGCTCATTAGTCTGATTCTCCATTCGTTTGCACCTGGCTTCTTGGGCAGTGCTATGAAAAATCTTTTAGGACACTGGCCATTTATGGGCGATTGAGAGAAAGCTGTAATTAATTTCGGGGTTTTATAAACCTATTATTAATACTAGATTGTTGAGAAACCTGCAATTAGTACTATTTTAGTTATATTTTTCATAATTAACACTTCCACTACTGTAGACGGACTTATACGCTTTTACGAAACTTTCAAAATGCTAAAAAATGTCGGTTATTCCGGACAATTGGTGTCCCAATAGAACGTATGTAGTATACCGGTTATCGACACGCAATGAGAAATTAGTAAACCGAGTTCAAATTTCCGATTAATATTTTGCGTTCACTTTCTCACAAATGTACTGGGGAAATTAAAAAATCCACACATTCTCTTCGTTTCTCTTATCTTCAGATATAAATAGAAAAGCAGATTGATCTCTGTAACCTTGGGTGGTAACCAGTCTCCGAGAAGGACTACTCTGAATTCAAAATCGTGATGGCAACTGGAAACCACTCCAGTATTTTTTCTAGGAAGTAGACACCTCCAAAAAAGATGATAAATAACGTTTAAAATTAATTAAAAAAAATAAAAAGTCTTTCTTGGAGATTTTATTTTAGTTTTAATTTCAAACTAATAGATTCAATTTAATTTTTCCAATAAGCAAAATACTTTGTTGTATTTCAAAACTAATTTAATTTGACTGGAAGAAGTTTTTTTAATCACTAAAAATCACTGATTTTAGCTATATCTTATCATCTGTCAAGCGCAATGTAATTCTCTTTATTAAAAAGTCTTTCAAAAATAAAATATACTTTTCTGAAACTTTATTTGAGGAATATTAGCTCTATTTAAAGTTTACTTAATTTGATTTGAAACAAATATTACTTTAAATTTAAGATATTGCTGAAATGATTTATTTCTAACACAGATGTCAGTGTGTTGATTAGACGTTGACAGTTCTATTGACATATTGACAGACGGTAGTTTATCTAATTTTATTTCTACGGGGGACATATCTATAAAAATTACTTGAGGAATATAACTAGATGGCCCTTTTCATATAATTTTTAACTACCTAGTAGTCTTAAAAAAAAAATATCTCCGTAATCTAATGTTTTATTGAATTTTAGGTAGTTTGGCTTTAAATCTACTATAGTTACCGCACTTATCTTTTGATAATGTCGAGTATGGACGTCCGTATTTATAAAAATCGGCACGTTTATAAATACACACAAAAATTCAAAATTCTTTTTCAAATATTGGTGTTCGCTGAATTGCAGTAAACATTTCCATTTATGATTTGTAAATATAATTTTTACTTAATAAAAATATTACCTAACCGCTACAAATTAATATGGAATTTTAAAAGAATTAGAACATTATAATTAATTCTACTAAAAAAAAAAATGAAAACAATTCTTGTAAAAATTCATTATTCATCGAAAATTCTTTTCTTAAGACGATAGTGTCCGTAATCTAATGTTATCCATTAAAGCAATTAAAAACTTTTCTAGCCTTTTATTGTATTTTTATTATACGATTCAGAGCAGATTTTTGGTAACTGGGGGTTCTATTTTACAAAAAAAAAAAAAAAAAAAATGATTTACATTCTTCAAGGATTTGTGCTTATAATTAATATAAACATTAACCGGTATAAAAATGAATTTCTCGAAATTTCATAAAATTAAATAAGTGTGGAGGTAACAGATGGAAGAAAAATATTTTACCAAGATTTTTTAAAATAGAAGTATTTTTAAAATTTCTGAAAGTTTAATTAAAATCCAACAGTTATTTGATTTTTGCAAGAATTTCCAAATCAATGTTTTTCACCACAAAAAAGAATCTAAAATTCCCTATACTAATTTATGCCCCCCCCCGCTGACGCAAGAAAAACAAAATTTTAACCAAAATTTCGAACTTTCTAGAAATATAATTTAATAATAAAAAGTCATTTCGTCTTTTCTCTGAATAATAGCATAAAGATTTTAATGATAAAACTTTGTTTTTATGAAGTTTGGCGCATTTTTTCATCAAGTATACTCAATTTTTAACGAATCTTTGGCGGTGCCTATCAAGAAGTCATGGTAATTTACAGTTAATAAAGAAAGTAATCTGTGGGAAGCCATGTTCGCATACGTCATAGCATTTAAAAAATAAATATATCAGCTTACTTGGATGTCTTCCAAGCAACATTTCACCATTGCATTAAAAAGGTAAAGATAGTAGGCACGGCCTGACCATGAAACAAGGCAATACAAATATATGGTCTTCGAAAATAGACATTAGCTGTAGGTCACGGGGTGACGATTATTTACTAAGTCTAGATTAGTCTGGCACAATATCGTATTAATGAGTCATACACTGAAGTCGTTACTTTCACAAACTATTCTGCGAGACGACCTTGCTAATTCTTGCTCTACGGTAGACATCTGTTCAGACATTTTCTTTTTTGGTGTCGTCTAGTAAATGAATAGAGCTAAAGCAATTACCAAGAGACAGCAACTCGTGCGCTGTCTTTTCACTCGCGCATGGGCATGTGAACACATGCATATACTCAAACGCGCATGCGCGCAGAAATCATTTCTAGTTAATCTATTTTTTTTTTTTTTACTTATCATAAATTTATTTATTAGACTTCCTTTTTTCCTTTTAAAATAATAAAACAGTTAACTATTGAGACATTCGCTTCTATTTAACGCGTGTTATACTGTTCAAATCGATAATAGGCGATATTGTTATGCGAGCGTACAGTGGCAGTTGGAAAACGATTTAGGATGGGTCAAGTGAGTGCGTTCATTTAAACAGAGAATGGGTCAATGCAGGTGATCGTATGAATAGAATACTAATAAGGTAGATGAAAGGTAATGATCAAGAACCGACCATCAGTGTTGCCGAGAGGAGCAACGCCATTAGGTCCGTGTTGAAATACAAAGAAGGCAGAAGTAGAAAAAAGATGTCGGACAGCTTTATTTGCTTTCGTTTTCTTTACTTTATTTTTATTTCGTTTTTCTTTCCTTATTCTTAAAAATAAAAGAAAACCCTTTTCTTTCACTAATCATTTTTTCTTGTTTTTATTTTTGATTAGCTTGACTTTTTTTTTTTTTAAGCGTATTACCCCAAGCAAGGCTGGTGGCCACTATCACGCATGGGGTTACAGAAGGGTTGGAGGAAGAGCAGATAGGAGTGGTAAAGGAAGGGATGTGGAGAAAGAGAAGGACGGAGGGTCGATCAAGGCAAGGGGGTTACAGAAGATTTAGAGCGAGAACAGATAGGAATGAAAGATGAAAGGATGTGGAGAAGGGAAGTGGATAGATCCAGGCAACTGGAGATGACGATTGACACTACACTTAAACCGTTGGAGATTGTATTTGTCAGGGAAACAGTAATTTTCTCGTTTTTCTATTCTGAATTTTATGTGTGAGAGTCGACAGACGTGTTGTCTCTTTTAACCACTTCTTTTTCAGTGTTCCTCTGAGTTTTTCCTCCCCTTCCTTCTTCTACACCTCATAATTCTCCTTCTCCTTTCTCATATTCTTATAATCTTTTCACCGTCATTCACCACTTTCTTATGTTTATTCTTCCAGTCTTTTCATTTTTTCTCTTTCTATTCTTCATAGTTTTCATTCATCTTTCTCTTTCTATCTCTCTTTCTTCTCCCCCTCTTTCTTTTCCCGATCACCTTTGAACCTATTTCCTACTCTTTCTTCCAACGATGGTGATCATGACTCTCCACAATTTCCTGTCCCTTTGTAGCTCTTAGTAAAGTTTGTTTTTTTGTTATCTCTCTCAAACTGTGTTCTGTCATCTATTTGCTTAAGATAGGCAAGTTATACGTTGCTTCTCCTTATCCCTCTTGCCCTCAACCTGTCATGTGAGTATCAAATTTTCTAAGCCCTCTTTCCTCATTATATGCCTAGAAATTTTCAGTTCTCAATAACTATCCTTTTGTTTCCATTTTCTCTAAAACTTCGTTGTTGCTCACATGTTCCCTCCATGGTATTCTCAGTATCCTTCTGTAGAATCGCATTTATGTTGCTTCAAGTTTCTTCTTCGTCTGTGAGGAGATCGTCTAGCATTCACTGTCATATAGGATGACTAATATTACGTGACAGTTCAGTACTCTTTTCTTTGTTTCTAACGAAATCTTCCTACAGATACATATCAATATTAGCATGCATTATTTGAATAGCGAAAAGATGCCTTCCAGGAACTAAACAAATCGCCAAGAGATATGAAAATTCTGTTAGAATCGAAGAAAAGAGTGTTGAACTTTTGGGTCATATATATCATCCTCTACAGCAGGACAATTGGACAATTGCCACACAGCTTAAGAGGAAGTGACAGAGCTGTGGTCCTATAGACAGATGCTGAAAATAACATGGACTGAACATCTGAGAAACCAGGAAGTTTAAAGAAAATGGGAGCTAAAAGGGTTCTTATACTTAAAATCAGAATAAAATATAGTTGAATGGAGAAAAGAGTGTTTGGAGAATGTAACAATCACAGGGAATACTGATGAGAGAAGATCAGGGGGAAGCGGCGAGTAACCTACCTAACGAGTTTGTTTAAATGGATAACAGAGCGGAGACATGGAGGATGGGTTACGAGTCAAACGTTGGGCCACCTCGAGGTGGTGTAATGGTTAGCAAGCTTGTCTCGCTGGAACTATTACGACTGAGTCGTGAGTTCGATCCTCACTAGGTGTCCCGTACTTTCAGCCTTGGAAAATCACTACTAGTCAAACGTTGTATAGAGTTACAAGGGTCAAGAATTTTTGGAGAGCCTTGTTCGCCCACGTCTTGAAGGGACACGGCGCATAAAAAAGAGTTTATCAAAGTTTTTTTTTTATCAAGCATAAATGTATTTCCCATATAAAGCTAAAGTCTGATATTATATAATATTGTTATTAATATTTTTTCATATATATATTATTAATATTGTTTCATATATATCTTATTAATAATATTATTAAGCTTTATTTGTTGTTTTAAATGTTATAATGCCTGATACTAATATTGGCAATTTTAATTTGTTATATTTAAACTAGGCTCCAAAGCTGCTGAAAGTGATCACAGAATTTGGTAAGTGGAAGGAAATGAATTCCTGAACGTTTCTGTCTAAATTTCTGGGATGAGGAGTTATTCACACTATTTACATGCGTTATCACAACGTTTCTGATATTCTGCCCTCCGGCCTTCATCAGGTGCTTATCGATCCGGGCAACTTTCAGGAAATTTCGAATTGAACCCTTTATTTCTTCTACGCGGCTAGACTGGCCTCGTTCTGCTGACCAGGTCTAGAGATACTTTGTCTAGTTCTTAATTAGTATTGCCCAATTATTGCACGCCCCGTCCATGCTGAGTCCAAGTACACATTACCCGGTCCAAGGATTGAACACGCAATGATTATGTTACCAAATTCCCTAATCAACGCTTTAATCCACTAAAATCCCTTGGAATAATTCTGAGTGGAGAAACTGGAGTGCTAAACCTAACCTGACTGCTGATGAGGACTGCTGATTTATCTCTCTGCTTATCCACTCAGAGTAGTGTTGTGAATGAATAGTAATTAAACCAGATGAACGAAGAGATAGTTCCATACCTTTCACTTTTTTGTGGGATAAAATGAATGTAAAAAACACGACCAGAATTCGAACTCGATCTGTCGATTTCTCCTTCGGAGCCGCTCAATAAAATATGAAAAAAGTAGGAGATAAGGAAAGACCTGACGAATATAAATAGTATTAGTATTCGTAGCGGAGTCGGTTAAAAGCACGTCGGATCTAACGATGGTTCCCTCTGCCCAGGGGGACGCAGGTTTGAATTCTGCCGGAGAGTGCTTATTTTTCTTTAATAAGATTTCTCGAATATTTAGGCCGGTAGACAAAAATAAATAAATACACTGTTTAATAAATGAACGGGGCGTCTACTCAAACATGAGTATCCACTAAGAATAACGCTTAAAGTGATAAAAACAGTCAGATTAATAAATAAAAAAGTCATTACTTCTTTAGAAACTGCTTAGTATTAGTCATATAACTAATGTTAATTTTACTTATAATATTAACAATAAGAGAAAGAGACAGTAATAATAAACGTCTATAGCAGTTGAATTCCGAGAACGAGAGAAATTTACCGTTTATTCACGTCTATGTTTGCATAGATCGTATCTGCTGTTTGCCTATGGGATCGAGGACGTGTGACTGATAAATACGAATACATGCCTTTGAGAGAAGCGTGTGAAAAACGCATATAAATACGTTTTAGACGCAAAATAAATTCCCCTTCGACATCATCTGCGGGCGAATCAGCTTAAAAATAACCTTCAGAATTTGATAGAAAATTCTGTCACAGGAACTCGCACGGCGGCCATTTTAAGAAACAAGTATTTTTGTTGCTGTTGTTGTTTTTCATCGAATAAAGTACATGAAATGCTTTTCTTGTCATTTTTTAGTTTTTTTTTTAATAAACTGAAGAATACTAGCTTTAAAACTGAAAAGGTTGAGAAAAACTGACCTCTGTTGAATAAAGGCATGAACTCTTTCTCTTTTTCTCTCTGTGTGTAAAAAGCTATGATTAAATACAAATCTATATTACTTTAAATCATTTTAGTCTGTTTATATATGCGTGTAAACGATTTAATAAAACTGAATATCTATTCGTGTATATTTTAGCATGCCATGACACTACAAGTGCTATGGTCATCATATAACCCAGTACGACCTGTCCCATAGTCACGTCAACGGCGACTACACTGGTTCCCCTACTAGGGTTTTCTGGTGAGGAGGATAGCGAGACATCTAGCAAAATTAAAAACAAGACCTTTTAAAGAGCGGATGAATCTTTTCATGGGAGCAGCAGCCATCTAGCACATACGTCGGGGTGTGGAAATACATAGGTTGGTGTCCATGAGTGAGGGTAAGCCCATTAGGATTGTTGGACCCCTTAGAATTCGTTAAGGTATCCAAGCAAAACTCTGATGCAATACCTGCAGCTTGATAGCATCCAAAGATGTTGATTGATTCTTGTAGGTACAAGCTGTTCTTGCACAGAGAGGTGTATTGACCCAGTGCAATATCATTTTAAAATGCATGCGCAATCATTGCTTGATATCGTGAATTGATATCGTGTATTGATATCGTGTATTGACATAATCGACTACTAGGTAGCAGATATCATTTCTTAGCAAATACATATCTATCAATTTTGAGAATCTGATTTTGGAAGTATGGATATCTCTTGTAGAACCAGTAGTTGGCACTAGAGTTCAGATACAGGCCTAAATATCTTACGCTTTTGGTAAACATGACTCTACACAGTTTTCCTTTCATTAACAGTCAGGGAATTTGCATGCTTCTAAAATCAAATTTATTGATTAGAACACCTATTACCTGCATAACGATTTATTCTTAGAAACGATTGTGCATGATATAGGTATACAATCACTACTCTATCCCAAAAATTAACCTGTCATCACCCGGATCAAAATGCAATCCTCACTCACAACAATAAACATGCATCTTGGCAAACATATGTTCACAAACATAAGAGAAATGCATGTACACTGTATTATCTTAACTGTAAAAATATTTCAAATATGTGAATTCCTAATCGTAAAAGATCAAAACTAAAAATTATCATCTTCACAGTTAGATATATATAGCCAGTGAAGAATCCCGCTTGTCAGTCAGCAGCTCTTGGCGTTATCACGAATTATGACAATCAAGGTTAACTTTTAATAGTATATGAATATGGGAAAGACAGCACGAGTAAAAAACTTGGGATCATAAAAATAGCAATAATTTTGGTTGAGAGCGCATGAACACAAACATTCAGACAATATCTTTACTCATTGAACGCAAACATACGATCTCTTCTGTGCAAAAATGAAATGTTAAGTCAAAAAGTAAAAACCAAGCAAACAAAAAAATCCCTTATTTGTTGTTTTAATGAAAAATGTATCAATGAAAAATATAATTTATGAAATAAAATACACTATTTGTGGGCTTTCTTTGTTACAAATTTAGTTGAAAATAATATTTATTTTGAGTAATACAAAAATGTGGCACAAGGCCAAAAGGGGGGATAAGGGAAAGCTGGTCTTCAATCTGTCTTATCGTAAACTTAGTTAACCGCAATTACTGGCCAAAACATACCTTATATTAAAACAACACATTCTTACTTACCATTCTTACTACAGTCACCATAATACCTCAATGTCTCTATGCATTACTAACTAGTTCCCATATGTACAATTTGCCTGTGTAGGGCGGGGAATAAAAATAACAACATTTAAAAATGAAACCCCAATGAATATTTACAATGGATACAAATTTGGTTGAAAGTGACTGACAAATAGTTTCTTTAGTTTTTAAATATTTATTTAATTTTTTGGTATATTCACTCGGAAGATAATGTAGGCATCATTGATAACTGCGATATTTAAAAACTTTCAGTTGGTCGACCAGCCATTTTCATCATCATATATTTATGTCGGATTTTAATCATCTTAAATATCTACTCCAGCTTGTGTTATCGTGACATCAACGTATTTAATGATTACTGACTACAATCCTGCTCTAACGTACTATTATAGTTAGTACGTTAGAGTAGCATTGTAGTCAGTAATCATTGAATGCATTTAAAATACTCGTTAGTACAACTGAACGTTTTAATCGTGAGATCTTCTAGAATTTTGACTATTTTTGTTTAACCAACATGACATAAATTACGAGTTTTGTTGACAAGGATTTAGTGAAAGAATGCATCTGAAAACGCGCGTGCTATGCAGTGTTCATTGAAGTGGCTGGGTATATCACTTTGAGCAGATAAGTGACAGGTTACCTCTGGAAACAAGATGTCGATTGAAGGGCTGATTGTTCATGGGACGGCACGTACTACCCACGAACTCCCCGACTGAAGCTATGAAGCCTGATTGTGGGCTCATGGCAGTGCATTTTGACTCTCGCTATGTTATCAACATTTGCTTGTTTCTACCTATATTTATATACGTTACAAATTAAACTAAGCACATCTGGCTATTAAAGGATGAACATGTTTTTGCGGATTTTGGATTGAGGACTTTTTTCGTCCCAATACGTGAATTTTTTTTGCTCATGTTCAGTCTCAAAAAACACGATATAAAATTCACTATTTTTTTTATCCATAATGTCGAAGTGAATGTGTTAAATTATTCAACTTTTTAACAAGAGTGATCTAAAGTTAAAAATTGCCGCAAAACATTGTTGGTTTTATTTAAAACAGAATGATCTGTTATGGCATGTTATTTGTAATTAGATACATTCTATTTATTTTTTTATTTTTTCTATTTGAATTGTTCACATATATTGCATATGATCATTTATTGTACATGATTAAGTTAGAATAAAATTCGTATAAGGTAGAATTCATTTAATACTACCTTATGAAAATTGAGATGTAATAGAGTAGGGGGCTCCGTATCAGAGATTCTGTGGGTGGGTGGTGATTTTCACTCGACACTTTCACCGGCACTGTCCATACATGTACCAGGATTTGTCTTTGTCTTTTTTTAAAAGAGTGGGCTGTTATCTCGGGTATAATTGCATATAACTCGTGTGTGAGCTTAAGTGAGATAATAAGCTTCCTGTCCTTATAGGAAGTGGGCCTCAGATACCGCTGTCATTGACCCTTATACTATTGTACTATTCAAATAAAGTGCGGTCCTTCGGTTACGCATCTGATAATGAATTCTCATTTAATCCATTCGATTCCGAATTTGCCTCTTTGCTGTTAAAAAGGAGTAATCCAACCCCAGTGTGAAGGGGATCGTGTTAACAATTCCGAGAAACTCTGTTTCTCTCATGGCGTGACACCACTTATACAATAGGCTTCATCAACAACTTGTGAAGATAAGCCTTAGGTTTACTTCCTTTGTCTCAACGTTTTTCTACCATTATCTCTAAAATTTCTAAATAATTAGAAAGAATATCTGTGTGTTCTACCCTAGCGTCAAAGGAATTTAAATATAGACATTTTCTTCTTCTTCTTCTTCTTCTTCTTCTTCTTCTTCTTCTTCTTCTTCTTCTTCTTCTTCTTCTTCTTCTTCTTTGTTCCACGTCCCTTCAGTACATTGGCAGTCATAGTTCGTCACAATTTCCTGTTCTTTGTAGTTCTTAGTAAGTTATGTCGTTTTGCTATCTCTCCTAAACCCTGTTCTGCCATCCAGTTACACAAGCGCGTTGGGTGGGTTATGCGCTGTTTTCCTCTGTCCCTCTTACCTTCAATATATCTTGTGAGTGTCAAATTTCCCAAGCACTCTTTTCTCATTATGTGCCCAAGAAATTTCAACTATCTCTTTCTGCGCCCTTTTTGTTTCCATTTTCTTTAAAACTTCGTCGTTGCTCAAATATTCAGTTCATAGTATCCTCAGTATCCTTCAGTAAAAACCACATTTCTATTGTTTCAAATTTCTTCTTCATCTATGATAAGGAGGACTGACATTACGTAACAATTCAGTACTTTTTTCTTTGTTTCTAACGAAATTTTCCTGTTTCTTAATACTTTGCTTAGTTTTTGAAAGGCTTTTTCCTTACCCAATCCGTCTTCGGATTTCGGTGTCGTACTTTCCATCCTTTGTTAAATCACTACTCAGATATTAAAATTGATGTACTTGCTTGATTTCGCTTTCTGCAATTTGTAATTGGCTGTTCCATTTGCTGACAAACATGCTTTCTGTCTTCTTGCAATTGATGATTAGTCCTTTCTTCTCGCTTTCTTCCACTACTTTCAGTCGGTTTTATGGTTGTTCACTTTCTGTGTCTGTTATCAGCACTGTGTCATCTACATATCTTATGTCGTTAAGATCGTGGCCACCAATAATAAATCCTGGTAGGACTTCTAGTTCTCTCAGAATTGCCCCACTGTATAGTTTGTATAGAGAAACAACTACATTGGAAGATACTAAAATTTTCCTCATGTAGAAGGATATAAACACAAACTTCCGCGAGTTGTAGATGATAAAAAAATGTTACAGTGCGATAAGTTTTCACTACATATACCGCCCGCATTATCAGTCATGTGCCATGCGTGATACACGCTTAGGCGATCATGTATCTTTCGATACATGACTGACGAGGCAGATTTTTTTCCTGAAGTAGGTTGCCATTTCTTTCTGCGGTAGGCCAGTTGTCATCCAAGGCTATAGAACCCGGTCTGTCCTGCTATTTACCCATAGCTGTGGGGAGAAGACGAGGATTCATACCTTTCCCAAGGATATTAGCACGTAAGTGAATGTAATGGATTGTCAGATATAATAATAATAATAAAGGAAAAAATACCGAAAACGCTCATAGACAAGGCCATGCAGTTTGATAAAAAAGAGCTTGACAAACTTTCAAAAGAACAAAGAAATAGAAATTGAAAAAATGTGGCATTTAAAGACAATCATTATTTCTTTTTTCCAATAATGTTCACGCTATACAAGGCCCAAGAGCCATTCGAGATAGGACTACAAGGTAAGAGTAAGAATAAGAAGCATAGTTTATGAGGGTCCGAATAATAATAGGAGTATTCGTTTCCTTTTCTTTTTATGTGCCACGCCCTTTCAGGACGTAGGCGATCATGGCTCTCCACCACCTCCCTCAATCCCATGCAGCTCTCAACAAGTTCCTTCCCTCTGCCATCTCCCACAGACCACGTTCTGTCATCCACTTGCTTAAGTCCACCAGGTATGTCACACGTTGTTTTCCCTTGTCTCTCTTTTCCTCTATTCGACCCGCGAGTATCAGATTCTCCAGGCCCTCCTTTCTCATTATGTGTCCCAGAAATTTCACCTGCCTCTTCCTGATGTTAAATATAAGCCTCCTCGTTGTTTGTAACTTCTCTAAGACCTGATCGTTGCTCACATGCTCGGTCCATGATATCCTTAGCATCCTTCTGTAGAACCTCATCTCTGTCGCCTCGAGTCTCTTCTTCATCTTTGAGGAAATCGTCCAATATTCGCTGGCGTCAAGGAGGACAGATGTCACGTAACAGCTCAGTATTCTTTTCTTTGTTACCAAAGAAATCCTCCTGTCTCGCAATACTCTGCCCAGCTTTTGCAATGTGTCCTTGGGCATCACGATACGTCTACGGATCTCAGTGTCGCACTTACGCTTCCCAGAAGAATGACTAAAACGTATACTGATACATATATACATAAAGACTATCCTAGGGAATTCCTCACCCTCTGAGCTATAAAAGATTGTGCTGGGGAGTAAGGCCCACATACACAGAAAAAAAAAATTCTCAATATAATATGCTCAATAAATTTCAAACGAAGGCCTTCCTTTATCTCCGATTTCAGATAAAAGACTTGTTAAACTAGTACGAACAGTGGCCGATTGTCGCGAGAGGGTGTATTTTATAGGATGAGTCAAATTTCGATTCTTGGAAAGACCTTTAATCAGAGGTAGACGGTCTCTGATTAAAGGGTATGATGGTATGGGATCCACTGCAAGGTTCTGAACTGCTTTTATCAAAAGCAGTCACCATATTGCGTGATATTGTGATACATGTATCTGCTACGCCCTTATCGGACTGGTTGTCACGATGGGAACCGTGGACTTAGTATGTTTGTAGTCCAGCGGATACTTGTCGACATCGTACCCTGTCACTTAAATTATAATATAACATGAATGAATAAAAGAATAAATGAATTGGAAAACGAAGGAAATAAAATATTTCGGACCTTAAACAGTCAAAGAGATCATCCAGTCGGTTTCAGACAAAGGAAAATGGCTATGCTAAACAGTGAATAGAACCAAAAGAATATCGCAATGCCGAGAGAAAAGAAGATGATGGAGAAATATCAGGACGATGAACAAGGAATGTAGAAACTATGAAAATGACAGCCAGAATAGCTGAGGCTTTTGCGAAGCTGTTGGAGAAACAAAATAGAGTTTTAAAAATACGCTTGTAAAATCTGTAAGGAAATCTGAGAGGACTTATCGCTACTTGATTTTCGGTGATGACTACCAGTAATCCTTGATGAGATGTATAAATCGTTTTCCGAATAAGTTAAATTTACGATATCGATGCAAAAATAAAAACATAAAACCGTTTTTATTTTTATTTTATTTGTTTAACGGCATATCAACATCTTATGGTCATTTAATGCCGATATTTACTTTTCTTGAATGCTTTGAAGTAATTTGATAATTTGACTATAAATATGTATTGTTAGTAAATCTTTTTTATATAAAAACTTATTGCTGATATTTTTACTATAAAAAATGTATTTTTATATTTTCATAGTGTTTTCTTTTTGATTGAGCTATCTGCTAATAGCTAGAACCCTAAAACGTGCTGCCACCCCGGGTCAGAGTGGACATGGGAACAAGAGCAATTAAGAGGTGGTTCCACACTCCTCAAAACTTCCAATCTGATCAGGAGCCTTGATGCCGGATGTAGTTTATCGTCATACCCAGGAGTAAAAATCGTTTTAAAAAGATGCTTATGAAGATATTTTAGTTTTAGCATTATGACTTTATCTGATGATTTATGTTTATTTTTAAAGCATTCTAGAATGTTAAAATGTTAGTGAGCTTTAAGAAAACTATCACCTGAAACGGAGGCATTGTTGTTTTACTTCTCCTTATTAGAAAAAGAGAAAATCAGACGATAAACCAGCAGAGATAGAAAGAGAGGGGCAGAAAGAAAAAGGGGGAGAATGAGAGAGAAAGGAATACAGAAAGTACACGAGAAAATAGGAGTATTGATGTTAGACGAAGAAGAAGAAGAAGAAGAAGAAGAAGAAGAAGAAGAAGAAGAAGAAGAAGAAGAAGAAGAAGAAGAAGAAGAAGAAGAAGAAATCTAAACGATTAGGATTGTTTATATCTATATCCCAAGTATACCACAGAATTCGCAACTATTTGACAAGCATCGTAGGAATTTTATTTATACAAATCGTGTAATAACGACGCAGTATTGGATACAGGGCCTTAAATCTCTCAAACAAAAATCTCATGCCATAACTAGTAAATTAAACCCGCAAGCGACCATCTTGGCATGAGCTGATTAAAAAATTACTACAAATAATTAAAAGCAGTTCTGTATAATTTATGAGTGCATGAAAGGGTCGCTCTCGAAGTTTGGATCTTTAGGGGTTGAGAAACAGATTTCATGATGGTAAAATAAATGAAATTAAATAAATAAAAAAATATAAAACGAATAAAGGAAGCGGAACTTAAACATCTATTTCCGGTATAAAAGACAAGTTTGTGGATTTTGAACGACTCCACCCGCGTCTTCCTCTTCTCATCACCCGCCTTTCCGGCTTATCGGCACTTCGACACTATTTTTTTTTTTTTGTCTTCCACCCGCATTTTTTTTAATTTTATTTTGTCAACGACTCTCTACGTCCCGGATGTGGACCGGCACAGAGTCTCTTTCTGAGGACTCCCATGCAAGGTATTGTCATTCAGAAACCTTAGGAAAACAGAGAGAAAGGGAATTTTTAAAGTGGGGACGGGACGCAAACTGAGAATTGATACTTATATACATATAGCCGCTTCCTTTCCCTTTGTCCTAAGGCACGGACAAGAAACGATGGGAGTAGATGAATTGGACATCATAAGTTTAAAAAAAAAGTCGTGGGGTGGAGCACACGTAACCTCCTGGGGTGAGAAAAGAAAAAAAACTTTTGAAGTTTTCAGAATGGGGTGTGGGAGCAATAAGTGATAAGTCAAGAAGGAAAATGCTGACAGGCAAGATTTACCGAGCAATAGCGCCCTCATTCGATAAATAACCAGAAAAAGTATCTATGAAAGTTATGGGCTTGGTTCAATGGATAGAGTAGCGGATTGACAAATGCGAGGCTTCGCATGCTAGTTGGTTGTTGAACATCGTTTTGTTTTTAATCACCCCCCCCCCAAGGAAAGCGACAATGCCGCTAAGACGCAAAGGGCTACTTGAAGTGAGAGAGAATGAAAAGATTTTATAAGAAACCGGAAACCTGATCCTAAACAGTGAACAAGGGATAAACGTTTACTCCTGTTCAAAAGACCGGAGAGGAGAATGAACCGGACGATAGAGGAACTTATGTATTCCTACTGAGTAGAAAAAACAAAAAAAAAACCACCCCCAAGATATGGATAAATAGCAGGACAGACCGAGTTTTATAGCCTTAGATGCCAACTGGTCCACCGCAGAAAGAAATAGCAACCTACCGCGGGAAAAAAATCTACCTCGTCAGTCATGTATCGAAAGATGCATGATCGCGTAAGCGTGTATCACGCATGGCACATAACTGACTGGATATTAATTGTCCAATCTCCGACTCTTCTAAGTTTGATTAATTTAAACTAGGTATCTCCACGAGATCGCTAAAAAAGAGAATAGCATGATGAAAAAGGCGCCAAACTTGACGAAAACTAAATTTTATCGTCTAAATGTCTATGTTATTATTAAGAGGAAAATCAAAGTATTTTTGGGGTATTTTTTTACATTTTTTTAATCGTTCCTAGCACGTGCGAAATTTTCTTTAAAAACCTTTTTTTTGAGTCAGCAAAATTGTCAGATAATCGATCATGGCAACCATTTTTTTCCATTTAAAAAAAATGAAAATCTCAGTTTAAAATTCTTTTAAAAATCAATTATCATTTTCCAAAAACTTATTTTAAGAAAATCAGAAATTATAATGTTTATTTAAAATATTTTCAACCAAGACTATATTAGACTATTTACATTGTTCGGATTGTTGTCCCTGTATTTACAGTCATATTCACTACGTTTCGGCCGTCGTACGTTCTGGACTTCTTCAGGTGATATATGTTGAAATTTCGAACCGAACCCCTTACCACTGGGGTAGATTGTTGTAATTCCATGTGCCACGTATTGTTTGGATATATCAGTTTCAGTTATTTCCCTTTAGGAAAAGAAGTGAAGAAAAAAAAAGGTAAAATTATATATATATCAACGGGCCTCGGTGACGAATTAGACTTGATATAGCGCGACCCGATGACATATTTCGTGGTGGAACCCATCCGAGTTTCTCTTTAACCATAGGACTGTGCCTCCAGGCGCTACGACTACCGTCCCCAAGCCGCTCAGTCCAGAGCATTAGAAGCCGGTTCAAGCAAGGATATACAAGTAATAGGAATTATTAAGAGGATTTGAGATAATTATAATTAAGTTATTCATCGAGTATAGAAGAAACCTCAACAGAATGCACAGGACGGCCGTTTCGTTATATATATATATATATATATATATATATATATATATATATATATAAGCAGTGCGCATCCACTACCGAGAATTGAAACCCGGACAGTTACGTTATCAGGCAAACGTCATACAAACTGTTCAACTGCATATATATATACAGTGCGTGTGTATATTTATGATGGGATATGGAAAAATAGAAAGCGTTTATAAATTTAACATGTTTCACTTTTATTTAAGCTTCATCAGAAAATGAAATATGGAAGAGAAAACAAATTCTGGTATTTTTATTTTTTATTTTTCTGTTGTTTGTTTTTCATTAAGCAGACTTCACATGAATCTGTCCTGCCAAGCAGCGTTCGTATGTATGATTCATATGTGTTTGTGTATCACAATTTTTGTTGGTCTATGGCGGATTCCGTTGGTAATCTGCTTGACATGACAGACACATGTGAGGTTTGCTTAACGAATGAAAAACAAATAACGCAAAAATAAAAGAAAAAATACCAGAATTTTCATTCTCCTTCGTATTTTATTTTCTAGCCTTTTCAATTTATAAACATTTATAAATTTAACGAAACATTTTAAATTTATAAACGCTTCTTGTATATATATATATATATATATATATATATATATATATATATATATATATATATATATATATATATATATAATAAACAAGTATACAAACAATAAAAAGGCATGTTTAAAAACGTGTGTAACATTATCTTATTTAAGTTTTGGTGTGTGGAAGGTAATTTAATTCACTAAATTAACCACCTGAAGAGACCATGGCGGTCGAAACCACGGCCGTGTTTCTATCCAGCACACACACACACACACACACACACACACACACACACACACACACACACACACACACACACACACACATATATAAATATATATATATATATATATATATATATACTAGCAAGCTTCGCCCGCTCTCGATATCTTATTCTGAGCCAATATCTATTTATTACAAAAAACTGCACATCAACAAGAGAATAAATTATAAATAAAAAGATAAATAGAAATTTTTAATTAAAATAATGGGTGGTTGGTGCATAATTATCAGGCGTTTTTGTCAGCGAGTTATTTGTTAATATATATTGCTGATTTGTTTACTTTTTTTTAAATAAAAATATTTTAGTTACAGGTGATAAAAATGCGTGCCGATAATGATACGCTCCGGAACAATCATTTAAAAATGTTGTTGTATTGTTATCTTTCTTTTTTTCATAGAATTTATTGTTTAAAAAACGCCTGATATTTATGCACCAACACACTAATATTTTGAAAATATTAAAAAAAAAAAGAAAGAAAATAATCATTTTAAATGTCGGAGTCAACAGTTCCTGATGTGAAAAGCTCCGAGTCATAATAATAATAATAATTATAATATTCGGATTGAAGATGTCAGAACGTTTGCGCTTCAGGCCATTATTGTCCCAGTTATGATTAGGACGTTGGTCTCTATACGACCGAAAAACAAGGTTCTTCATTAATTGATTATTCAGCTAAGTCAGTCAGTTATGTCACGCGTGATACACGCTTAGGCGATCATATATCTTTCGATACATAACTGACGAGGTAGATTTTTTTCCCGCAGTAGGTTGCCATTTCTTTTTGCGGTGGACCAGTTGCCATCCAAGGCTATAGAATTCGGTCTGTTCTGCTTTTTACCCATAGCTGGGGGAAGAAGAGAGAGGATTCATACCTTTCCCCAAGGGTATTAGCATGTAAGTGAATGGATTCGACTGGAATTCGAACTCGGCTCTCCGATTCCTCAATCCAAGCCGTTATCCATTACTCCAAACGAACTACTTTCCTTAGTTCCTCAAGTTTTAAACCGGCCATGCCACAGACATTGTAGCGAACCAACTTCACTCCCTTTGGATTTCATTGGTGAGATGTAAGTTCCACTCGCGCAGCTTCTTTCCACGAATCGCTGTTTTGTGGAACAGACTGTCAAGAGGATGCTTCTCCAATTACTACAACTGTATCCTGTTAACGTCTAAGGTTAACTTAAAGTTATCTTCCCCACATATCCCCATAACCTACTTTTTCGCTAAACCTGCTTTTTCGCTAAACCATGATAAAAGGCTCCAGACATGATAAAAAGTTTTATCGTCAAAATTTTTATGTTATTATTAAGAGGAAAGACCAAAGCATTTTTTTATTATTTTATTAAATATTTTAATCCTTTCAAGCAAAAGCCTTGATAAACAGCTACTGTCTGGTTGAAAAATTCATATTATAAAATTAAAGTAAATAACAGTTGTTTCAAATCAAGTTCATTATACTTTAAATCTGCTAATATTTCGCAAATAAAGTTACAGAAGAGTATATTTATCTTTTTGGAAGATTTTTTTAATAAAGTGAATTACATTGCGATAAACGAGGGCTAAAAATGGGCGATGATCAAATTTTTAGTAAATCAAAAAATTTCCTTTCAGTCAGTTTAAATTATATTAAGAGATATCAAATTTAATATATTAGCTTGAAATTAAAACTAAAAAAAAGCTGAACGAAAGGTTTTTCATTAAAAAAATTATTTGTAAACCTCAGGTATTGCGTTTCTTTTGTATTTCTTTGGAGGTACCTACCACAAACCGTACCTCTTACTCTGTAACCCTCTACATCAAGTGGTTCTTAGGCCTCGTACAGGGTTGACATCGCTGTAAAAAAAGAAAGCTTTTGTGATGTCAACGAACACTCGTTGCCAATTTTGTAATGTCAGCGAATACTCGTTGTCATTTCCGTAATGCTTGTTGTAGTAGAGACTTTGTAATCGCAGATACAACTATAGTAACGCCGTTGAACAATACTGGTGTCAGACGCCTTCGAATAATACTCGCACTAATAGTACTTGCTCGATAATAATCGCTCGAATAGTAACCACCGAATAATGATCCGAATAGTGATCCATATAGTGCTCAGTATAGAGAATAGTGTAGAGAAGAAAATCGCGAACCGTATTGTAAAAGAGGATAGAACAGAAACAGTGATCGTTTAGACGTCATGCTACTTCTTACTTATGCGTTTCCCCCATGGTCACGTGATCCACTTAATTCAATAACGGGATCGCCTGTGTTTGCTCTCTGGCGATCCGTGTTCTAACTCCAGTGTCGGCAGCGACACTTTATTTCTATATAACAAAACGCAATAGGAAACCACTTCACTGCTCTTCCCACGAATGCAGAGCAACTCACATATAATATTGAAAAAGAAACTGTGGATAGCCATGATACCCCATGTTCTGAAATAAAAGCAGCATTAAAAAAAAAAAAAAACGTAACTATGCTAAAAATGTGTTTAAAAAGCTATCCACGCTATTAGGGTCATAGTTCAGATCAACGAACGAAGTCACCTTTTTTTTCTACGATTCATATAAAATAATATTTATACGCTTACACTGTTGATTATAAAGTGATAGGCAAAGAGGGAGAATATAAGTTGTTGGAAATGAAGGATTAGTCAATAAATTATATCATTCTTGTCAGAGTCGTTGGGCTTATTTCCTCATCTTTGCTGTTTATTGTCTTCACAGCCTTTTTAAAGTGAGTTTAATCACACCCAATGTCAGACACGCTATACTGCATAAATTCGAGAAAGGTTTCTTCAGCAACGGAAGAGACAAGAAGTATTCATTTTATCTTTGATTCCTGATATTGGCAAAATAAATGACGTTTCCATGCAGTAAAATGGACAGTTGACGTCTTTAAACAATACATTTCCTTTTCTATTATGTCACTGTTGTAACCTATGGAGGGTTACTGAATAGAATAATCAAACGAATGTGAACGATAATACTTAGGACAAGAACAACACATATAAGGTTCGCCAGCGGCGCGTATAAGAATTAGTCAACTGCTACAAGTGAGTCAAGTGAATTCCACAATGAATCTCCAACTGCAGGATATTTACCAACCGCCCCACGCGGTCAGGTGTGGCACAAGGCCGAATTTAACGTGGGGTATCCGAACCCATAGGCTCGGCCAAAAATTCCCTGTAGACTCCGTATAAAACGGTAGGTGTTTCCCGAGACGTGACTCTGCACTTTGACAAAGCCTCGTCTGGGGATCCACTATGCCCGGAGGCAGAAAGTTTGACCCGCACAACTGTGAACGAATCTCCAACGGCAGACCAACATACAGTATTTACTACTGTATTTATATGAATGGGGACATAACCATTATCGTCCGTAGGTGTGCTATAACAGTCACTTAAATGAGTCAATTGCTTGATGTATTGTGACGGAGTTATATTTTATCCATGTTCCAGAAATTCATAATTTTTAAAAATATACTAATGCTCAAACGATATAAGGCCTAAGAGCTACTCAATGTAGAATTTTACTGTTTAGTGTTATGTGAGAGTAAGAAAAAACAAAAAGTGAAGTGCATGGGTTATGCAGGAAAGATAACGGTTAACCTTAGACTTGAAGAAGTCAAGATTGTAGTGATTGGGAAAACACCCTGCCAGGATTCTGTTACAAAAAGCAGCATTTCTTTTTAGGAAGAAGCTCTCCAGATTTAACTTACTTCTTACTAATAGAATACGAAAGATAATTCACGCTTGCATACGTGGCATGGTGGGTCCCATTTATAAACATCAGGGATGGCGGGACTAAAGAATATAGTTCGTCAAAACACACATCATAGAAATAGCGATAGAGGAGCAAGCGTCTCGCGGTTGTAGGATGAACATTTTAACCACTAACAAGGCCGCGAGGAGTGAGTATTTTTAGCCCAGATATGACAGCAATACTCCATTTTTCGTCTAATCTTTCTCTTGTAAAGATAGAGTATAGCAGAGGGGGGTCATATACTTACTGGAAAGGTACAAATGAACCGACCATTTTTCCAGCATCTTTATCCAAATATATGAGGTACACTTGAGGAGAACTTGTGTCCCGATAGATGTTTAAGGTAAGTAGCTTCATTGAGCGAAGATCCATCCGTTATCATAGGTGAAAGCTCAATGTTTGCTCGGTTGAACTAATATATTTTTGTTTCGAAGCCCACTAGTCATAGCAAAAAAACAAAACAAACTAATAATAAAAACAAAACTCTACTGTATTTCTGACATGATCATTTTGATGTTACTTTTTCAACACTGTCTATATTTCTGAGATATTGTAATTATTTACACTATTTACATTGTTCGAACTGCTGCCCTCATCTTTTTTGCGATATTTACGCCGTTTCGGCCGTTGTACGCTCCTAATCAAGATCCTAATTAAGAACAAGGACCAGTTCCCACCTAAGACATACAGGCAGTTGTAATAACGTTACAGCAAGCTACCTCATACATACGGTCTCCCCAAAATTCACAAAGACGGTATTCCGCTCAGGCCAGTTTTTATCTGCCGAGGCTCTGTGTGACACCCTTGCTTCCTTGTGGATATAATTAACCCATATGCCCGAAACTCCGTCCACTTCGTAGAAATAATCAAAGAGGCTTCAATCCAATCAAACCAGATGGTGAGCCTGGGCGTGGTGGATTTGTTACCTTAGGTACCCACGGAAAAAAAGCTCTATCAGTAGTCTGTGACAGACTGGCCTCGGACTCATCTCTAGGAGAACGTACCAATATACCAATAGATAAACTGATAGAGTTGTCAACTTTCTGTACACAAACAACACACTTCGGAATGGGATCAGGCATATATCGATAGGATGAAGGTTTAGACTAATCACTATTACCAGCAATGGCTAACATATGGAATACTTCGAGGAAATGACATTAGAATCAACATCGCTAAAGCTAACTCTATGGCTGAGATACACCTTCATAATCTGGCCACATCAGGAAGAGGTCCAGCTACTACTGGACCGTGTGAACTCAATAAGATCATCGATGCAGTTCACAATGAAGGGAGAAACCAACAAACTAGCATTCCTGGATTTACTAATATCTCGAACAGAGCATGGGTTCAAGATATCCGTATACCTCAAGCCAACATTCACCGGACAATACCTCAACTTCAACTCCCACCGCCCATGCAGTTTTAAAGAAAGGAATCGTCCGCTATTTACGACATCGAGCAAAAGTCATAAGTGGCGACCCAGAGACATATAAAACAAGAAATGGTCAGTATAAGCAGTACCCTACAACGTAAAAAAACTACACTGGGTACATGAAAGCAGCTTCGACAAACTGGGATAGGAGGGTGCAAGAGGATAACAACACTCAGAATACAGCTTCGGTTTGCCTACCCTATGTGAAGGGATTATCGGGAAAAATGCAAAAGATCTGTGGTCCATATTAGGACGTCCATGAGGACGGCCTTCAAAAGTGGTTCAACACTCCGCAGACACCTCTTTCGAGTAAGACCCGAGAACATAATTAAGGACCGTGTGTACGCCATTCCATGCAGCTATAGTATGAAATATAAAGGAGAAACAGGCCGTCTCCTTAAGATAAGACTGCAAGAACACCGTAAAGCCATAACACGAGGGTGAATAGAAAAATCAGGCGTGATTGACCATATATGGAGGAAAACGGGAGATCATCGCCCCCCCCCCATTGCAGGATGAGGCTGAAATAATAAACAGAGGACATCACTGGAAAATACGAAAACTTAATGAATCAGCGCATGTGCTAGGTCACAAAAATCTCCTAAACCAGCCAAGCATAGACATGAATACAATATGGGAACTAGTAATACGGAGTGCTAGAGAAAATCAATGATAACAACAAATTGTAATATGAGCTCTGGTAAAAAAAGGTTACTGAGACATTAAGTTTATAAGTCCCCAAAATTCATACATTGATGTCCTCAAGGACACACGTCCCAGTGGATAAAAGCAATCCAGTCACTTGATACAAAGAGTTTGTTAGGTCAGAGGTGAACAATAATTTGGAGAGTTGAGTTAAAGGGCAATAACTGATAAAGAGTTATCCGGAAGAGGCATGGCACGTGGAACTAGAACAATCTACCAAATCTGTTTTATGAAATAGACGGTTCGGTTAAGAAATTTCAATAAGCCGAAGAAGGCCGGAGTGTACAACGGCCGAAACGTCGTGAATATGGCAAAAAAGATGAAGACAACAGTCCGAACAACGTAAAAAGTGTAAATAATTTTTCAATACTTTTCGTAATAGCCATTAATTTCTAGATTATTTTTTTTTTTTTGCATTGCATATTATTTACTAGTGGGTAAATCTTGTATGTTTCTTATATTTTAATGCTTGTAAATGAGTGTAGATCAGACCCATAACAGGCGCTGTATGCTGTATGAATTCAAAAAGGGGTCTTTAGCAACGGAGCGCAACATATTCGGCCTGTCAATGAATTTTTAAATGTCTGGAATTGCTGAGGAGGATTTTTCCAGGTCTCATAGGGAAATTTTTCTCCCAAAGGTTCCTCTTGATCAGTACGACTAAGGTTTTGTCAGTACGGAGCTTCTGCAAACCGTAAATGAGGAAAGTCCTAAGCAAACTGTATGAGAATTAGCATAACATAAATCACATTTCGATCATAAAATAAATATTAACTTTGAAGAGTGTCTAAACTTGGTGAGTGCGTCCCTCATCATCTAACTGTTTCTTAGCTTAAATGGAACAAATACATTGAGTCAATAGCTTCGTCCACCGCACGGAAAGTTGGCTCCCTGTGCCGAGGCAGGAAATTTTTCACGCCGGAGTCGATCCTTCAAATATACAAATCAACCATTCGCACTTGCATGGAGTATATGGTCTGGAGCCCTTTCTGTTTGTCTTAAGGTTCTTGATAAAATCCAGAGACGCATATGCAATCTGGCATCTCGTCTGCAGTCGCTCTCTCACAGACGTGCCGTCGCCTCCCTCTGCCATTTTTACAAATACTTTCATGGTAACTGCTCCGATGTGCTATTTTCGCTGGTTCCCAGACTTCATGAATTTAAACATTCTCCTAGGCTGGCATCTCGCTCTCACCCCTTCACTGTCGAAACTGTTAAATGTAGCCATCTCTTCTACTCCAATAGCTTCATGTCGCACACTTCTCGCCTGTGGAACTTCCTCCTCTTTTCCTGTCTCCCTGATAGCTATAATCTCCAACTATTCAAATGTAATGTCAATCGACGTCTCCAGATGCATTGATCTATGCCCTATCCTTCTCTTCATCCTTCCTCTATCACTTCTCGCTCCAACTCTCTGTAACCCCTTGTAACCCCTTGCGTGCTAGTGGCTTCCCGTCTTGCTTGGGGTGAAACGCTTTAAAAAAAATTCTTTCTGCTCATCATGGAAGATTAGACATGTTGCCAAAATTTTCCTGGGTGTTATCATTGCCATTGATGACAACTGGTTTGTCTGTAATCATATCCGACGAAAAGACAGTGGTTAGCACCAACTGAAAAAAGAGAATCTATCCTCAAACCAGGATTACATTCCACAAAAAAGATAATGCTCTCTGGTGGTATAGGAAGAGTGTCGAATATCTTAGTCAAAACGAAACGCTTCATGCGAAGAAGTATCTCCCTGAATTAGAAGCATTGCACATTTGCAGAAAAAGCCCCCATGATCGGTTAATAGTAAAGATATTTTGTTTTTAAACGATTATGCAAGTTCATTCAGGAAATGATTATGACATTAAATATGGAAGTTTTTGCTTCATATTCCTTAGAGCCGTGAGTTTTTTTTCAACAATCATTTTTACTGACCACTGCAACATTTTTTAGAGGGAAAGCAGTTTATTAATTGCGAAGAGGTTAAAAACTAATGTAAGGCTTTGCATTCCATCGAAACCTGAAAAAGTTTGTGCCCGAGGGAAAAAACAATTCGCCAAATAAATGGGATAATTTTATGTCATAATAGAAGATATTATTTTAATTAAATATATCTATTAAATTCAAAGAAGCATTTCTTTCATTGACAACTTCACATCCGACTGGACAATCTTTCCAACTTACTTTGTAAAAGTAATTGTCCTTCCTTTCCAAGCTAAATCCCGTACTGGGTATGACGATAAACTACTTCCAACAGAAAAGCCTCTGCTCAGGAGGTTTTGAGGAGCGTGGAACCACCTCTTAATTCCTAGTGTTCCCAAGTTCACCCTAATCCGGGGTGGTAGCACCTATTAGGGTCCCAGCTATGGGCAAATAGTTAACCCCGAAATTGGGGTAAAAACACTACGAAAGTGTAAAAATAGGTTTTAATACTAGAAATATTTTGTAAAAAATTATTACCAGCAATAAATTTTTGAAGAAAAAAAACTATTACCAGCAATACATTTTTTGAAAAAATTATTACCAGCAATACATTTTTTAAGTAAAAAATATTACCCGAAATAGATTTTTTGTCAAAACAAAATGTTACCAGCAATAAAAATTTTGTCGGCATTAAATAACTCATTGACTTTGATATGCCGTAAAACAAAATAAACCAAACAAATCTAAACCAAAGAATACATATTCTATTCATAGGAATCTATCCTAAAAATGTTGTCGGCATTAAATAACCCATTGAGGTTGATATGTCGTAAAACAAAATAAACCAAACCAATCTAAACCAAAGAATACATATTCTATTCATAGGAATCTATCCCAAAAATGTTGTCGGCATTAAATAATTCAGTGAGGTTGATATGCCGTAAAACAAAATAAACCAAACCAATCTAAACCAAAGAATACATATTCTATTCATAGGAATCTATCCCAAAAATGTTGTCGGCATTAAATAATTCAGTGAGGTTGATATGCCGTAAAACAAAATAAACCAAACCAATCTAAACCAAAGAATACATATTCTATTCATAGGAATCTATCCCAAAAATGTTGTCGGCATTAAATAATTCAGTGAGGTTGATATGCCGTAAAACAAAATAAACCAAACCAATCTAAACCAAAGAATACATATTCTATTCATAGGAATCTATCCTAAAAATGTTGTCGGCATTAAATAACTCATTGACGTTGATATGCCGTAAAACAAAATAAACCAAACCAATCTAAACCAAAGAATACATATTCTATTCATAGGAATCTATCCCAAAAATGTTGTCGGCATTAAATAATTCAGTGAGGTTGATATGCCGTAAAACAAAATAAACCAAACCAATCTAAACCAAAGAATACATATTCTATTCATAGGAATCTATCCTAAAAATGTTGTCGGCATTAAATAACTCATTGACGTTGATATGCCGTAAAACAAAATAAACCAAACCAATCTAAACCAAAGAATACATATTCTATTCATAGGAATCTATCCCAAAAATGTTGTCGGCATTAAATAATTCAGTGAGGTTGATATGCCGTAAAACAAAATAAACCAAACCAATCTAAACCAAAGAATACATATTCTATTCATAGGAATCTATCCCAAAAATGTTGTCGGCATTAAATAATTCAGTGAGGTTGATATGCCGTAAAACAAAATAAACCAAACCAATCTAAACCAAAGAATACATATTCTATTCATAGGAATCTATCCTAAAAATGTTGTCGGCATTAAATAACTCATTGACGTTGATATGCCGTAAACAAATTGCATAACAAGCCTAGCCAAGCTAAATTATAAAAGTGATTGTCCTGATTATCATTTCAGACGTAATGTAGATGGCTTGATTAAAGGGGAAATAACTCGACAATAATGCTGAATTTGGGAAAAAGTTGGGTGTTTCTGTAATTGTAGTTTTATTATGTGTATTTACGTCCGTACACTTAGCATCAATAATGATAAACTTGATTCCGGTTAAATGCTCACCAAAATTGGGTTTGGTACAACAAACAGCGGGAAACAGTTGCATGTGTACGCATGCGTGTGTGTGCGTGTATCTGTGCAAGTTTTAGTGTGGACATAATTTTATCTACCCATATATACTAGACCTTATATATACAAAAAATATAAAACGTGTTTGCGTAAGGGCGAAATGTACTCATCAGTACGTTCTGGACACCTGCAGGCGAACAATCGCTCTCTGATACGAATCAGCGACCCGGGTCTACATACTCTTTCACAAGAATGTGGCTCGCATTTAGGTTCTCCGCCCTTTTTTAGGAGTTGACTACTCTGTAGGCGAGGCGGCGAAACAGGCAAGATGAAAAGAGAACAAATATATGAAAAAAATAAGTAAACACCTGCAATTCATGTGTCTGATTTTTCTTTTTAGTTTTACTCACTTGTTCTCATAATCTATCTATCTATCTATCTATCTATCTATCTATCTATCTATCTATCTATCTATCTATCTATCTATCTATCTCATTCTGTTTCTTTCTTTCTCATTCTGTTTCTTTCTTTCTTACTTATTTTCTTTCTTTTTTTATCTAGTTAGGTATCTATGTAAATCTATCTATGGATGTAAATCTATCTATCTATCTATCTATCTATCTATCTATCTATCTATCTATTTCATTCTGTTTCTTTCTTTCTCATTCTGTTTCTTTCTTTCTTTCTTTCTATCTATCTATCTATCTAGTTAGGTATCTATGTAAATCTATATATCTATGGATGTAAATCTATCTATCTATCTATCTATCTATCTATCTTATTTTCTTTCTTTCTTTCTATCTAATTAGGTATCTATGTAAATCTATCTTTTCTATGGATGTAAATCTATCTATCTATCTATCTATCTATCTATCTATCTATCTATCTATCTATGGATGTAAATCAATCTAAATCAATCTATCTATCTATCTATCTATCTATCTATCTATCTATCTATCTATCTATCTATCTATCTATCTATCTTATTCTCTTTCTTTCTTTCTCTCTTTATTTCTATCTAATTAGATATCTATGTAAATCTATCTATCTATCTATCTATCTATCTATCTATCTATCTATCTATCTATCTATCTATCTATCTCAGTTCCTTTAGAAATATATAATTTGCAGTTTGTGCCAGGCCAAGCAAATATGTGAGTTCAGGGAAGTGTATCAAAGAGATTATATCAAGAATTCGGTGGTCAGCTGAAGTGTTTCACTGAGTGCGACAAGGAAGATTCCGGATTACTTACAGTTTGTCTTTTATGAAAGCACGAAGCTTTTCATTTACAAAAGGAAATTGTTTCTTCTTCGCTTACAATACACTTACTGTTCTTGTTTTCCTTTCAAAAGTGACTCGCTTCCTTCAGACGTGTCTTTTCCCCCGCTTTCCTTACATTTCATTTCCTTACATGCCATTTAATCAACCTCCCCCTCCTTATTGCACTCTATACAATAATCCAACCTAACAGCCGTGTCGCGTTGCTGAAGTTTATTGTCCCCTAGATTCGAATCGATTTGAACGTAAGCTGATTTCCCTTCAGGCTTTTGGAAAACATTACGTGAGTTAATGAGTACGTAAGTATATACATGAGAGAGGGAGAGAGAGAGAGAGAGAGAGAGAGAGAGAGAGAGAGAGAGAGAAAGGGAGTGTGAAAGACTGTGAGAGAGAAAACAATCTTGAGAGAGAGAAAGGGCGTGATAGAGCGAGAGAATGAGTTTGAGAGATGGAAAGAACGTGAAAGAGAGAGGGAGAGAATAAGATCAGTAGAAATTGACTAGTCTGGCACAGAGCCATCAACTATAGATCATTCATTAAATATGTGACTGTTAACGAAGATTCACTCAACAGACT
Source organism: Acanthosepion esculentum (assembly GCA_964036315.1). Lineage (NCBI taxonomy): Eukaryota > Metazoa > Mollusca > Cephalopoda > Sepiida > Sepiidae > Acanthosepion > Acanthosepion esculentum. The sequence goes on from OZ038484.1 coordinate 38,831,310, forward strand.
GAGATAGATAAGTAGATAGATAGATAGAAAGGAACAGATTGAGATAGATAGATAGAAAGAAAGGAACACATTCAGATAGGTAGATAGATAGACAGATAGAACAAAAGGAAAAGACTGAGATAGATAGATAGATAGATAAGAACAAATTAAAATAAATAGAAAGAAAGGAACAGACTGATATATATATATATATATATATATATATATATATATATATATATATATAAAAGAAGTAAAAGACTGAGATAGAAGAAAGAAAGAAAGAGACTAAGATAGATAGATAGATATGAACAGATTGAGATAGATAGATATGAACAAATTGAGTTAGATAGAAAGGAAGAGACACACACACACACACACATATATATATATATATATATATATATATATAGAGAGAGAGAGAGAGAGAAGAAAGAAACAGACTGAGATAGATAGATAGATTATACACAGAAATACAAGTGAAAATATTTTGAAGCTTTTACAGTGCCAATTTTTGTATAGTTATATATGGAGTGCCCACAATAAGATACCGAGGAATCAAAAACAGAAAAATTACAAATATATGTAATAATCTTGTGTATAGTTGACTTTTTATAAAAGTGGTTTAGTTTGTGGCATACTCGATTAGTAACCCGTCAAATTACAGGGACTATTTATGCAAGGGACTTTTTCTTTAATGTGTCGTGTCGCTTCAGGTCGTGGGAAATCAATGTCCTCCACAACTTTCTCTCCTTTTTATCTCTAAGGAATGTCTGTCCTTTTACTATCGCTCCCAGTGCTTGACTCAGTGGAGTAATAACTGGCTTTAAGTTATGGCCCCTCAAAACCAAGTTAGCTTCATTTTGTTACTCACGTTCACATACCGATTTTCTTTAGTGGCAATCAACAATTCCACTCTGAATTAAGCTCCATAATTTGAACGTCTCAAGTTCACACCAGAATTCAAGTAGAACTCATATATGCAATCCCTTGCAGGTGCTTGGGACCCACCCCCAAAGCATCCATCGTCCAACAGATGCCTAGACTTAAAATATAAGCCCGACCAATGTTTATTTCTAAACTCAAATATAAACCGGCCAATGTTTATCTACAGACTTAAGTATTTTCTAAGGAATGGTGAATTTTATTGTTAACCCGACATTATTTCTTATTGTTTAAACGTTATATTTGAGTGGATACGCGTGTTTGCGTAGACGTCCTGCTTAATTTTATTTTGTTTTAAAGAGTGTAAATTACATATACCAGCCAGTACATTCAAGAATCTTAATATATAAAATGTACCCTCCAGCAGTGTTCCATCCTTGCTCACCATCGTCTGATTCGGTGTGCTTTGGACAGCTCAGTCACAGAGAACTTCATCACCCGGCAAGATAAACGCGACTATAGACTCGAGTATAAATACGACCAAAATTTAATTATAAATCTTAATTATAATTAAAAAAAAAAAATTCGACACTAAATTTCCCAACAAGAGTGGAAAGGCTATTAATCCAGCAATCCACCCCAACCAAGAAAGACCATTCTGGGTATGACGATAAATTACATCCGCGTCCTGGGTAAGACGATAAACTACGTCCAGCAGCAGATCAGGAGGTTTTGAGGAGCGTGGAATCACCTCTTAATTGCTGATGTTCCCAGGTCCACCCTGCCCCGGGGTGGTAGCACCTGTTAGTGTTCCAGCTATGGGCAAATAGTTAACCCCGAAATTGTGGTCAAAACACTATGAAAGTGTAAAAATAGGTTTTAATACCAGGCATACTTTAAAAAATTATTACCAGCAATAAATTTTTGAAGAAAAAAAACTATTATCAGCAATACATTTTTGAAAAAAAAAATACCAACAATGTTTTTAGAAAATAAATATTACTAGCCAGACATTTTTGGAGGAAAAATATTACCAGAAATAGATTTTTGACAAAACAAAATATTATCAGTAATAAAAATTTTGTCAGCATTAAATAACCCTTGGATGTTGATATGCCGTAAAACAAACTAAACCAAACCAACCAAAAAGGAAATAAAAAAAATGATATGGGCTTTTATTAGTTTCGTCAAAAATCTTGTTTTTGTAGGGTTTTCAAAAACAGATTCCTACTTTAAATGTACGTTCATTAAATAAAAGTTGCGTTAAAACCATTCTGCTGAAATGCGCAAATCTGAAAGGAGAGATACAAAAAAAAAAAAAAGAAGGAATGAGAAAATTAAGATAATATTCAAGACAAACACCGTCACTATCGCATGGTATTATATTCGATTACTTAACAAGTAACTGGAAAACGAAGTGGCTGTTACGAAAGATCAACAGTCTTTTTGCCGCTCGTATTCTGAACACAATTAAGGAACAGCAAAACCGGTGAACGAAAAGGACAAACTAAAACAGAAACCCATAAAAGAAAATAACTTAGCAACAGAAGATAGAAGACTTGAATGTAAATCATGCACGTCCAGCTGTTCTTTAACCAACTGATACGGAATTAAAATAGCTACTGAAAACTTCTTTTCGTGTTGATGATTTGAAAATAACATCTTTGA
>OZ038484.1:38838841-38911341 GCA_964036315.1 Acanthosepion esculentum
TTAACTGTTGTTTAATATCGGTCCTCTCATATCGCAGTGAATCTCATCACAGATGAAGAAGAGAGTTGAAGCAGCAGAAATGTTGTTCTACAGAAAGATACTGAGGATTCCGTGGATTGAATATGTGAGCAACGACGAAGTTTTATTGAAAATGGAAACAAAAAGGTCACTTAGAATTAGAAAGAAACAGCTGAAATTTCTAGGGCGCATAATCAGGAACGGGAGGTTCGAAAATTTGATATTCACAGGACATGATGAAGGCAAATAGGGCAGATGAAAACAGCGCATAGCCTACCTAATGTGCTTGTGTAAATGGACGGGTTTAGGAGAGATAAATGGTAAATATATCTGTTAAAATGAGATGTCAGTGTTATTTTCATTTTTGCGTCATTTAGAAGACAATTTATCCCTCGCACCCTTTATATATATATATATATATATATATATATATATATATATATATATATATATATATATATAATTAAGTAACGAAAATCTTAGTAATCCGTATGAAAAATTCCCAAGAAGGATGAAATCCGGAGAGCTCAATGGTAAGTCAGAGCGAATAATTTAATTTAAAGAAAAAACAGACCACTTTAAGGTTCCGTTGTTATAATTTATTTCACCAGAGATTTTATTTATCTCTGGATCTTCAGACTTCACTTTCGAGGGTGAAAAAGAATTTAAAATTTACACTTTTGAAGGGCAGTATTAAGCGTATATAAGGTGACATAGAGGGTGGTGAGTTGAACGATTAAATAGATCAATGTCTCATCCTTACCCTCTCCTCAATATTAAGTATTGCAATAAAAATAAAAATAAATTTTAAAATTCTCCCTTCCCTCTCTAATTTCGACCATGTCTCTCACACTATCCCACCCCGCTCTCTATGTCACCATTTTAAAGCTTAAAACTGCCCTTCGAAAGTGTAAATTTTAAATTCATTTTTCACACTTGAAAGAAAAATAAAATCTCTGGGGAAATAAATTATAACAATGGAATCTTAAAGTGGTCTGTTTTTTCTTTAAATTATATATATATATATATATATATATATATATATATATATATATATATATATATATATATATATTAGTAATAAATTATTTAGTAATAAATCTCTCTTACACATTTATAAGTCTACCATTCGTCCATGCATAGTATATTGGTGCGATAGATAAATTGTCTCCTAAATGACGCATAAATAAAAATGACACTGACATCTCCTCTTAACAGATATATTTACCAAAATTACACAAAAATATCTTGAAATAATAAAGAATAAATTTACTCAATAAAATCGCCATTGGGTTCAATCACGTCCGCCAGACGAGTTGGTGAATGCTGCCATAACCCTTGCCTTCAGTTCGTCTTCGGTGTTACAACGTGTTTTGTTGGCCTCTCGTTCAACTGCGCCCCACAGATAATCATCAAGGAGCTTGCAGTCTGGGGAGTTAGGTTTCCAGATGTAAGGGGGTGATATGGTCGCAGAAATTGTCTGTTAGCCATGACTGGGTTTTTCTGCTTGTGTGACATGGTGCAGAGTCCTGTTGCCAGACACAGTGTCTTCAAGCAGTTACCCTCGACCCAGGGCAGCACTATCTCCTCAAGGCACTTGATGCAGGCCTTCGTTTTGAGTCTTACCAACAAATTCGGGAGTTCTTTTCTTATTAGAACGATCAGAATGAGTTTTCCGAGCTGCTGTACCATTAGACGCATCCAACTCTTCCTCTGCACTATCTTCATATTGACACCCAAATACTCTGTAATGTTCATAATGGGGCTTCCGGCTCGAATGCCAAGCAGCACAGCATGGCGTTTCCAGATTTCTGGCAAAGTGAATTGCGTCAATTTTTCTGACGGAGGAAGCCCAACTTACCCTACTATACTGTGCAGTCGACAAAATAAAAAAAAACAAACTAAACAACAGGCAGGCGCGAAATTAAAAATACAAAATGGCGACAATTTACCCATTGCACGCTGTGTGTGTGTGTGTATATATATATGTGTGTGTGTGTGTTTGTATTTGTGTGTGTGTGTGTATATATATATGTGTGTGTGTGTGTTTGTATTTGTGTGTGTGTGTGTGTGTGTGTGTGTGTGCGCTCGCGCGTGTGCGTGTATGTATTGCAAAGAATCGTGGCTTCATAGAATTTACCAAGACCGTCATTTATTTAAGCTAGAATGATTTTTCCTTAAATTCTGGAGATGTCTAAATTCTTTTTTCTAATTTATATATCGTTGGTGAATAGGGAGACATCTACCTCTGCTTTGTTGACACTATGTCCACAGAAAGACAATTATTCTTACCTGAACTGCCTCCTTTATTTATTTTTTTTTTTTTCGTGCTTTTAAATTTTTTCTCTTGTTCTCTAATTCTCGAGAATGAGCGGTGCTTGTACTTTTCATGTAGACATGATGTTTGTTTAAAAATATCACCATGAACTTTATCGTCTGAATTTTAGTGTTTTTCCTTCATTTTTTTAATTACTCACCCGTTCTTTCTTTCTTTCTTTCTTTCTTTCTTTCTTTCTTTCTTTCTTTCTTTTACCGCTTCTTGCTTTGTGTGTTTGCTTTGTGCGTTTGAGCTTTTACTTGTTTTTTCTTTATTTTTAACTGCATTTTCTCTTTTTTCTACTTTCTTTTATTTACATTTTTCCTTTCATAAATTTCTTTTCTTTCTTTCTTTTGCTACTTCCTTTTTTTCGTGTGTTTGCGCCTTTGCTTGTTCCTCATCGTCATATTACTTTCTTTTTTATTTTTACCTTCATTGCTTTCTACATTCATTTACTTAAACTCTTTCTTTCTTTCATGGTATCACCTGCAAGAAGGTGACAACCATTTTATCCCTTGGATAACCTTTTCTCTTCCTTGTTTGCAATTTCTTGTTTAAACAAGCTTCAATTTTTTTTTCACATGTCCGCTAATCGCTCCAACCTTTCTGTGGATCACGTTCGAAGCAACTCGGCTTGACAATGAAGGTCATCTCATCGTTTTGATCAAACTCTGAAAAACTGTCAAAGAAACACCTTCTACTTAACGCGATCCTTGCAAATCTTTTCAAACAAATCATTATATATTAACATGTTTTATCTACACGAATCAGTTGGTTAAGTTGGAATGAGCCATAATGGTTTATAGTAGGTTAAATAAAAATATCGTAAAAAAACCGTCTTGAAAATGAAGAAAAAACACTATTTTAATATAAAGTCCTTGTGCAATATTAAATTTTCATAAACTTAGGTACAGACATGATCAAACCAATCAGTAAAAAAGATGTGTGAAATAATTTATTAAATTTGTAGAATGTGATGATGAATTCCAAATATACATTGTAATAGACAAATATTTTTACAATGATGTTCACCCTGTACAGGTGCCAAGAGCCACTCAAGGTAGAGGATTGTAGAGTATGAGGCATAGTTTTGGGGGATATTGGGGGTGTGGAAGAAAATGGCTGATTCTAGACTTGAACAGGTTAAGATTGTAGTGATCGTGGAAACATCGTCTTGGGAGTAAGTTGGATGTAGTAGCAGTTCGTGAGAAGAAGCTGGTCGAGTGAAACTTACATCTCACCAATGAAATACTAGGGGAATGAGGGTAGTTCATGTTAAGTTATTTTGAGTACATTAGTGTACTAGTGAGCAAACCCAAATGATTTGACTCACTTTATAGTTCCCCAAAAGAAGGTTAACCAATCAGGAGGCGTAAAATATTCAATCCGTCTTGTATAAAGGCGGCCATTTTGATTACTCTCTCCGAATATCCAGTGCCAACCTGTCAGAACCAAAGATGACCAGAACACAAGGAAGAACTACGCTCTGCTACTTTATCGAGATATCCACTGCTAACCTGAACTACGCTTCCCTACTGTCTTCGAAATATTCACTGCCAACCTCTGGATTCTATACTCAAAGACTACCGTCATCATGAACAACAGTTCATTACAATACGCGTGGTATGGCATGTCTTTACCGTGACTATTAGAATTGGTGAAACTAAGGAATGTAGTTTGTCTGAACATTTTCCATAAAATAGTGATAGAGTCGCGAGAGCCTTGCGACGCCCCCGTCTCTGTGAAAGGGATTGTAGGGTGGAAAATAATTCATTCCCCACAAGGATGTGGAGACGCCTTTGGGCTCTATCGAGAGTAGTAGATGAGAACTGGGGAGCTCCTCTCCATATATGTCTGCAGGACACCATTTTTGGCCTCTGATCTGGCTCTTGTGAAGGTAGAGGATAGCAGCAGGAGTCAGGTACCGACCAGTTTTCCAGCATCTTTAGCGATGAATCGTATGTACGAATCTTACGAGATATCTTTATAGGCATATATAAAACAAGTGTTTATTCAACCAAACTTTAAACTCAAAAGAGTATTTATGAAGCATGAAAATCAAATCAAAAGCCTACAAGCCTTCTTTTCTCGTTATTTTTTCAAATATTTCAACTGTCTCTTCCTGGTTCAAAATACAAGTTTCCTTTTAGTTTTTTCCTTAAAAAATCATGGTTGGTCACATGCTGTGTCCATAGTATCCTTAGCATCCTTCTGTAGAACCACATCACTGTTGACTCAGGTCTCCTCTTCAACTGTGAGGAGATTGCCAGCAGTGACTGCCATATTGTAGGATTGATATTACATTGTAGTTCATCACATTTTTCTTTGTTTCAAACGAAATGTTTCTGTCTCCTTGTACTTTTTAGCTTTTGGAACACATATATCAATGGGGATAGTGGATGCTGATGCATGCCAATGTACCTATGTTAACCGCTTAATTCAATCAATCTTTAGTCATCATATATGAACGAGCTTCACTCGGAATCTGATGTATCAGACCGGCGCGATATTTCTGACTCAAGGATAAGTTTCTTTGATTTCTGTGTAGACGAGATATGAAGTCCCAGGGTTCATGTCAGTATTTTTTTCCTGGATTATTTGTCCTTTCATTAAGGGTGCAGGATATAAACGTTTTCTGGTTTGGTTTTTGGTGCTATCCGCCTGATAGTCAGTGATCCGATTCTTTGAGTAACTTTAAACGAGGCTATCCTATCAGCAGGTTATAATATCGATGCTGTTGTGATTGGGTTCTGGGCCGTGTAGTATTCTCCAGTGGGGCCTCTCAATGTTACGATGAATGGTACTCTTACAGCTGTACCTCCGGGTGATTCAATCTAGGTAGTTGATACATACATCACCTGTGGGTGTCTGTCTTACTAGATAGTGTTCTACCGAGCACACTAATTTCTAACATGATCACAACTAAACTTAACAAAAAAAAAATCAAAACAAAAAAGTAGACCTCAGGTTCACCACCTCCTGCACCAATGTGAGGGATTTGCGTTCCAACTTTCCAAAGATAGAACTCCGTCTTCTCGATGTCAAACCTGACCTCCTATTCCTGCCTGAAACTGGTATTGATAACTCTATCCCAGTGCAGAAACTCGCAACCCTGGGCTACTTGACACTAATAGCTAAACATGGTCACCAGATCTTTACGAACTATATTAATCTTGGGTTTCCATGATGCAGAGAACATCCCCCCACAAAAGAAAATGAGGACCCTGATATATATGTTTTTTTCTGCGTGGCATTTAACCACAGTGCCACTCAGTTATTGTTAGTCATGCTTCCACGGATCCTGTGTCTGTAGCACGGAACAATGGCCCAGATGATTAAAACTCTGATCGGCCAATTTGATGATGGCGAGTTCTATCCTTGGTCCGAGTAGTGCAACCTCAGGCTCATTGAATACTGTATTAGCAATAAGTGAGAAATGCTAAAAAGAGAACAAGACGAGTTATCTCAAGACATGGACAGCGTAGCTAACATAATCTAGAATTGGAGACTGAATAAAGAGTTCAGTTTGAAATTCTATGAAGAGTGAAAAGCATATCAGCCGAAACATTGCGGTTATTAGACCAACAGTAAATAATGATTTTCATTTCGTTTTCGTTCAAGGTTTTGGATACTTGTTTTGAGTATGCATATACATATATGTTCGAGGGCATTTAACTTCATTTTCAAGTATAAAATAGGTTTTCGTTTAGAAATTCCTAAAAAAAAAAATTAATGTAGAGAAAATCGTTGAAAAATTATACATATAATCATTATTATCCAAACAAGACATGTCTCTAGTTTGGCACATACTGACCTTGAACTTTGCCTCGTATACACACTACGTTCGCTCACTTCCGTTGTTTATAGTAATGCTTGATAAGAACGTGTGTAGAGTGTGGTCGTTTCATCACACCACAGAGGTTCCATCAGTGGCCATAGATTGTGCAGCAGTTGTTGAGCAAGCACAACATTTCCCAGGTCCAGCACTCGCCACAGTCCACAGATATCGCCCTTTGTGACTTCTTCCTCTTCAAAAATCAAATCCCACTTGAAAGGTATAAGAATTCAAGATGGCGAGGAAATCCGAGAGAACGCGTCGAGCCAATTGGTCACTATCTCAAAACAGGAGTTCTGGGGATGTTTCCATCACTAGAAACAGTTTTAGATAAAGTGTGTGGCTTCAGAAAGGGACTATTTCGAAGGAGATTAAATACCGTTTGATCCCCGTTTTCTGCTAGTATTAGAGTTGTTTTTCTAATTTTAGCATTTTAATATGACGCAATTTACTGTAGTACTTCCTATTCTTAGTTGTTGCAACCGATCCGAAGTGAAAATGTTCTATGGACCACTAAAATATAACCGTGGAGCCCCAGTAATGTTACATGAACCCCCATCGTCCATATGGGTCCCAGTTGAGAGTCGCTGCACTAGATCGTCCAATTTCGATCAGTTGTCTGTGTCATAATGTCAGCCATTTCAAATGTTGGCCATGACTTTTATTCACTGAGACTATTGTGGAAATTTCTTTTTAATCGAGTTCACCACAAGAAAGGCAGTAAAGTAGAAGAATTAGAAAACAGAAACGGTAGTAAGGATGGAGAACTGAACTCTTTGACATGCTAACTATCGTTCGAAGGCAGGTGTTTTGTATTAACCTATAATGTACAGCATCAGTCCACTGGAAGGCCATGATGATGACAGAAAGAAGTGGAAGGTATTCAATAATTCAGAGATGTCTTGATAAGATTTGCTTAGTACTGAAAAAATCCAAAATGTCCGTAGACAAATTGAGACAGCACGTCGGATCTAACAACGGTTTCACATGCTAATGCTCTGATGTGTCAACCATTCAGTCACAAAGAAGCTTTTGATTAGCAAAGTCCGAATTACTGTTTATAAACACACACCTTCGACGATTTTTCTCGATCGATCATATCTGCTCACGAAATATATCTGAACGTAAACGATTACAGCATATTATGCAATGTATTAAGTCCGACAATTATTTTAATATTTTTGTTCATCCGTTATTTGATAGATATATTTTATTTAAGTAAATGCTTTTTTTTTTAACAGCACATCAGATCATATGATAGGTCCCATTAGGATTACAGGTTTGATTGCTGTCGGATAAACCAATATTTTCTATGAAATTTATCGAACATTCAGGTCGGTAAATGTAATTAATACTGTTTAATTAAAAAAAAAATAGAGAATTTAATTAAATAAATTATATCTATAAAAATAACGTATAAACAAAAAATATATTAAAATAATTGTCGGATTTAATCCATTTCATAAAAGTGGACATTGAAGTCAACACTCAGAGGCGACAGACTGTTTCATGATAAACACAACTGCCTCTAAGTGTTGACTTCAATGTTCTCTTTTATATTTACATATACTCTATTCGTCCTGGGTATGACGATAAACTGCACCCACTTCCTGGGTAAGACGATAAACTACGTCCAACAGCAAGGCCTCTGATCAGGAGGTTTGAGGAGCGTGGAACTACCTCTTAGTTGCTGGTGTTCCCACGCCCACCCTGACCCGGGGTGGTAGAGGGTCCCAGCTATGGGCAAATAGTTACCACCCAAACTTGGGTAAAAATAGGTTTTACTACCAGAAATACTTTTCAATAAAAAAATTATTACTAGCAATAATTTTTGAAGGAAAAATTATTATCAGCAATAATTAAAATTTACAGTGAAAGATATATACTTTTAGAGTGTGTAGATTTTGATCTCGTACGAACAAAATATTACTAAGTGAGTAATTAAAAAAAAAAACTTTTTACGAAAATAAAACCATCCAAGATTGTAAATTTCCTAAAAGAAGTTGGATTGTACTAAAAAATTTTTTTTTTTTAACCAAACTATCACTATGAATCTATTTCAAAAATTTTGCTGTCATCAAATGACCCAGTGTAGTTGATATGCCATAAAACAAAACAACCAACCAACATATGCTCTATCGCTAATAGTAAGCACTTTATCCCATAAATATAGCATACCTTAAAACTATATTTCATCATTATATATATGTATTCAACATCATCACTTGATAAGAAACCAGAAGTGTTGAAACAAAATGGCTATTTTTGTAGTGATTTTATAACATATTTATGTTATAATATTTAAATAAATAATTATATATATATATATATATATATATATATATATATATATATATAATTATTTATATTTATTTATTTTATATAAATAATTATATATATATATATATATATATATATAATTATTTATTTAAATATTATAACATAAATATGTTATAAAATCACTACAAAAATAGCCATTTTGTTTCAACACTATATATATATATATATATATATATATATATATATATATATATATATATGGCAAATTATGATTATCTTCAAATATATCTTCAGTTTTGCGTTTTATCTTCATGTGTTGTTAGGATGAAGTATATATTTGTGCGTGTGTATGGATATAGAGTGCGACGTGAGAAACCGGGTTGGAGGGAGGGAAAAGCTGAATGGAGACTCCGTACTGTGTGATGAGAGCCGTAAGTTCGGCATTATGTCGTCTGACAGGCCAAGCGACGCTGTTTGGCATCTGGCATCGTCTTTTCTCTCCAGCACGAAATCGCGCAATTAAAATGATTGGGTTACTTGTATTCGTTTCAGCCGATAAGAAAGGGGACTCGTGGCCTTGTGGCCCTCTCGTATGAGTGTAAACAGAAAGAAGAAATAAGAAAACAGAGATAGAGAAAAAAGGGGGGGGGTGAGAATAAAAAAAAGAAGATAGTGATTGGGAAAAAAAGATATGGTTAAGTAGTATAAAATGAGAAGGTAGTAGATATACGTAGAGATTAATAGATGGGGGAAATGGAAAAAAATGTCATCTGATGTTTATTAAAAAATAAGAAAGATAAAGATGATAAAAATTAAAAAAATTAGCAATAAGGCCATCTGTTTGCTGGGAGAGATCTGTTTTCTGTTGTCATCAGTGGTTTGTGTTCAGTCTCCAAGCAAGGCGACAAAGCCACTAAGACACAAAGGGGGGGGGGGTTCATTTAGTGAAAAAATATAAGAAAACGTTAGTGAGGAAAATGGTCAATAAAAGAACAGAATCAAGGAAAGAGAAGATGACGAAGATGTTGCATTTAATTTTTTTTCAAGATCTCAGATGACAGAAAAGCTAGAAGCCAGAAATGAGTTCCATAAGCGAGACATGGGAAAGAAGAAATAATTAGCATAGACCTTCCGATTACACACGGAAATTTCTGCAGCAAAACGATGAGGGCTATCTTTCAATCTAGCACTACACTTAAGTCAAGATATCAAAGAGAAAAGCTCACCAGAACAATTGTCCTGAAAAGATTTATATATATATATAAAAGACACATTGAAGCGAGTTTACGATGGTGGGAAAATGAATGAAGGCGTGTAGGATTTCTTCATTAAGAAGTTTGGCGTAATACAGTCTTATTAACCACAATTTATTCTTACATTAAGCTATTTAAATAATAATAATAATTGTTGTGGTGTCCTCCATCTAAAGAGACTATGTTGAACGCTTCTGCCTAATATAAGATTAGTAGGAGAGAAGGCCTTTGGGGAACAGTCGCATAAATTGTTCGTTTACTGTAGAGAGGAACTCGGACGAAACATTGCCGAAGGGCAAAGTTTCGTCCGGGGGGGGGGGGTGTAGACAGGCCCTGAACACGTTAATGCGGGTTCTAAGGAAATATTTTTGGCCGAGCCTACGGAATCGGAGAACCCACGGTAAACTCGGTCTTGTGCCACATACATCCTTCGTGTGTGTGTGTGTGTGGGGGGGGGGGTAAATATAAAAGTCGAACAGATTGTTCAACTGTTGAACACGGTCGAGGCTTTGCCGAAGGGCAAAGTTTCGTTCGAGGAGGTAGACAGGCCCTGAACCCGTTTATGCGGGTTCTAAGGGAATATTTTTGGTCGAGCCTACGGGCTCGGAGAATCCACGGTAAACTCGGCCTTGTGCCACATACATCTCTCGTGGGGGGGGGCTGTCAAATATAACAGTCGAATAGATTGAACTTGTAGAAATCCTATTGTTTTGAGGAGTTTCTTTTTTTCATTGTTAGTGTTGTAATTAATACTAGTTACGCTTTTGTCGTAGAGTTTGATTAGAATTCTTTACTTCGCCCCTGTTGTAGACACTGGCAATTTTTTTTTATGATTTAACGTGAAGTCCGTTTCATCCCATCCTCGTCGCCAAGATGTTGTGACCAAGTAAATGATAAAGAATTAACACGTGTTGCAGATATATCATATATTAAACAGTAAGTACAACAGAAGAGTATTACACGACTAGTAAGTGTGTGTCGGTTGACCCAGCGCAGAGTCCAACATAGACTCTTTAAAGGGAGGACACCACAGCAATAATATTAATATTAATAATAATAATATATTAATGAGAATACTGAGTTATAGAAGACACTTGTCTCTTGATCTCGAATATGGGCTATGATTTATTAGTTAGGCGCGTCCCCCGTAGTTTATATTAAAAGATTTGGAAGAAACTTAAAAGAAGCTGACCGTAGTCGAAATCATAGAGCCTTTGTGAACTACACGACTTGTCCTTCTAGACTGGATGCGAAACAAGGATAAAAGAAATATTTTTATTGAAGGATTATTTGTTTTATGTCACCTTGTGAAATAAGAATACTTAAAATCACTTGAATGTGCAGGCGGTCTAATGGATAACGGCTCAGAATCAGAAATCGATCAGTCGAATTTGATTTCCAGTCTAGTTCGTTACATCCAATTACGATTAAAAACCTTTGGGAAAGGAATGAATCAATTTCAACTCTCCAGCTATGGGTTAAGTAGTAGGACTTATACCTAGAAAAGTCAGTGTTATTCTCAAAAAATATTATTCTTACAATCCAAGATATAGTTCGGTTTTAAATAACCCATAAAGGCTTAATAAACCGTAAAAAAACAACCAATTAAAAAATCAGAAAATAAAGACTCACATGTGAAAACTTTATTATAAATAGAAAAAACGTAAAGCCATCAGTTTTGACAGCGTGTGTATATTATTGACATAAAATCATGTAGGACATAAATTTGGGGTTACGATTTCTATTGTTCTTAAGTACATTGGGCTATGATAGGTTTTTAGCCACCATTAATTACAGAAATTTTGGCTTGTGTAATAACGTATCTTCTTTTTTTTCAGACAATATTGTGTTAGTATCAAGCTACTCTAATCTATGAACGATAGTTGACTTATATTTTGTAATGAAAATTCTCGAACGTAAGGAAGTTGGTGAATTTCACTGAGGACAAATAATAGGATGGCATCAGTGTGGCAAGTCAGATAGAAAAATTGCTAGGTTTTTCCAGGTTAATCTTCAAACGGTTAATAATATTGTCAAGAAATTTAATGAAGAAAGCCATTGTCATGTGGAACAACGTTCAGGAAGACCAAGCATCGTGTCCGTGTGAACGAAAAGATGGAAGATGGAAGTCACCAGAAACCGTCGTCAGAACGTCAAAGATATCGTCAAAAGCATCGAAATGTCTCCATATGCGGTGAGAAAGACTCTGAAAAAGCTAGGCTATCAAAGAAGAGTTGCAAGAAAGAAGTCCTAGAATTCAGAGGTTAACAGGAACCTTCGTATAGATTGGGCGAGAGAATTCCAAAGCAAAGTTTATGAATTTTGTCAGTCTGTAATTTGGTCAGATGAAAGTAAATTCTGCCAATATTCGAATTCAAGACAGGTTTATGTTTGGAGAAATCAGAATGAGACTTGGAACATTGAATATCTCCATTGGATATTATTCTTTTCTCTACATTTAACTTATGTCTTGATTCTTTGTAGTGTCTTTCTGACATTGAACAATTGTTCCATGTGTCGCTTTTTATTCTGTCTGAAATTCTACTTAGCAGTGGATTTTGTATGGTTTCCATTCTGAAACGATTTAGGGGTAACATGTCTGTTTTAACCTAGTGCAGTATTTTATCTTCTGAATTGTCAGACGTTTCTAAATTTTTCTGTTGAAATTTTATCTGGATAGTGCATCCATGTCTGGAATAGTGTTCTCCTTTACGTATAAGATGTCGAAATCAAAGCCTATGAGTTTTTATAGCCAATCTTAACATTCTAGATGTGACTTTTGATGTTGATGTGACTTTCTGGGGTTAAATATAAACTCTAATGTTTGTGATCTGACTTTAACAAAAATGTTCTTCCTAACAAAAAATTTCGAGCTCTTTCTGTGCTCCATACTGTTATTAACGCTTTTTTCTCAGTATTCGAGTGGTTAGCTTCAGCTGACGTTAATTTCTCGACAGGTACATTATTGGATGACCTTCTTGAGATAAAATTGCGACTAGAGCATGTTCACTTGCATCCGTAGTCAATGTCACTTCATTTTTGGATCAAAGATTTTTGTAATCGGTTTTCTTATTAGTGTCTTTTTTAAGCCTTTAAAAACCTATATTTTGCCTTTGAGTCCATCTATATTCTGTATTCTTTTTTCCGTAATTCTGCAAATGATTCTATTAGGTCGCTGTATCTAGGTAGATATTTGCTATAAAAATTGGTCAATCCTCCTAAAGGATTCTAATTCTTCGTTTTATTCTTTGGTGTAGCTACTTCCGATATTTTACGGTGAAATTCCTTCTTTAGATATTTGATATCTCAAATACGATATTTTGACACAATTTAACTCACATTTATCGTCATACCAGCATTTTTTAATTTGTTTAAAACTTGTTCAGCTATTTTAAATTCCTCTTTACTGGAAGCACCTATGCTTATATCATCTTGATATATGATTATTTTTTTACCCCCACCAATTAACTTTTTCAATTGCCTTTTGAAAAAATATGGCTTGAAGTCTTAACACCAAATGGAAGACTAGTCCATCTGAGTAAGCCTCTTGGGGGATTAATTGCAGTGACTTCTTTAAATTTTTTGTCAATTTCTATCCGGTTATATGCCGATTCCAGGTCAATCTTGGTAAAGTATTTAATTCCTGCTAATTCATGATTGGCCGTTACTATATTAGGTAAGGGGAATGAATCAAAGCATATTCAATGATTCACACCTACTTTGTAATCTCCGCATATCCTCAAATCGCCATTGGGCTTTCTTATTGCAACAACTGGTGAAGCCCAACTGCTACCACCTTGGGTAACTTTCTTCAATATGCCATCTTCTACTATTTTCTTTAGTTTTGGAACTACCATGGGTAGAATGCGAATCGTTATTTTTCGAGATTCAAAATAAATCGGGTGACTATTTTCTTTTAGACGAATACTCTCTTTATATCCTTTCAATAGTCCTATGTTAAGTTCTGATTTTATACAGTTTATCAATTTAGCCGTATCCACTTTTAAAACGTTTATTCTCAGGAGTCCATGAGTTTTTTGTGCATTTTACAACAGTGAGGGGAGCAATCTCAAAACAGTTTTTCGTCTCGAAAGTTCCTTCAAAGGAGCCTAGAGTTTTGATGACAGATCCTTCAAATTGTTTTAAATTAAGATTACTTTTTTCTTAATTCGGGTTTACCCATTTTCCAACAGAGATTCCTTGGGATCAAGATAGCATCACTCCCCGTGTCAACCAGCATAGGAAAAGTTATGCCATTCAATTTTACCCTCTACTTTTTGCAGGTATTTTTATCGAATATACTTTTGTATTTTCAGCATGAGGATTTATACTTTCTATCTTTTCTATTCTTTTTTTTTATCTGCACACCGACAGAAAATAGTCTTTTCTTTTACAGTTTAAACATAATTTTCCTAAGGCTGGATATTTGTTTTGGTTTCTTTCGTGCTCTTTGTCGTTATGTTGTATACTTCCACATATTTTTAGAATTATTAAATTCATTAATTAATTGCTGCAAGAATTCTACACTTACTTTCAAATTCATATCATTCGCTTGTAGCCGTTCTAGGATCTTCTGTTTCTATGTATCGTCATACATGCCTTCAATTATCCTTCGAAGCATCAATTCGTTTTCTATAGATATTTCTTTCTATTTCAAATTTGCAATATCTTGATGCTTCTTTCAATCTGTGTAAATATTGCATTACGGCTCCATTTCTATTTTCCATAAATTTTGTTCTCTCAGCAATAACCAGCTTTTTTTGGTCGCATGTTTTGTTTTTTATAATGGTTGCTATTTCCTCATGTGAGTACACCGTAATCAATTTTTTCATTATGGCTTCACATCCTGCCGAAGCCAAAAATAAATCAGTAATTTCATTCAAGCCTCCGTAGGCTTTCTTATCTTTCAGTTTCTTTACCCTAACCAACACTGCGAAACATCTAATCCAAGTTTCTACGTCCTTCGGTTCATCCATCACGGTTAGGGATCCTATCGGCGACGCCATATTGTTATGAAGTAAAATTATGTCTGGAATAGACGTTGTCAGGTCGAATGGTAGCTGGAATGGCATTCGCTCTGTCGTACTGCCTTTATAGCAGTACCGCAATTACATAAAATATTACAGTTCCATGTTAATATAATTACAAAATTATATATAAAAAATAAAATGTGAAAAATAAAAAAAAAATAAAATGTGAAAAACTTCCTTGTGGCTGGTTAGAGAGCTTTGTCTGGTTAAACATTATAAGTAAGCTCGATCCTTGATTGGTGTTCATACAAAAGGATTTGATTAAAACCCACCAACGGCTGACATGTCATAAAATCAATCAACTAGTATTTCTGGTTAGTAAAGACCTTGCTTGCTGCATCTTTTTCAATAAAAGAATTTGACACTAACTTCCTACACGCCACAGTTTTCGTTTTCTTTTCTTGATTTTTTTGAGTTTCGTAAATGTTTTTAAGATTTTTTTATTTTATTTTCATTTCATCTTTTGCTTATTCCTGTTTTTTATATATTTTATTTACTATTTATTTATTTCATGAATTATTATTTATTTAATTTATTTATAGATTAATTTCTTTATTTTATTCACCTTACTTTTTCATTTTGTTATTTAATTTCTTATGACGCTTAGGTTTCTTCCTCTCTGTTTATTTGTTTCTTTGTCTGTCGTAAAATTCTTTCTTTCTTTCATTTTCATACACTTTCTTCGTTTCATTCTTTTTGCTTTCTTTTTCTTTTTAAATCACCTTTCATAAATACATTCTTTTTTAAAATTCATCCTTCATTCTTTCTTGCTTTTTTAAATTCAGCATTCTTTTCTTCATCCTTTCTTTCTTCTTAATTCGCCCATTTTACATTTTTTCACTGCTTTTCATTCACAATTCTTTTGCCCTTTATTTCTTTTAAATTCACCTTCCGTTATTCCTTTGTTTCTTTCTTTGATTCACCATTCTTAAATTCTTTATTTCTTTTTAATTCACCCATCTAGAATGTTCTTTCTTTTTTTTAAATTCACGCTTTTTACATTCTTCCTTTGTAATTTATGCTTAATACACCCTTATTTGTTTTTTTTAATTCACCCCTTCGTTCATTCTTTCTTTCTTTTTAATTCACCCCTTCGTTCATTCTTTCTTTCTTTTTAATTCACTCCTTCGTTCATTCTTTCTTTCTTTTTAATTCACCCCTTCGTTCATTCTTTCTTTCTTTTTAATTCACCCCTTCGTTCATTCTTTCTTTCTTTTTAATTCACCCCTTCGTTCATTCTTTCTTTCTTTTTAATTCACCCCTTCGTTCATTCTTTCTTTCTTTTTAATTCAGAGGGCTTACATTCTTTCTGGCTTTTTACTTCACATTCTTTCTTACAATCTCTCTTTTTTTTAACTCACCAATTTTACATTCTTTTATGTTTTTCATTCACCTTTCTTTCATTCTTTCTTTTATTTTATTAATCCTCCTACATTTTTTCTTTCTTTTTGATTGACCATTTTTAAATTCTGTTTTTCATTTTAATTCACCCTTCTTACATTCTTTTTTCGTTTTAGTTTGCCAATTTTACATTCGTACTTGTTTTTCAATTCACTCATCTTACATTTTGGCTTTTTATTTCACACTTTTTACATTCTTTCTATCGTCTATCTTACATTATTTATTTCTTTTTAATTCCCAATCTTACATTCTATCTTGTTTCTTTTTAATACACTATTCTTCAATTCTTTCTTTTTAATTCACCCTTCATACATTTTTCCTGTTTTTCAATTCAAGCTCCATACATTATTTCTTTCTTTTTAATTAACCTTTTTTACAATCTTTCTTTCGTTTTAATTCATTAGTCTTAAATTCATTTTTTCGTTTTAATTCACTAGTCTTACATTCTTTCTTTCTTTTTAATGCACCCATCTTACATTCTTTCTTGTTTCTTAATTCACCCATCTTTTTTCTCTCTTTCTTTTTGATTCTTTCTTTCTTTCTTTCTTTTTAATGCAACCATCTTAGATTCTTTCTTGTTTTTCATTCACCCTTCTTACATTCTTTCTTTCTTTTTAATTCTCCCTTCTTACATTCTTCCTAGGTCCTTAATTCACACTTTTTCCATTCTTTCTTACTTTTTAATTGACCATTTTAAAATTGTCTTTCGTGTTAATTCCTCCATCTTATATTGTTTCTTTTTAATTCATCAATCTTACATTCTTTCTTGTTTTTGAATTCACCCATCTTACATTCTTTCTTGTTTTTGAATTCACCCGTCTTACATTCTTTCTTGTTTTTGAATTCACCCATCTTACATTCTTTCTTGTTTTTGAATTCACCCATCTTACATTCTTTCTTGTTTTTGAATTCACCCTTTTTAACTTTCTTTTTAATTGACCATTTTTTAAATGTTTAAAATGTTTTCATTCGTCCACCTTTTATTCTTTCTGTTTAATTGACCATTCTTAAATTCTTTCTTTCTTTTTAATTCACCCATCTTATATTCTTTTTTCTTTCCTTCTAATTCTCTCATCTTACATGATTTTATCATTTTTAATTCACCTTTCTTACATTCTTTCCTTCTATTTAATTCACTCTGTCTATACCCTTTCTTTCTTTTTGATTCACTCTTCTTACATTCTTTGTTTCTATTTAATGAACACTTGTTTGTTCGTCTGTTTCTTTTTAATTCATCCATTTTACATTTTTTCTTGTATTTTTATTCATCCCTCTTACATTCGTGTTTTTAATCACCTTTCTTTCTTTTTTTCTTTCTTTCACTGTTACCTGTTTAATCGTTGGTATCATTTTCTTAAAAAAATGATTAATTTTCTTTCATTTTCTATCCTTTATTTTATTTCGCCTGCCCAAGTATTTTTGAAAAGATATCACATTCAACTGGACTTTTTCCGAAAACAAAGAATCGTCACAATTTCCTCGAATATATCAAGTAATTGATCTAAACTCAACAATAGCCTCGTTTTCGCTTCATGAAAAGGCTAAAGAGCGAAAACAATTTATCCAGATCAAATTTTCTCTCTTCCTTCATTTTGTCACTTTCATTGTACCACAATACAGTAGTAGTAGTTGCAATAATAATAATAATAATAATAATTTTCAAAACCTAGGAAGTAAAAAAAATGTTAACGACTCCATGCCGCTCTTTTAAAATAATTTAAAATAATCTTTTATTCAGTAAGCATACGTCTTAGATGGGATAACTAGGGTGGTCTAAAATTGTATCTGGATTGGTGAGGCATGTGTATACTACTATAATTTAATCATATGAAGAAAGACCGATTTCGAAAAGCTGGGAAAAGGACAAGAGGTATTTAGTAAATGTTTTGTAACTGTAAATTCTGCAATATCCAAGCGGTATAAGTAATTTCAATTTTCTAGGTAATTTTCTTCAGTTTTTTAATGCAGAAATGATCTCAACATATATTCTCTCTCTCGCTCTCTCTCTCTCTCTCTCTCTCTCTCTCTATATATATATATATATATATATATATATATATATCGCCTGACGATTGCACTAGCATGAAACAGACTGTCGCCTCTAAGTGCTGACTTCCATGTCCACTTTTATATTTACACACGCTCTATCTCTGATATTGAGCACTTTATCCCATAAATATAGCACACTTTAAGACTATATTTCTTCATTCATATATATATATATATATATATAGATATAGATATAGATAGAGAGAGAGAGAGAGAGAGAGAGAGGGAGGGGTAGGTAGGTAGGTAGACTGGCACGTGGCCGAGTGGTTAGAACGTTCGTATTCTGTCCATGAGACCCGGGTTCGAATATCACCATGGTCGTTTAGTCAGAAAGGAGACATCCTGATGTTGACGGACTGGAGGGGTCAATCCCAGCGTTCAGCACCATTGGAAGTGCCTGAAAACCATACCCAAACCTTGGGGGCCGTCGATAGCTTTGCTATTTTTGATCACGCTCATTCCCAGGAACTGTTACTAAGGTCTGCTCAGCATACTTACAGTATGAAGGGATTGGCTAGCCGCTCGAGTAGACTGGTTTCCTATTATATATATATAAAATGAAAATTTTAATTTTATCTTAACGAATCATAGTTTAGCAGAACAGGTAAAAGGGATGGAGTAAATGCTGTATTAATATATAGTAAATTAATGTTCTCTTTCTTAATATTAAACACTTTACATACAAATACTGATTGCCCTCAAAAGCGTTACCCTTCAGAAATACACTGGTCGAGCGTTCTTTTGGCGAACACACAAACTTCGTTATCATATATACATATATATATAATTATTTGTTTAAACGTTTCATCTTAAATTCGTGGCTTCGAGGTTTCCTGCAAAATACGATCTTGGAAAGTGTAAAAGTTGTACAACGTAAAGCTGGATGCATTGGTAGAACTCATCAAAGGTTGGAGACTAGAATACATCAGCAGGTGCCAACTATGATCCGTCATGGGCGATGCGATAATTTGCATAAACTGGTTAATATAGGGTGACCAAAAAAAAAAAAAAAATGGGAACTTTTTAACAATCCAGTAAAACCAAGAGTGATGGAAGAAAATATTTAATTCATAGTAATTGAAACCTTAAAACATGCCTTTTAAGAAACAATGATGGAATTTTCATTTTTTTAAAAATTACGTCCTGTAGATGGCGTCCTTCTGTACGAATGCATTCTTGAAATCTGCTGTTGAGATTCCTCATTGACTGCTGCAACATCTCAGCTGGGATACTGTGAATTTCATTCTCGTTACTAAAATGGCGAAATGTTTACTTGCTCAAAGTCACTGTCTCGCAATGTTGCCACTTGCTCATGTCTGGCAATAAGCACTTCAAAAATTCCCGTTTTTTGGGGTCACACTGTACATCAGGTACAACGATTGCTGAATACTTAATAAACAATCCCGTATTTTTCTATGCCGATTACCGGGGATTTCTTTATCATAATCAGCAGAGCGCACCCCGATTTCCATTTGAAAATATTAGAGACATTATATTAGGTCTAGGGAGCCTTCGCTTAGAAACTAGACGGGATGAATGTTGGGACTTAATGTAATCAGAGTGTAGTTATCTTTTCTCTGCTGATTCCATAGGTGTTCTTAATTCTTAGACTTTTAAGACTTTGTGCACACAATTTGCTCGTTTGTCCTCGATTGGCTCCGAAGAGCGAGCATCGAAAACCGGTTCGCTTCTTTTTTGTTATTTTCTTTCTTATTGTTTCGACTCATCTCTTTACGGTTATTTATTTTATTATCGCTGTTCTCCCTGTTTATTATATTTATATGCAATTTTAATATATATTCTATTTTATAGGATTAATAAAGTTTTGTACCCCATAAACTGTCTAAAAATGTAAATGCAATACACCAATCGTCATCTTCTTGAATTCTATTATTTTAGTGTCCTCAGTAACATTTCATTTACTCTCAGTATCCCTTTGCATCTTAGCGGCTTTATCGCCTTGCTTTCGGTGAAATGGTATATATATATATATATATATATATATATATATATATATATATATATATATATATATATATTAGTCGTTGGGCACTTTACTCTATTGAGTAGGTAAGTGTTGGGCTTTAGGTCTTTTTTTTTTTATAATTTTTTTTATTGCTGTCCCGATCGAGATTTTCTCTATTAGTGTATTTAGGTCTTTTGGCAAGTTGTCCGTTGGTTCCACAAACGGATTTGGTTTTACTTTAATATATATATATATATATATATATATATATATATATATATATATGTATATATATATATATATATATATATATATATAGTGTATCAAAAATACTTTTACAAACTTTGGAGAGGGGTTCCTCACACCCAAACAAGGACAAAAGTGCATATAAACATATGTTCGCAAATCCGTCGTTTTTTGAGTTATTAAGTTTAAAGAAAGTTTACGGTAGATGGCGCTGTGTTGCCACGTAGACTAGGTTACCTTTGCCATTCGTGTACATTTGTGGCTAGTCTCTCCAACGTTTAACTTCTATTCCGTTTAACAATGGCAGGATATTCATATCGTTAACAGGCAGATTTGATTTTTATATACGGCCGCGCGAATGGTAATGGATGTGAGGCTGCACGGCTATATCAGATTGCGTTTCCAGACCCAGTCATCCAACCTTTGCTACTGTTTTTGTGGCACCACAAATTATGGACCGAGGAAAACCGAGATACGCTCGTACGCCTGACCACAAAGAACACATTCTACAGGCTGTCGGAGAACATCCAGGTATCAGCACACGTCAAGTGTGCTGATATAGAACAGTAATTTGAAAATTTTTACAACATTGGTTGGTTAATACTACTTTTGGTGTATTGACTTAATAAACTCGGACATAGTCTGTAGTTAAAACAATAACGCTTACAATAACATTTTAAGCAGAATAAGTAAGAAAATAACTAATTTTTCTAAAATCCTTAGCTTTTCTTCCGACTCTTAATAAACCGGTCATCACGTTTCCCGCCAAAATAAATAATTCTCTTTGTGTTCTTTAAAAACACACTTCATACAAGTTCCTGCGAGTAATAGTTTTCGCACGCTTGTGTAATTAATCTTATTTCTTTCATTTATTCTTATCCGCTCGCAATAAGTTCCAAGAAGTGAATTCCTTGCTCAAGTAGGCGCGACAGTCCAATGGATTCTGGTTGAATGATATCCCGGAGCTGAAACGTTGTTGTTAGGTTTACTTTTTACTTTCATTAGATTAGACCGACAAAATGAATGTAGATAACATTTCTACTGTGATTAATGGAACATTTTCGTTGTTATTCTATATGGTTAGGTTAGGTTTATTTGGTTTATTTTGTTTTACGGCATATCAATCTCAATGGGTTATTTTCATGCAGACAAGATTTTTAGTTCGTATGAATAAAATATGTATTCTTTGCAAGAAATCAGTTTGGAGATCAAGTTTCATTAACGTGTTTTTGTAAAGGAATTTTTTTGTCGAGAGTCAAATATATTACTGGTAATATTTTTTTCCAAAAATCTATTGCTGGTATTTTTATTATAAAAATCTATTTTATACTTTCATAGTGTTTTGACCTCCACTATTTGCCCATACCTAACAGATACTACCACACCGGGTCAGGCTGAACCTGGAAACAACAGCAATTAAGAGGTGGTTCCACGCTCCTCAAAACCTTCAGGTCAGAGGCCTTGCTGCCGGATTTAGTTTATCATCATATCTTAGACGTTATATGATTAAGTCTAAGCGCTTTTTTCTTCCTTTGCATATTTTTGCATATAATTCTTAATATTAATATTTTTCTATCATAATTTGTTCATGTCCATCGAAACGGTTCAGTAAAATCTTGAAGAAAGAAAAGCAGATGTAACTAAAAAAAATAAAACAAAAAAACACTTTCACTCTCATAGAGATGTTCAATGCTATGTCCCTTCAGGACGTAGGAGATCAGAACTCTCCACAGATTCCGTCTCTGTTATATGTAAATTGCCAGGTATTATTGCGAAAGATAGAGGTAATGGATTCCCGTTGCTTTCTCAATAGTCGTGTATACATAACGTCTTATTTGCTGACTAATTTTGTTCATGTCGATCTGCTTGACCCATATAAAAGAACCGATTGCACAGTTGATTTAAACATTTGCATGTTTAGGAATATTTTTTTCATTTTTGGTTTTGAGTTGGTATTTAATTTTGAAATTTAAGGACAACACTATCAAATCATGCGGAAGTCAAAAATGAAAAGCAAAAAACTGACAGTGCAACTCTTTAAGTCATCTGTAGAAACTAAAGAAATATGATCTGAAGCTATAGATCGTGTTGCGTAAAGCAACAAACTGCTGTTTCGGGTCACGTCTGATTAGTCGGGGAACATCATTATCAACGGCAAGGAGATAACGTCTCAAAAATGTGACACTGTAACATTATGATCATTGAATGCAAACATTTACTCACATAAATAATTGTACATTCTTTAGTTTAGGCATTGATTACACTCGTAGTTATATTTGACCGAATAGACAAGAGCAAAATAATAAAATAGAAGCTAGCATTTAGCTACATTAACCATAAAGACACTGATTACTTTCATAATTATATTAGACAGAATAGACGATAATAGCCCAATAAATAAAGTGAAGTCATATTTAAGCTCGTTAACAATTATATATATAGTCTTAACTTTAGAATATTACTGAATATAATAGTTAAATTAGTCCGTCTAATCTAGAACTACAAGGTAGGAATATTTTTCGAGGGTATGTTGATTATTGTGTAGGTTCTTGAAAATTACAGATACTTTTATTTTCTCATCTATATTACAAATAAGCAAGCAATTAGTTAATGACTAAACATTACAAATGACTAGACAGTGATTACTTGCATTACTTACATTATTGGGACTGTTATCCTCATCTTCATTGACATATTCAGAACGTTTCGGCCGTTGTAGGCTCTGGCCTTCTTCAGGTGATTGGAATTTCAATCCTAACCCTTTATTTTGTCTGCCAGGGTATGTTGTTCTAGTTATACGTCTTATGATCAATGTCTTTATCTCCTGGGCTATGTGTTGTGAGTTCAATACCAGGCCACAGATGTGGTGAGAAATAACTGAGACATCTGGAAGAGGCATGGCACATGGAACTAGAACAATCTATACCCTGTGGACGAATTAAAGTGTTCGATTCGAAATTCCAATCACCTAAAGAAGGCCGGAGCGTAGAAAGGCCAAAACGTTGTGAATATGGCAATGAAGATGAGAACAACAGTCCGAATCATGTAAATAATACAAGTAATCATAGTACCTCATCTCAGCGATATAGATAGATATTGAAGGCTGAAGCTAACAGTGGCTGAAACATTGTGAATATGGCAATGACGATGAGGATAACAGTGCGAATAATATAAATAATGCAAGTAATCATAATACATCATCTCAGATATATAGACAAAATATTGTAACTATTTAAACTATTTACATTGTTCAGACTGCTGTCCTCAAAGACACATGGCCCAGTGGGTAAAAGCGTTTGTTGAAATAATCAAGTGACTTGACACGAAGAGTTGTGAGTTCAATACCTAGTCACAGTGAAGGTGGAAAAAAAACTTGGAGAGATGAGTTATTAAAGGGAAATAACTGAAACTGAGATATTCGGGAGAGGCATGGCACGTGGAACTACAGGGTGCCCCACAAAAAAAAAACAGGAAATTTGGTACAGTTTATTTAAATGTTGGAAATTTTTCTTACAGTTATTTGAAACAATAAGAAAGGATAGAAATTTAGTAGCTTAAAACAGAACAAAAGAAACATTGTGGATATGGCAATGAAGATGAGGATAACAGTGCGAATAATGTAAATAATGCAAGTAATCATAATACCTCATCTCAGAGATATAGACAGATATTGAAGGCTGGAACTTACAATGGCCGAAACGTTGTGAATATGGCTATGAAAATGAGGATAACTGTCCGAATAATGCAAGTAATCATAATACCTCATCTCAGAGATATAGACAGATATTGAAGGCTGGAACTTACAATGGCCGAAACGTTGTGAATATGGCTATGAAAATGAGGATAACTGTCCGAATAATGCAAGTAATCATAATACCTCATCTCAGAGATATAGACAGATATTGAAGGCTGGAACTTACAATGGCCGAAACGTTGTGAATATGGCTATGAAAATGAGGATAACTGTCCGAATAATGTAAATAATGCAAGTAATCATAATACCTCATCTCAGAGATATAGACAGATATTGAAGGCTGGAACTTACAATGGCCGAAACGTTGTGAATATGGCAATGAAGATGAGGATAACTGTCCGAATAATGTAAATAATGCAAGTAATCATAATACCTCATCTCAAAGATATAGACAGACTAATCAATGATTTAAATTTGTAAATAATATTTGCTTTCCGAACTTCCGGGATGAGGAGTTTTCATTGTTTACATTATTTACACTCGGACTATTGTCTTCAACTTTGTTGCTGTTATCACGATGTTTCTGCCGTTGTGCACTACGGCCTTCATCAGGTGCTTGTCGATCTGAGCATAGAAAGAAATACAATATAGAAACGGTCAATAAATAAATAATGAGCAAGCGCTCAACAGAAGCAGTAAGAAAAGAAAAGAACATGGTGAATGCAGTCAAGCGTTACAAGCAGTCGCAGCAATGTTAGAAGGTAGAGTATGTTTAAGAGTTCAAGTTCTAAACACAGGATTGTACCACTGGACCATAGATTGCTGGGTTAATTAGTGAATTTGAACCGGGTAATACAGACAAAGTCGAAACAGGACGAGCAATAACCGAGTAGTACGAAATAGGAACAAGACGAAATATAGTGTAACGCGGATATAAGAGACCCGGATATAAGAGAATCCCGGATATAAGAGAGATTTTTATCTGGTCCCAAATTAGAGCCTGTGTTAATGTATATATAATAGACCAAACCCGGATATAAGAGACTTCGTCTCCGGTCCCGACAACTCTCTTATATCCTGGTTGCACTGTAGTAGGTAGATTCAGCGGCATGACAATAATCCAGTCCGTAGATTAAATAAAGGGTTCAGTTCAAAATTCCCTGAAGGTTACACAGATCGACAAGCACCTAATGAAAGCTGGATGGCACAACCACTGAAACGTTGTGATAATAACAACAAAGATAAGGAAAATAGTCCGATTTTATGGAATGTAAATATATTGTGTTTTTCTTTTGTTGTTTTTTTTTAATCAAAATACAAATGCTAGTTTTTCCTCAGAAAATAATCATTTGTATCTCTCCGTAGATTCCTTTTCTTTATTATCTCTAAATTGCTGTGACTTATTGGCAAAAATGCTAGAATTTGTTCCCCCTCTAGCCTTCTATCTAATTTTTAACTCAGAGTTGTCTTTCTTCGAGACTGGACAGAGAGTTTAGTTTACTCTGCTATTGAACTCATAGCTGGTGGTGAGAAGAGATGGATTCTTGCCTTTCCGAAGGTCATTAGTGCGAAAGTAAACACCAACAGACTAGGCTCGCCGATTCAGCTTATAATAATCGTTGCCCTACCCGCATGAAGTTAAAAGAAAGAAAACTTCATAATTACAAATGTTTCTAAAATAACTGAGATCGTTGGCGGTGTGTCCGTGTTTAAACCGGTTTCTATTGTGTCTCTTTCCGTGCATATTGTGGTTAGCATATAGATATAATTGTTAGGTAATGAGTGCAACTAAGGACCAGGAGGTTCGCACGCTGATAGGAAAAACAAAGAGTCACATAAAATCGCCTAATGCGCCGGTTTCCGCGTTGTACTAAAGGACATCAGTTCATTCGTATTGTGTCAGCACAGCTATGTAATTAATACCATTATGAGACAATTAGATACATTTTCGACCATACATTAAGATGGTGCCGCACAAGCAATAACTGTTTTAAACGCACAAAAAATAAACAAGCTCCAACACGCACATACACACGCGCACACACATTTCTCTTTAAACAGCCGTTAGATATTAATACGAAGCGAGCAATTGGTTAGGAAATCTAAATGTTCGGACGAATATGATGCGTGTGTATGAACTTCATAGGAAGTGCAATGGGCGTTTTCCGAAATATCTATAACTGTGCGCATGCGCACAAACATCTGATTCAGAAATCTTTATAGAACAACTGACACATGAGCCCGCGTATATGACAAAACACGCATGAATAGATGTTTGCGTTCCTTTATCTGTTCAATCAGAGACATATAGAAAAGTACGTGCAAACGCATATACATACGTATGCCGACGTATAACAGCAAAATTGCTGAGGTATACGTTAAAAACTCCCCTTCACTCTATATCCTGTAAACCTAAAATTAACACAGACACCTTACATACTAGCTTGATACTCGTTTTCGAGAATACGTATCTAAGTCGGCTTGTTAATCCCCGCTGCAGACGCCTGCTCGGGCAGATTTTTGTTTGTTCAATACCCACATATCCAACCTGCGGTTTATACTGTATCTGTGCTGAGCGGCCCTTAGTTACAGTTCGTGGAAAGGAGATCAAAATCTAGAAAGACCAGTAATTGAACACGGGCATGATGACTTTTGTCCTCGTGCTAGCATAACCATTGATGGTGTCTGAATAGTTTGATCTACCCAGTTTTCACTCATAAGGCTTAGGTCAAACAGTGACATTGCTTTCCAACGATGCCGCATGCTGGGGTCGTCCCACACCCACAAGTTGGCAACATCATGGTTACGTCTCTGACAAATCGACGATGGTGAAATTCGAATGCAAATCGCACAGCCAGAATGCAAACGTTTTTAACATTTGGCCGCGAGCGCATGATCCTGTGTACATGCATACAGGCATAGAGTCAGTGGAAACAAGGCGAGCAGCAACTTAGAAAGAAGTAAACAAAAACAGGACGAGATATCCCTAGATATGGACAGAAGAAGGACAAGAATCTATTCCTAGGGGGTTAAATAAAGGGTTTTGTTCGATAATTTCCTGAACGTTACCCGGATCGACAGACACCTGAATAATGCCGGTAGGGATAACAAACAAATCGTTGGCATAAAGCAAAAGACGAGGGCAGCAACCATTGCTATATACACTCACGAGCCACTTTGTTAAGTACAGGTGTCGAAATGTACTTTCCTGCAGATGTCTAATCAGCCAATGGCGCGGCATTAAAAGACGGCCATTTACACCTGAAGAATTTCATTTTATGATTTACTATGCAAAAGAAATACAATGTCAGTGAATTTGAACGAAGCATAGTCTCTGATGTAAGAGGGTCTGGTTTGCGTATTTAAAAAATAAAAGCTGGTGGAAAGGCAACAGTAGCTTAAATAATCACACTTTACAATGGAGGTATACAGAAGTCCAATTCTGAGAGCCCAGCACATCGAACATTGAGAGCAGCTATGATAATTAAAGACCAATCCTGACAAACAAGAAACTGGAGTTTCAGTTCGCTAAGAAGCACAAAACTTAGAAAATAGAGAATTGTCTTCATTTTTTGTTCGATAAATTCATGGACGTTAGTCGAACCGACAGACACCTGAATAAGGCCGGTAGGGATAACAACCAAAACACTGTTATAAAAAGAAAACGGAAAAAAACGAGGACAAGAATCCAAATGATAATAATGCAAATAATACGTATATATTGAGATTAGTAGATTCGTGGCCTGAAGGATGAAAAAGAATGTATTTTAACAAGATATATTTATTTCTCAGCATCATCCTCTTAGTCGTAACTGCCATTAAACCAACTCTTCTCCCATTAACCATATAGATCGAACATTACACAGTGAACATTTCAAATTAATGTCCTTTTGTGTTAATAAAACTATTTAGGCCAAGCAAGATGTGCAGGTGGTGTAATAGCGGCTAAGAACGAGAAATCGGCGCGTCGATTTCGAATTTCAGTCATATTCAATTATATATATATATATATATATATATATATATATATATATATATATATATATATATATATATATATATATATATGTAAAAAGAAAGAACAGTAAGATATATAATCCGGTATTCTTATAGATATTTTTATTTTTACACAATAGTGCTCAGTGTAATTTTTTCTAAAAAACCCAGACGACATGCATTTAGCGGATGTCAGAATTTGTTGAAAAATACATCCCTACCCATCCCTAAACATAACCCCGTTTTCTAATGTAACTATTAACTGATACAACGAAAATTAAAAATTGAAATTGAACACGCTACCACCCCTTGTCTGGATGAGTGGATTTCTCTGTATCCTTGGAAACACTGAATTATGAGTTTTTGCCGTGCCTTTAAAACTAAATTTAAAATTTTAGTCCAAAATTCGCTTGAGGATGAAATGGAACTAAGGTCTTTAGTTTAATTACAAAATTGAATTCGAAGCTTTTAACTCCCATTTTTGAAACATGGTTATTACTGTGTAGTGATAAAACCATATTTTAAATCAGTTAATTTCTAATATATATATATATATATATATATATATATATATATATATATATATATATATATATACACATATATATATATAAAAGAACGAAGAGGAAGATTTCAGAGTTCAAAACGTTAATTTAAAACAGTGCTCAATACAAAAGTAGAGCAATAAATATCTATTTATAATGCAGTGTTACATTAGAACATGCACATATCCACTACAAAACTGTACATCTTGTTTCAACGTAAAAATTTTTTTAACGTTTCATCAGGTGAGAAATCACGATTCCCACGTGATGAAACGTTAAAAAAAATTTAAAGTTGAAGCAAGATGTACAGTTTTGTAGTGGGTATGTGCATTTTCTAATGTAACACTGCATAATATATATATATATATATATATATATATATATATATATATATATATATATATATATATATATATAGATTAAATAAAAATAAAAACAGACCACTTTATGGTTCCATGTAATAAATTATTTCACCACAGCCCTTTTAAAGGACCGCGGATCATCAGACTTTACTTCCAAAGGTTGAAACGAAAAATGAAAAGAAATTTACACATTTTTGACGGGCAGTACTAAGCATATGTAAATTACTGCCCGTCAAAAATGTAGCTTATATATATATATATATATATATATATATATATATATATATATATATATATATATATTATATACCGCTATTAACGCATTGCTCTTCAACCGAATTGAATTGAGCTATTCGGGCCACTGACGTATTTCGCATAGAATAGGCGACGTTAGCCTAGGAGTAGAATCTCTGATACCAAATCGGTCAGGTTTCGATCCCGGTTTGAAGCAATCGGGCGTCAAACCACACTGAAAAGCTGTGATGACAAGACTCTCTCTCTCTCTCTCTCTTTATATATATATATATATATATATATATATATATATATATATATATATATATATATATATATATGGTGGGGAACTTCGTAATTAGCGTATTATGGATAACGCTCACTCTCTAAAATCTTGTAGCCTACGCTTTGGAGAATGAAGTCAGAACTCTCAACATGTTAGGTTGAAGTGGCTAACGACGTGTCTAACCGGTTTTGAATTCAGAATTCTTAGAAAAGGACCTCCAATCGGTTGTGAACTGGGGCAAGAAATGGATGGTTAACTTTAACGCCTCTAAAACAAAACTGCTCTCTATTAACCACCACAAGGATCCATCCCTGCATCCCATTAGAATGTCTGAAGACCAACTTCTCGAGAGCTCCTCTCTGCGGCTGCTCGGTCTCACGCTGGCCGCTGATCTGAGATGGAACAAATACATCGAGTCAATTGCATCAACCACCGCAAGGAAAGTTGGCTCCCTGTGCCGAGCCAGGAAATTTTTCTCCCCGGAATCGATCCTCCAAATCTATAAATCGACCATTCGCCCTTGCATGGAGTATTACTGCCATATATGGTCTGGAGCCCCTGCTGTTTGCCTCAGGGTTCTTGATAAGATCCAGAGACGGATATGCAATGTAATTGGCCCTGATCTGTCATCTCGTCTGCAGTCGCTCTCTCACAGACGCGACGTTGCCTCGCTCTGTCTTTTTTACAAATACTTTCACGGTAATTGCTCCGAGGAGCTGCTTTCACTGGTTCCTAGGCCTCATGAATTTAAACGTCCTACGAGGCTGGTATCCCGTTCCCACCCCTTCACCGTTGAAACTGTTAGATGTAGACGTCTCTTCTACTCCAATAGCTTCATGTCTCGCACATCTCGCCTGTGGAACTCTCTTCCTTATTCCTGTTTCCCTGACAAATACAATCTCCAACTATTTAATTGTAACGTCAATCGACATCTCCAGTTGCCTTGATCTATCCACTTCCCTTCTCCACATCCTTTCACCTTTCATTCCTATCTGCTCTCGCTCCAAATCTTCTGTAACCCCCTTGCCTTGATCGATCCACTATCTTTCTCCACATCCTCTCCTTTACCACTCCTATCTGCTCTTCCTCCAAACCTTCTGTAACCCCTTGCGTGCTAGTGGCTTCCAGCCTTGCTTGGGGTGATAAACTTAAAAAAAAAAATACAAAAGGACATTAGTAAAATTCAGAAAATATCAAAACTAATAATGTAATCAAAGTAGCATTCATGATTTTCAACACGAACTTAAAAAGCTACACAACTCTTAACCACAAAGTGCTTCGACATGTACGCTCACTTGACGCCATTGATAGCTGGGCGAATGATCTTGTTGGTGGCCTGCTCCAAAACACTCAACTTAGTTCAGGTTCAGGTCTATAGTTTTAATAAATAATCTAACAAATAAATAGTGATTAATATTTTTTGTTGTAAATTATCAAAAACAAAAAAAAAATGCATAAATTCACTTCATGTGTTCAGGTTTTATTATAATTCTAATCATTGCCTTTTAACAGATCGCGATGGCTATTAGGGAGGTGTGATTTAATATACTTTAATGTTTTACAAAAAAATTATTCGGTATTATTATTATTTAGGTAATAAGCATTTTAACATATCAAAAATAGCTATATTGTGGAAAAAGGAACTTTCGACAATATACGCATTTTTACGTATTCATTGTTATTTTTTTAACCGTTATCAGAAACAACATTTTTGTACATTTAGTCATGAATAATATTATATATTAACTACTAATTTTTTTAAATAATAAATATTTGTGCTCATTTGTCGACATTAATAGCGGTCTGCTGATGTGTTAAAATTTTGGAATAATGCAATAATAAAAATTAAAGTCTCATCTCTCTCATAAATGTCGCGATCAGTAAAACAATAAACTTTATCGCGGAGTGAAGGTAGTTAAAATAATGGTGTCAATGGAAAACACGTGATTTGGCACTCCCTATTTTTTGTGGGCACGCAGATCCATGTTTACCGATTAGTCGATGGAGAGACGAAGGAAGGGTCACTGAATTCACTCAAACGCGTAACTTTCTCTGTTTTAAAAAGATTATTTTGTATAAGCTTTACATTTAGTTAACCGAGTCGGCGTTAAACAAAGTAAACGAGCCGAATGCTAAGGTAACTAGAGAACTGGGGATGGTTGGTCAGAGGCGTAAAGGGAAAAGGTCAGAGGATTATACCAGTCAAGTTATGGAGAATTAATACCCCAGTGTAAGACCGCACGAAAAACCCATCTCAGTCGACAGAAGGCGCTAACTTGATCAGATCATCGATAGGCTGATTATTTTGTGTTAATCCATATTTACTCAAACTTTAGTACTTTGGGTGAACATCTGTGACTATTTGTTTACATATATACGGTCGAGCGAAGGTGGGAATACTTTAGTACGCATTAAAAGTTGATAAATCTTTTGCGTTTTAATAGCATTTTTTAAAGTAGTTCACCCCAAGAAAGGCGGGAGTGCCACTAGCACGCAAGGGATTACAGAGGATTGAGAACAAGAGTAAAGAGGCGTATTTGAGGAAAGGCTACAGAGAAGGACGGGGAAGAAGCTCAGGGTGTCAGATGTCGATTGACATTACACTTGAATATTTGAAGATTATTGTCAACGGGGAAGCAAGTACGGGAAAAGGAGTTCCACAGACGGGAAGTGCGAGAGAAGATGTTTGAGAAGAAGAGACGGTTACATTTAACCGTTTTGTCAGTGAAAGGGTGGGACCGAGATGCCAGTCTGGTAGCTCGCTTAAATTCATGCAGTCTGGGAACCAGCGAAAGTAACTCATCGGAACAGTTGCTGTGAAAATACTTGTAGAAGTGACAGAGGGAAACCACGGCACGTCAGTTGGGAAGCGACTGTAGACTGGATGCCAGATCAGGACTTATCACATTGCATATTCGTCTCTGGATTTTGTCGAGGACCACGAGCCGTACACACCGACAGAAGCTAACACCCACGCACACACGTGTATTATAATATAGATAAATATATGTATGTGCGTGTATGTATATACTTCGCATACAATATATATATATATATATATATATATATATATATATATATATGTATATAAAAGGCAGGATGTGTGTGTGTGTGTAACGAATGCACGGCCGCCATTTTCGACGGATTTGAACCAAAATTTACATACACATGCTCCAAGTTAGTGGCAACGCCAAGACCAACTTTGCATTTCCCAACTACAATCGATAGTGGAAATAATCGATTTTTTTATGCTTCTACGGCAATTTTCATGTAGTTTGTGGCCATTTTCTATTGGCCAGAGTAAACGCCTATAGCTGGCTGCCACGAATAGGCAGGAAGATTCTATTGGCCAGCGTGAGAGCCAACAGCTGACTGACATGAATGTTAACTAGCATACTAGCATGCAAAAATAAAATCGATAACTGCATTCGTCACAAGTGGGAAAAATTTAAATCTGCATGGCACTTTACTCCAATTGGCTCATTCGCTTGCTTAAACTCAACGTTGATTCTGATTCCGCAGAACTGGGTTGGTTGTGAAAAAGTATTTGTTGTTAACTTTGTTTTTTTTTCATTCGGTTTTTCCAGTTACGAGTCCTTTTTTAAAGCTGATCGTTTTGTGTTCATTTTGTTTAGTTCTTTTTTCGTAACAGATTTAATGTTTAGTATAGAGCTTAGAAAAAATTCGCGGTGTGAATTAGGCAAGAAGTAAGGCATGTAGCAACATGAGTACGGCAAAGGGCACTCCTTTAAAGGCAAGGAAGGGCAAAAATATTTTAAGTCAAGTGATAGCGATTGCTGTATCAGTCGTACGATTTTCTAATCAAGCACGGGCAACGTCGGGCCATGCTGCTAGTAAACGGAATAAAAATAACGTTAGTTTTTCAGAATTATTAAGTTTAAAATTTTAAAATTCATTAGAGTTCTTAATTTAATAAAATTCTGAAAATCTAACGACATTTTTATTTCTTGCATATAAATACTCGTTGCAAAATAAAATCGTTACATCTGCCTTTATAAAATACATCAGAGAATGAAAAAACTCAAATTCACTAAGATAAGTTTTCTTTTTGTTTTTATTAATATATATATATATATATATATATATATATATAGGGCGGCTTTTAAGCTAGCTCCTGCGGAAGGCTTTTAATTGGGGCTTCATCGCAATAGGTAGGCATGGAGTAGATGTGATAGGTAACAATAAACTACAGAAGAGCTCAAAATCCATCGCTGCATTTAAGTATTGCATTAATATTTAAGTTTATCTTTCAAAAGTTCAACGATAATTCTTCTGCCGCCACTTAATTTAAAGACAGTTCCGT
This sequence comes from Acanthosepion esculentum, assembly GCA_964036315.1. NCBI lineage: Eukaryota > Metazoa > Mollusca > Cephalopoda > Sepiida > Sepiidae > Acanthosepion > Acanthosepion esculentum. The sequence continues at coordinate 38,872,678 of OZ038484.1, forward strand.
ACAAACAATTATTTTATTTCATGGTCAATCGCTGGATTTCGTAATTAATTTCTATTATTCCCAAATTTATTTTCAAGTTATAAAAATTTTTTATTGTACAAAAAATGTCGTCTCAAAAAAAAAAATTGCCGAAAAGAATGAAAACTTGGGAATTCAAAATTTCAGGATTGCGGGGCAAGATCCGAGCCGGAATGTTTTTATTTTGCTCACGGAGTCGGCCTGTTTCCTAAATCGTATAATATGTTGGGATAGGAATTAACGTTTATATATATAACTTTACTAATCTACTATTTGTATGAATGATTCATTGTAATATAAATTGAACTGCACCACATATTTGATTTAAAAGAACTGATCCGACGTGCAAATTTACAGGATAACAACTGAGACATTACTCTATTTATTGAACTATTTAGTTCATGCCACATTGACTGATAAACTCGTACAAAAAAAAAAAAAATTAAAAAATAAATAAAAAATTTCTCAAATTGCCATATTAGTAAAAAAAACGCACTCTCTTAAATTTAAAAAAAAAAATTCAGCCTTAGCGTTGCGACTGCCCGCTCCAAAAGTTTGTATCCGTTATCAATAACACATTAAAAAAAAAACATATTTCGATTAGCATTTAATTTTTTCGTCTCGGATGCTACCTGAATTTTACCAAAATAAAAAAAAATTCCATGCCTGAGGATGACTGAATGTACAGTTGAAAGTACTTGCGTATTAAAGAAAGACCTTATACAGTTTATAATTTTTAAAAACAAGGATCATAACATTCATCGAGTGATTTGTAGGTTAATGCACCTTTAAAATTTTGTTTGCGAAAGGATTTCGTCATTTTATATCATTAACTTTACTAATTACTGTTTGTATGAATGATTCATTGTAATATATATATATATATATATATATATATATATATATATATATATATATATATATATATATAGTCAAACCTAATGAGCCAGACACACCTACCAAGGTTTCACTTAGGCAGATCGTCTACGCTTGTATTGAGCTCTTTAGTTAGTTGTTTACTCGTATCGGGGTTTTTTCTTTGGGCCTTGAACCTGTATCTGTGCGATTATTTTCGACAGACTTTCATGTTCCTGGCTCTTTCTTTTTTTAAAACATTTTTTTCCTTCGTGATTGATTTGGCTGTTGTTAAATCAAGAGTTCGAAGGTTTTTCGACACGAGTATAGTTACCTATATATATATATATATATATATATATATATATATAATTTTTTCACCGGTAGCACGACTCGGACTTTCATGCACAACGCAATATTCAGGAGCTAACTTAAATTTAGATAAAAATTAACTTAAATTTAAATAAAAATATGTAGGTAACCTAATGTTGGCGCACGCCATATATTATGCATATATGAAACTGTAATAGCATAGTTACAGTATAAACCGCAGGTGGTCTCTGTGGGTTAAGCAGACGCGTCTGCAATGGGGATTTGCTAGTCACTCTGGTAGACCGGCGTGCACGGAAACGAGTAGCCGAACATTATTTGACTTTTTAAATTTGGTTTTAAAAATAAAAAACTAACACAAAATTAATTTTAAAACAAAATAATAATTCTTTAAATTTGTTTTTAAATCTATTTTAGACTTTTTTTTTACTTTTCTCTTGCTAAAAAATTTTAATTGCGCGATGATTTCAGCGAAAAAATTAAGTGCCGATTTTATTTTTATTTTATTTATAAATAAAGACAGATGATAAACTTATCTTAGTGTACACGTTTCGACCTCTGATGTATAAAAAATCTTTAAAAATTTCTTTGAAATCAAATTAAAAAAATAGTTTAATATCTAATTAATCAGAATCAGATTTTGATTAAATACGTCTTATTTCTTGTTTTTAATAAGATGAAAACGTCATTTTTAAACAGGGTTGTCGGTCTTCTTATGAACTCGGGTTAAAGATCGAGCGATTGATAAATTAACTTCCACTTCTGTCAATAATTTCACATAATAACGAATAAATTCTGAGAGAGTTCCATTAAAATTCACTAATTACGTGATTTTTTCTTTTTTAAGCGTTTCACCCCAAGCAAGGCGGGAAGCCACTAGTACGCAAGGGGTTACAGAGAGTTGGAGCGAGAGCAAATAGGAGTGATAGAGGAAAGGATGAAGAGAATGTTAGGGGATAGATCAAGGCATCTGGAGACGTCGATTGACATTACATTTGAATAGTTGGAGATTATTGCTATCAGGGAAACAAGAAAAGGGGAAGAGGTTCCACAGGCGAGAAGTGCGAAACATGAACCTATTGGAGTAGGCTACATTTAACAGTTTCGACAGTGAAAGGGTGAGAGCGAGATGCCAGTCTAGTTGAACGTTTAAATTCATGAAGTCTGAAAACCAGCGAAAGCAGCTCATCGGAGCAATTACCGTGAAAGTATTTATAAAAAAAGACAGAGGGGGGCGACGGAACGTCTGTGAGAGAGCGACTGCAGACGAGATGCTAGATCAGGGTCAATTACATTGCATATCCGTCTCTGGATTTTATCAAGGACCTTGAGACAAACAGAAGGGGCTCCAGACCATATATGGCAGTAATACTACATGCAACGGCGAATGGTTGATTTGTAGATTTGAAGGATCGACTCCGACGAGAAAAATTTCCTGGTGCGGCATAGGGAGCCAACTTTCCTTGTGGTGGACGAAGCTATTGACTCAATGTATTTGTTCCATCTCAGGTCAGCGAACAATGTGAGACCGAGCAGTCGCAAAGAGGTGCTCTCGTGGAATTGAGCGTCAGACATTCTAATGGGAGGAAGGGATGGTTCTCTCTGGTGAGTAATAGAGGGCAGTTTTGTTTTTGAGGCATTAAAGTTAACCAGCCAATTCCTGACCCAGTTTATGAAAGAATTATAAAAAAAACGAGGTGTTTTTCGCTTACAGATCTTCTAATGAAATTTTTATTATGTTCTCTTTGTTTACATAATGTTAACAAGCCTTTAAATCCAAATTTCTAAAATGTTCGCCTGAAATGTACAAAAAACATTTTTTTATATGAGAATTTTTACAGTCCTTCTTGCCATTGGCACAATGATTATGAAGATAAAGAAAAGATTTTATAGACATTTTGGGTGTTTTTTCGTCAGGTACTCGTCAAACGTGCGGGGAGTCATATCAGTGTTAAAGTAGATCCTAAACTGAAAGTATCCCCTGATGTCACATTCATGGGATGATCTTTCGGTTCGCCAAAGCTGACTGGGACAGATTCAGATGTAACATTGCGGAAGCTCACTTTCAGTTTACTTCGAAATTAGTGTTTGTCGCCCTCATTTCTGAATGGATCCTTTCAGGAATGGAAAGTTTTATTACACAGAATAAATACCAACAGAAACCAAATAGTCAACCTTGGTACAAGTCAGAATGTGCTGCAGCCATATCCCAATGTAACCACTACTAAAATCTCCTGAGCCGACCAAGTATAGAAATGAATACAATCTGGAAACCAATAATAAGAAGTGCTAGAGAAAAGTAATGAATAAAAACAAAAATTGTAATATAAGCTCTGGTAAAAAATGCAGTAATAATAAAAAAAATAAAAAAAAGCAATATGAGCACTAGTAAAAAAAATGGTTGCTGAGACATTAGGTTTATAAGTCCCCGAAATTCATACACAGATGTCCTCAAGGGCACATAGCCCAGTGGATAACGAAGTTGGTTAGATCCATTGACTAGACCCAAAGAGTTGTGACTTCAATATCAGCCAGTGGTGAACCAAAACTGGGAGAGTTGAGTTAAAGGGGAAATAACTGAGACACCTGGAAGAGGCACGACACGTGGAACTAGAACAATCTACTCCGATGGACGAAATAAAGGGTTCGTTTCGAAATTTCAATCTCCTGAAGAAAGCCGGAGTGCACAACGACAGAAACGTTGTGGATTTGGCAATGAAGATAATGTAAATAATACGATAACGGTGTAGTAGGACTCTTGCTGTATTCAGAACCGCCGGCAATGTTCTATGAGAGTTCTATGAAAATGCAAGGAACAGTTATGCAGTCAGTGAAAAGCAAGGTTGTAAACAAAAGAACTCTGATTTTTGGAAAATCTTGAGTAAAATTCTCAACAGAGGCAAAAAAATCAGTGTCTATCATAAATAGCCCCGAGGTTATTTTCTCCTCGTCTGACAAAAAAAGGCTAATTGTATTTAACTTTGCCTATGTTAGATGATATGGACCACCCCTTACCGACTTCCCTTTTCTCGCAGAGCTCAATCTTTGTAATATCTCTCTCAGGGCACGAGAAGTTTACAGATTTATTAAAAGCTTTGACTCTAAGGAGGCAACTGGTCCGGATCAAATTTCGGTGTTTTTAAGAATATCAATCTAGAGTTATTACTAATCTTGACAAAACTGTTTAACTGTTGCCTGCAGGAGAGATGCTTCCCAAAACTATGAAAAGTGTTAATTGTATGCCCGGTTTTTAAGAATGCGGCTGGACCTTTTTTTTCTCTCTCTCCGATTTCACTCTTAATATAAAAACATTTAAATTTCACACCCGAATTTTATGGATAGATGCATTGAAGTATCACCTTTCAGAATATGTGTATATCTCATAAATTTCAGTGTCAACAGCCTACTGGATAATCGCTTCCCAGTGGGATTATCCACAGCTGTTGAAATCTATCTTGTTTTTCGTTTTACAGACATGTCTAATCATCTACGTACAACTTCAATGGGTGAGTTTTGAATTTGAGTTGTCCTTCTCCCAGACTGGTTACCTGCCAAGCTAGAGAGCCTAGTCTGTCTTGCTATTTAAGACATAGCTAGAGAGAGAGAGAGAGAGAGAGAGAGAGAGAATCCTAACTTCCCAAGAGCATTTGTGCGAAAGGGAATGCAACGAACTCGACCAGAATTCGAACTCAGCTCGCCAATTTCCGGTTCCGAACAGCTTACCATTATATTACCTGCACATCCAGCGAATGTTTAATCTAATAATAAGAATGATTTTTTTCCTCAAAAAATGCTCAGTGGTAAATATCATGATGTCATTTCTGACCTTAGGTCTCGGGTTGGGACACGGAATGAAATGTATATGCACCAGAAATGAAAACAAATAAAATAAAAATAGCAACAACAACAGCAACAATAAAATTAAAGTCTCGATTATCTACGGGACAAAACGATCTGAAGAAATCAGATAATGAATTGGAAGAAACGTCATGTAAGAACAAAAATGAATAGTTTCTTGTAAAGTAGTATATAATAGTGGCCGATGCTCAAGCAAGTAGTTTCATAAAACTGGACAACTTCCTCCCTTCTTGTTGAGGGAATAATATCTAGTCTTCCTATTCTCAGATTAGACAATCACGACATCGCATAGAACTGAACCATCATTGGGTATGACGAAAAACTACATCCGCATCCTGGGTAAGACGATAAACTACGTCCAACAGCAAAGCTTCTGATCAGGAGGTTGTGAAGAGCATGGAATCACCTAATTGCTGGTGTTCCTGGGTCCACCTTGACCCATGGTGGTAGCACCTGTTAGGGTCCCAGCTATAGGCAAATAGTTAACCCCCAATCTGGGGTCAAAACACTATGTAAGTGTAAAAATAGGTTTTAATACCAGATATACTTTGTAAAAAAAGTATTACCAGCAATACATTTTTGAAAAAAAAAAAGATATTACCAGCTATACATTTTTTAAGGAAAAATATTACCAGCAATAAAAATTTTGTCGGCATTAAATAACCCATTGAGGTTGATATATCATAAAACAAACCAAACCAAACCAGAGAACTGAAAATTAAACAGTAAAATAAATTAAATTTGAATATTTTAGACTATTTCAACTAAAGAAGGTATGAAAAGTGATGGATTGTAAGAAAAAATTGTGAAGATACTAGCCTGAATGAACAGTATGCTGTCATTTCTTGCCTCCTCCCAAAACATATCTGATTATTTATAACCCAGGTTTTATTTTAGCAGCCTCAGTAAATAAGACACGAAAAACAGAATTTATGATTGTTAGCAAAAGGGGCCGCTCAAGATGTGCGCTACAAACTGGGGATATCAAACTTAAGCAAATATAAAAATTTAACAATCTGGGAAGTATTTTAGCAGTGGACGGAAAATGTGACACAGAAATTCGAAGGCATGTTGGATTAGAGAAAGATGGCTTTCAAAAAGTAAGCAAAGTATTAAGACACGGTAAAATTTCGTTAGAAACAAAGAAATGGGTGATGAACTGTGATGTAATATAAAGCCTTCTATATGACAGTGAATGCTGAACACTTTTCCCACAGATGACGAGATGCAAGGGAGATGTGATCCTCCAGAAGGATGCTGAGAATCCCACAGACGGAACATGTAAATCACGACGAAGTTTCAGGAAAATGGTAGCGAAAAAGACACATTGCTTAGGATCAGAAAGAGATACTTGGAATTTCTTTTACATATCATTTGTAAAGGGGGCGTGGAGAATTTAACATTGAAAGAATATATCCAAGAGTAGCAGAGAGAAACATGGATTAATCTACCTAAAGAGCTTGGGTAAAAGGATGGCAGAACGGAGACGAATAGAAAATTGTAGCGAACCATGATTATCCGCGTCTTGGAGGGACACGGGACAAAAACGTAAATCTTAATTTTCTCTTTTATCAACTTGACATCGCAGATGTTATGACTGCTCACAGTTTTGTTATTGTTATGGTCCAGGTTAGCACCAAGGAAGAACAACACGATGACAAGAGTAGAAATAACAAAGATATATTACACAGAATAATAATACAAGATGTGGAAGGTGTTAGTATGACTGTCAGTCTGGTTTGGAGTGAACTACTATCGGCTAGACTCGATTCCGTCTCGATATTTAACAACCCTCCCACGTGGGTCGCATGTGGCACAAAGCAGGCTTAATGTGGGTTCTCCGAGCCCGTAGGCTCGGCCAAAAATATGCTCATTTAGAACCCGTATAAACGGGTTAAGAGACTGTCTACCTCCCCGGACGAAACTTTGCCCTACGGCAAAGCCTCGCTCGGGTTCCTCTCTGCCAAAGCAGAGAGTTCGACAGAAGTCGCACACAGTCAGAGACTGCTCACGACTCGATTCCGTCTTGATATTTAACAACCCTCCCACGTGGGTCGAATGTGGCACAAGGCCGGTTTAATGTGGACTCTCCGAGCCCGTAGGCTCGGCCAAACATATATGCCCATTTAAAACCCGTAAAAACAGGTTCAGGGACTGCGTACCTCCCCGGACGAAACTTTGCCCTGCGGCAAAGCTCCGTCCGAGTTCCTCACAGCCAACGCAGAGAGTTCGACAGATGTCGCAAACAGTCAAAGACGCGATTGCGACTCGATATTTAGCAACCCCCCACACGGGTCGAATGTGGCACAAGGCCGGTTTAATGTGGGCTTACCGAGCCCGTAGGCCCGGCCAAAAATATGCCCATTAGAACCCGTATATACGGGTTCAGGGACTGTCTACCTCCCCGGACGGCACTTTGCCCTGCGGCAAAGCCCCTTCCGAGTCCCTCCCCGCCGAGACGGAGAGTTCGACAGATGTCGCAAACGGTCAAAGACGCGGTTGCAACTCGTCCCTCTCTCTTGAGAGGCGCAGTATTCATAGTGTCAGGAAGAGTTCACTCTGTCGTTATAGATAAGGTCCCATAACAGTTATATTAGGGTTCCTTCAGTCACTTTCACACCGCCGTAATGTAGCTTCTCTTTGCCTCTTCCATAAGTACATTCACGGTAATTGTTCTGATGAGCTTTCCACGTTGGTTTGGATTGGTTTGTTTTGTTTTACGGTATATCAACCTCAGTAGGTTATTTAATGCCGACAAGATTTTTATTGCAGGTAATATTTTATTACAAAAACGTATTGCTGGTAATAGATTTTTTCTTCAAAAATTTATTGCTGGTAAAAATTTTATTACAAAGTATTTCTGGTATTAAAACCTATTTTTACACTTTCATAGTGTTTTGACCCCAGTTTGGTGGTTAACTATTTGCCTATAGCTGGGAGCCTAACAGGTGCTATCACCCCGGGTCAAGGTGGACCTGGGAACATCAGCAATTAAAAGGTGGTTCCACGCTCTTCAGAACCTCCTGATCAGAGGCCTTACTGTTGGATGTAGTTTTATCCTCTTACCCAGGACGGTTTCCTCGTTGGTGTTTCGACTTCACGAATTTAAACGCAGTACTAGATTGGCACCTAGGTCTCATAATTTTTACTGGTCAAATTGTTAATTGTAATTATAAGTTCTATGCTAATAAATCCTTCTCCGGCTCTTCTTGTTTGTGAAACCCTCTTCTGTCTTTTCTGTCAAGTACGATCTTCAAAAATCTAAATGCAATGTCAATTGCTGTCTTCTTTCTCCTTGAAACCTGTTCTTTTATTGTCCTATCTGTTTCTTTCACTCTTAGTAACTCGTTGCATGCTAGTGGCTTGGCGCGAAATGACTGAAACGCACACATTTCTTAAGCCTTTTCAGACTCAGACGTGGGGACCCCGATGTGTTGATTCACACTTTCCGATATTCAAGTGTAAGGAAAAAATAGCAAAGGGTATTGGAGATGAACAGAACGGGGGAGAGGGCTAGGGATTAGTGGATGGTGATATTGGTGTGAAGGTGGGGTAAAACTGGAAGGAATGAAGTGATGAAAAATAAAGGAACCATTTTGAGGATCTGGTGCTTTAGGATAACATTTCACCCCCCCCCCCACTATTCTTCTCTATCATTTCCTTCACTTCATCCTTCCCCTTGGCTTTTCTATTTCCTTGTTTATAATTTAATGTAAATCTTGATTTTTTTGTTTTCTTCTATTCCACGAAATCTGCTGTAAATCCTTCCTCCTGTCACTTTATTTATGTTTTGCTAAGTCTGGCGCAAGGCTCTGAATTGCTTACGGTATCTGATGTTTCTCAGTGTTAGCGTATTTAAATACTTTGACGTTGCATATATTCGCTGATCAGATGAGAACCGGTGTTTGTTCCAATGTTGTTCCTTAGCCATACATCATCATCATCATCATCATCATCATCTTCTTCTTCTTCTTCTTCTTCTTCTTCTTCTTCTTCTTCTTCTTCTTCTTCTTCTTCTTCTTCTTCTTCTTCTTCATTCTGCTCTTATCTATTACCTCTTTCTATTCCCTTTTTCTTCCTTCTGCTCTTGAATTTTCTTCTTCCTACTCGTCTTCATTCTCCTCCTACCTTATTCCACTTTCAAGAAATGGCAATTGACAGATAATACAAAAAAGGAAATTGTAGATAGCCAAGACTGCCTACGTCCTGGACGGACACAGCATTTAACAAGGGAAAATATCTGGTTTTAACTCGATACAGTTATCAAAGGAAACTTGTTTAGTATGACATTAAGTCAAATAGGCCGATGGAGATTGTTGCAACAGTTTTCCAAGCGGGGAGGATTTGCCTCCCTTGAAAATTAGTAATAGAAATTCTGTTCTTTTTTATGCTTTGGATCAAACCCCGAATCCCAAATCACTAAACGGTAATAATCCCAATATTTCCTAAGTCTATGTTAGTATGGCACAAGGCCAAATCAGTGGAAAGAGGAAGAAAGAGCCTGTCTGTAAATGCTCTCTAAATCACAATAGAATTTCACATTTTTAAACAGGAATTTACTCTTTTGCGCCGCCTCAATAAACACTTGAAATTTATCAATTTAGATAAATCCTGGAGGTCAAAGTATAGGATGTTTCATTAAGGCGGATCAAAGTCAGCAGTAAATAAGTCATTCTTATTGATAAAAATGTATTTATTTCTCTATTGGATCATGTTATTTAAGTCATAGCAGTTATGTATGAAAAATAATATCGCCCAAATGTCCGCCAAGACTTCAGCGGCACACCTCCACTCGATGGTCAAAATTTTTGATGACGTCTCGGCATAGTTACTCCTCGATCTCACCAATATGCCTTATCTCATCCTTCAGCTGTTGAATTGTTGTTAGCTTGCTGGCATAGACCTTACTTTTGAGATGACCCGAAAGGAAGAAATCTAAAGGCGTCAAGTCGTACGATCTTGCTGGCCAACTGACTTCGCTGTTTCGAGAGATGATGCGACCTGTGAACTTCTCATTGCATTTCTGTTTGAACGTTCATCTTCGTAATAGGTTTTGATAACTTTAACACATTGTTTGATTGTTAATCTTTCTATGGTTGAAATTGACAAAGACTTAAGCTGTTAAATCTGAAAGAAAAAGAAAAAAATCATTAGACGCTTAAACTTAATTCACATTTAAAATCGGTTCAAACACCCTTTACTTCTTGCGAGACGACGCCTAGCTGAACTAAAAGAAACTGCAAACAATGAAGGGTTTTCATTATTTCAAAGATGAAAGGAAATGGAATAAGGTGATATTTTCATAAGTTTTATATATGGCTAATAAATGATTAACAAGAAGTAAAATATAGATGTGCGCATGCGAAAAAAGAAATAAAGACATTAAAATATAGCTATTAGCAATTGTGTTTGTATTGTGTGATATACGCGCGCCAGTGTTGCTTCTACTGCATGCTGAAAGGAAAGAAGGAGAAGGAGAAATAAACAGGAAGTGTCCCGTTTTTATAGCTGTTTAGCAACGCCATCTAATGGCATCTTGTCAAACTAAGTGAGGTAATCCAATAACTCTAAATGCTGCTAATTTTCTAAATCAGTGGTTTCAGGGTTAAAACTTTACCTCCACTTCATATAGTTTAGCTAACCCAAGAATTTAGGTGTAAAAATATACCCAGTCTCGCAATTTTATATTAAATTATGAGTTTTAATCTTAAAGATCTTAACCTTTCTTATATTTTGAAACTGAAACAAGAGAATGAAACTGCGAGGTGGGTAAATTTTTAAACGCCAAAACCCTAGATTTAATTTGAAATGTGAGGCGCGGTTAGTTTTTTTATAAATAAAACCTATGATTTAGTATGAAATTAATTGACAGGCTATGTTTTTACACCAAAAACCTTGATTTAATTACAAAATGTGTGACTGATTAATGTTTTAATCACCCAAACCTTATACCTAAGTTTATATCAACAAGATTTCGATTATTTTAACTCTGAAAATTCGTTTATAACGATCATTTTTTAAAAATATTTAGAGGCAACGCGAGGTGGCATAAAAGAGAAAATGCTGTTTGGACAACGAAAAATGCTTACTTGTTGTCTTAATATTCCGAGTAGGAAAAATATTTTTTTATTATCTTCTCATCTCGTGCAAAGCAATAAAGCCACTAAGACACAAGAGGTTACTGTGCTTGAAAGAATAAGAAAAAAGAAAAAATTATGAAGGAAACGAGAACAATAGAAGAGTAATCAAGAGGACAGTAGATAACGATTGACATAGCATTTACCGTAATTTCCCATGTATAATACGCATTTTTCAAAAAAAAATAATAAGCAAAATCAGAGGTGCGGATTATGCAGAGCTACAAAAATGTTTAAAAAATTGCCGTAAAATAAAATAAGAATTATCATAAAACTAAATTAGAATAATATTATTCTATGTTTAAAACCATTTTTAAAAAAATAAGAGTAGGAAACTGTTATGGTCCAATATTAGGACCAAGGAAGAACAACACGAACACAAGAGTAGGAATAACAAAGATATATTAAAACAGAATAATAATACAAGAAGTTGAAGGTGTTAGTATGACTGTCAGTCTGGTTTAGAGTGAACTACTATCGTCTCGACTCGTTACACTTCCGTTCTATCGTCTCTCTTGAGAGGCGCAGTCTTTATAGTGTCAGGAAGAGTTCATTATGTCGTTACAGGATGTCCCATAACAGAAACGCTGGCGGTAATGAAATTGGAAAGGTACAATTTATAGGGTATGATTATCCAACAAGGGGTGCGTATTATGCATGAGTAGAAACATTTTCCCAGACTCTCAGCACAATTTTAGGTGTGCGTCTTATGGATGAAGGCGTATTATACATAGGGAATTACGGTAAATGTTCGAGCATCAAAATTGGCTGAAAAGCACGGAGCCGGAAAAGAGTTCCGTGAGCGAGAAGTGTGGGAAAAGAATCTTATGGCTATATATAGCTAAATCCACTGTGTATTGATGAGACGTTGCCGCCAATTTAATATTACGCTTGAATTCACCAAGTGTAGGCACAATATCGAAGAGTATATCCGAACAAATACTGTGAAAGCATTTATAGAAAAGGCATTGGAAACTACATTACGGTGGTGGGAAAGTGACAGAAGCCGAGATGCCACGTCAAGACCAATAATATTGTTGAATCTTTGGATTTTATCAAGAATCTCTAGATACACAAAAGGACCACGGGACCATGTCTGGCAGTAATATTCAAGACATAGACGAATGGTAGACTTATAAATATGCAAGATAGATTCAGGAGAGAAAAATTGTCTAGCACGACACAATGAACCAATTTTCATACTGAAACTCGACGAACAGTCATGATTCTGTTAAAGTGTGCGTGATTGTTCGCAATAAACTTAGAAAGTGGCTTCTTTATTTCATTTCTGCCATCAAACAAATTTGTATTTTTTAATTCTATTTCGAATGGTCGATTCACCGAGCATTTAGTATTTTTAAAAAAACCTGTTCGATTAACTTGACCACTGGAAAAACACTTAGTACCAAATACAGATGGTTTATGGCAAATTGTCGCTAATAAAAATAAAAAATAAAAAATAAAACATGTAAGGGGAGAGATACTTACGAACTTGTGAACACCTTCGGGGGTTTTCCATCAACACAAGAAGGGAGATTTTAAATCAACACCTCGACTGTGACAGAAGTTGAATGCTTTAAATAAACAGCCCCGGCATATTGAATCTCTCAGAGTATTAAGAAACAAAAATACGTGACATTTAACGGGTCATATGAACTCAAATGGAGTCCAGCCGGAGTATTGCTATTCTATCTATCTATCTATCTATCTATCTATCTATCTATCTATCTATCTATCTATCTATCTATCTATCTATCTCAGTGTGTTCATTATCTATCTATCTATCTATATATCTATCTATCTATCTATCTCAGTGTGTTCATTATCTATCTATCTATCTATCTATCTATCTATCTATCTATCTATCTATCTATCTATCTATCTATCTCAGTGTGTTCATTATCTATCTATCTATCTATCTATCTATCTATCTATCTATCTATCTATCTCAGTGTGTTCATTATCTATATATCTATCTATCTATCTATCTATCTATCTATCTATCTATCTATCTATCTATCTCAGTGTGTTCATTATCTATCTATCTATCTATCTATCTATCTATCTATCTATCTATCTATCTATCTATCTATCTATCTATCATTTCTTTCTTTTTTATGACCGATCGTAATTTTTCTGTATAATATGTTTACTACTGCACGTCGTAGCCAAATAAAGATATTAGAGCAGAAATTCTATTTTGTGTCAAAGCTCCAAGCAAGGAAGGTCTATTTTGAAAATCAGCATTCGAAATCTGTAGGTTCTACTTAGGCCCGAACGCCAGCCACTGGTGCTGATAAAAAAAAATAACACCGCAAATAGGTCAAGTGTGCACAAAAATTTGGCTTAGTTTAAAGCAAGTGCAAATTTATAAGACAAATTTGAAGATGCCCTTTTGGAACATTCCTCATTCCTTATCTGATCTTTCTTTCTTTCTTTCTTTCTTTCTTTCTTTCTTTCTTTCTTTTAAGCGTAGTACTAGATTGGCAACAAGGTCTCATTAATTTATAATTGAATTAGTTAGAAGCAACCCAAGTTCTACACTAACAATTTCTTCAACATCTGTCTACATTGTAAGATGAAATATTGTAACTATTTACAATATTCGGACTGTTGTCCTCATATTTATTGCCATATTCACGACATTTCGGCCGTTGTACACTTCAGCCTTCTTCAGGTGGTATCAGTTGGAATTTCGAACCGAACACGTTAGTCCACGGGGGTAGATTGTTCTAATTCCATGTGTCATGCCTTTGTATATCTAAGTCTCAGTTAATCCCACTTAGTAACTCAACTCTCCAAGTTTTTGCTCCCTCTGCTATATCCAGGTATTGAACTTACAATTGGGTCATGTGTCCTTGTGGATAAAAGCGTCGGTTGAATGACTGAAAAGTAACTTGACCCAAATTGTTGTGAGTTCAATACCAGGCAGAGGGAACAAAAACTTGTAGAGTTGAGTTACCAAGAGTAATTAACTGAAACAGATATCCAGAGGCATGGCACGTAGAATTAAAACAATCTAGACCCGTGGATGGAATAAAACTATTCGAATCGAATTTCCAACTAAATTCAAGAAGAACGGAGCGTACAACGACCGAAATGTCGTGAATATAGCAATAAAGATGAGGACAACGGTCCGAACAATGTAAATAGTGTAAATAATTTCAATACCTCATCTCAGTAATATAGACAAACATTATTTTTTATTCATTTATATTTTAGGGTTATTGCATATTAAGAAAAAAAATTAGGATATTTTTCAAAATAATTGTTTTTTTGATTTTTTTTTGTAATTTCCCATAACTTCGATTTAATAATTTTATATTTCTAAAAGATCTTTATTCTTTCAAATGGTGTACACTCTGGAATTTTATTTAAAAAAAAACGTGATGTCGTTTAATAAACAAATGCACAAAAATATTAGGAAAATATTCTCTCCGACTCAACCTTCTTCAGGTAACTGGAATTTCGAACTGAAACCTTGATTTAGTCCACCGGGAAGATTATTCTAGTTCCACGTGCCATGCCTCTTCCGGGTATCTCAGTATCAGTTATCTCACTTTAACTCAACTCTACAAGTTTTTTTTTTTCTCTTCAGATGTGGCCAGGTATTGGACTCACAGCTCTTTGGATCAAGTCAATGGATTCAACCAACGCTTTTATCCGTTGGATTTTATTTACTGGGCCATGCGTTCCCAAGGAAACATGACCCAGTGACTAAAAGCGTTGGTTGAATCCAATGATATGAAGATGAGGACAACAGTTCGAACAATGTAAATAGTGTAAATAAAAAAAAATGTTAAAAGGGGGATATATTTTATTTTTATCTTTTTTATTTCAGTCACACGAAATAATATTTTTCTCTAAAATTTTGAAGAGTGACTGTATTTCTAAATATATTTATTCTCTTTAACTTCAGTGCCAAAAGTAAAGCCAATGATTAGATGAATTTTGTAAGACTTTTAAAAAATTCGACGGGTTTCATGATCCCAAAAAAGTGAATGTTTTTTTTCTGGAGATAATATTTGCCAAAAGTACGCCCTTGTGCAAATTAATTGAAACAGCCGCTATAGTTTCTTTTCTTTCACTATACGTTCAGTTTTAGACCCACTGGAGTGACAGAGTGTGGGATTAGGATTATTTCTATTTTTTCCTCAGATTAGGTCATTTGCAGGGGAGTGTAGTAATATGAATCTATTTTCGGGGTGTTTGATGAAATTTGTTTGGCCTTGAAAAATATTGCGTCATCCTTGATTGCATCAGATTTTTATCACACCCAGACACTATTGTCTCGACTGTCGATAAGTTGTCCTGCAGCCTTTGTCTGCGGTGGGCGTTACTCCAAGGAAGCGTACGAAAATTGTAACGCTGCACGAACGCACTAGCAAACCTTACCAATGAGAAAATCCAAGTACTATAGACTAGCCCGGAAATTCCCCCGACTTAAATCCAATCGAGGATCTGTGGTCAATCTTCAAGGAACGACTTCGTGGAATGGAGATACGAAGTACTAACATGTGAACTGGGTCATGTTTTATTGGAAAAATATGAAGAAAAGTAAATAATAACGGAATTATTCGTTTTGTTTCAATTAATTTGCAAAAGGGTGTAAATAACAATATTAAACGCGATTATCAGCCATTCTGCTCAATATAGAAAAATAATAGATCAGAATTTTTGTTCATTCTTTCTGCTTTCGATTAGTTGAAAAGATTACTCATTAGATTAAATTTTATAGATTTTTCTCAAATATTTTGTCCAATTTTTCACAATTAAAATTGTAGATATTGAATATGGAAAATTTAATTAACCTGTCAGTATATCGATGCACAGATGACGGGACAGCATAGGAATAATGACGTAGCTCCTTGGAGCGTGTGAAACAAAATAACATCGCCATTATCAAGTTGAGTGCGAAAACCTACACGAAATTCAACTAACAGATCTAACCAATCACGAAAGATTTAACAAATATATTTGTGTGTTTCGCTAGCGGCCACACCAACAACTATAATAAAATAAAAATAGATATTTAAAATAAGGACCAGAAGGAAAATATATGTGAGCAGGTGAAGCACTAGCCGCGTGCGGTCAAATCCGACCCGTGGAGCTGGATTCGAGGTATAAAACCCACATGCTTTTTCTTTTATTTCTGCTTATATTTTTACAAGTAGTTATCTGTATTCTTTTTTAGCAGCTAACCAGTAAACAGGTAGCAGCTGTCAGTTGACCTTTTCGTGTAATCCGAGAAGCTTGAAAGAAAAGATTTTCCATTGATATTTAAGTCTGGAGATGTTGTAGGGAGAGGCACGGTCACTGGATTGAAAGAACATTCTATGTAAGATTATTTAGCGTCGACGATTCAGCTTAGAAAAATTCGGAACAAAGACGTTCAGGCATAAGGGAAAAAAATTAAAACGCTAGAAAATATTAACTTAATAATTTAATAACATAAATATGTGAAAAATTCCAAATTTTATTTTATGTTATTAAAAATCCAGTTTTCCACCATGTATTCTGTTTCCAATTTAAAAAAAAAAGAAAAAAAAAGAGACATAGAATTCTGGGAACATTTGCACAGGCATAAATCCTCTGTAATTTAATTTGGTAGTTTATGTCTCGCAGGGATTTCAACTTAACTCGATTTCCATACAGAAATTGAAGACTCGGGATGGACACGAATTTTGCTAAGCACACACACACACACACACACACACACACACACACACACGCACACGCGCATGCGCGCGCACACATGCACGCACAAGTAAAATATTTTTCATCAACGCCCAATTTTAAACGTGTTCACCATGAAATTTACATAGCAGGCAAACTGAGAGACAACATATATATATATACAGTGTAACCCGGATATAAGAGACCCTGATATAAAAGAAACCCGGATATAAGAACGATTTTCTCTGGTCCCAAATTAGAGCCTGTGTTATGTATATATAATAGACCAAACCCGGATATAAGAGAAACCTTGATATAAGAGAAACCCGGATATAAGAGAAACACGGATATAAGATGCCTCTTATCCGGTCCCGCCAACTCTCTTATATCCGGGTTACACTGTATATATATATATATATATATATATATATATATATATATATATATATATATATATATATATATATATATATACGAGGGTCATTCAATAAATAAGGTGAATTTTTCGGTATAAGGACTTCTAATACAGATAGAAGCTTACTCTTTTTTATTTTTTTTTTGTTTTACTTCTTTTTCACATGGATTTAATTTCTTTTGCAGATTAAAAAAAACAAACTTTCAGAGTTTTGGCGATTAACAAAGATGGCCGACCAAGAAGCATGCTCCATCATTGAACAGCGGTCAGTTATCAAGTTTTTGTTTGCTGAAGGGTGCAAACCAGTTGAAATATCATAGGAGGATGTCAACTGTGTATGGTGCCACATATTTCAGCCAAAAATGTCTACAAGTGGGCTAAATTGTTTAAAGAAGGACGGAGCAGTGTTGAGGATGAAGACAGCCTTGGGAGGCCTACAGAAGTGAGGTCGCCTGAGGTGATCGAATCAGTCAATGACCTCATTCAGTCTGACAGAAGGGTGACAGTGGATGACATTGCAAGGACTTTGAGCTTATCTGTTGGGACAAACGCAGGGGTCATCAGTCAGAAGGAGTCATCTTGCATCATGACAACGTAAGGCCTCACACAGCAGCCCAAACGGTGCAGACCATCAACGAGCTGGGCTGGGAACTGTTCCCTCATCCCACTTACAGCCGAGACCTTGCCCCTTCAGACTTTCACCTGTTTGGTCCCTTGAAAGCGTCCACGAGAGGAACGTAGTTTAAAAGTGACGATGAAGTCAAAAGTGTTGTGAGCGACTGGCTGAGACATCAGTCCAAATATTTTTACGCTGAGGGAATACGGAATCTTGTGCACAGATGGGAAAAGTGTGTGACAGTGCTGGGAGACTACGTTGAAAAATTTAAAAAAAAGGAAGCTTCTATCTGTATTAGAAGTCCTTATACCGAAAAATTCACCTTATTTATTGAATGACACTCGTACATACAAACATACATAAACACACACACACACACACATATATATATATATATTACATATATTAACTTCATATATATATATATATATATATATATATATATATATATATATATATATATATATATATATATATATATATATATGAAGTTAATATATGTAATATATGTAAGTTAATTTATAGAGAAGTCTTGCGAGATCTGATATACAGGGACTGCAGGACCTTGAGATGATATAAAGCGTGTGACCGAGACAAAATAGAGAAACGGTCCCCACTAAAGCCTGTAACACAGTTCCTGCTATTAATAATATGTTAAACAGTAGATGACCCGGATATATTATCCAGTTGACGATAGGTAGAGGTTGGATTAAAAATTCTAGGAGGTAAATGCTGTTTTATCCTAAAATCTAAAGGCTGAGACGTCCTCCATATGTAGTCGAGTCCCTAGATATCAGATCTCGCAAACCTTCCCTCTGTAGGCATTGCTAGCTGGGTCTGAATGTTATTGGTATCTAGTTTTCCTTGAAATATTTTCCCCCCACATTGTCATCTTAGAAATTAATTTACACGTTTGTCTTTTTAATTCCCAGAATAAAACTTGAAATGGTGGGACGAAACCGTTTGTTTTTAGTTATTAAATTTACACCAACGTGCCTTATAAATTAAATTTAAATAAGAAACTACGCTTGTTCCTGGCTAATATATATATATATATATATATATATATATATATATATATATATATATATATATATATATATATATATATATACCCAAGTTTAGGATTGGTATATACGGAGTGAAATCCAATAACCAACAATTACTATTCTTTAAAGAGCGCTCAATACAGAGTAGAGCAGATATAATAACATATTTATGTTGTAATATTCAAATAAATAATTATATATATATATATATATATATATATATATATTGAACAATAAAAAATATTAAAAGATTAAAATCTTCAGACACACTGGGTTGTATTCCTTCCTGTTTATTATTATTTCATTTAGATTCCTGGACTAGTTTCGGCCAACATGGCCATCATCAGGAGAAAAATAATTTTCTGCTTGCTGGTAGCAGTGGACTACAGAAATGAATGTCTTGATGGAGAAAATGAACTTTTGTCCGTAGTTTTCATTATATATATATATATATATATATATATATATATATATATATATATATATATATATATATATATATATAACGTAAATCATTCAAACGAAAAACAAATACTGAAGCTAATTATATGGCGAGAATCACTCTCACAAACAATATTTAATAATAAATTATAACCGCAATATCTTTCGATGTCGCATTACTATTCGGAATTTAACAAAAACACACTAATATGTCTACCTGAGGATGGTCGTTCGGAACGACTGAAAGCCGGCTCGTACAAAAAAATAAGACCAGATAAACCCGGAATTTATGAACAAGGATCACACCATTCATTAACAGATTCGAAGTTGGTTATAATTTATTATTAAATATTGTTTGTGAGAGTGATTCTCGCCATATAATTAGCTTCAGTATTTGTTTTTCGTTTGAATGATTTACGTTACATAAATTGAATACGCACTACAAAACCGATATTAAAATAACCTGATCCTAAGTGCGAAATTCCTGATAATAATTGTGACAATACTATTATTATTGAACAATTTAGTTCATGCCACTTTTCTCCAGTACAAGAACGCACATTTTTCAAATTTAAAAAATTCAACCTCAGCGTTGTGTCTGCAGCGCTCCAAAATTATTCTTACATTTAACAATATCTCATTACTAAAAAAGCACTCTTTCGGACCGCAATATCTTTCGATGTCGCATTACTGTTCGGAATTTAACAAAAACACACTAATATGTCTACCTGAGGATGGTCGTTCGGAACGACTGAAAGCCGGCTCGTACAAAAAAATAAGACCAGATAAACCCGGAATTTATGAACAAGGATCACACCATTCGTTAACAGATTCGAAGTTGGTTATAATTTATTATTAAATATTGTTTGTGAGAGTGATTCTCGCCATATAATTAGCTTCAGTATTTGTTTTTCGTTTGAATGATTTACGTTACATAAATTGAATACGCACTACAAAACCGATATATATATATATATATATATATATATATATATATATATATATATATATATATATATATATACGTAAACACTCGTATACACGTGCGCAGATATATTTATATTTTTGATGACACAAGTAACGTATCAATATTTGTTCGCTTTTGAGTTTGCGAAATTGGAACGTCGGCTTTACAAAAAAAAGAAAAAAGAAAAAAAGAAAACGCATCTTACGTTCGCCATGGAGTAATATACCTTTAGCTTCAACTAATATTTACCCTGAAGGAATCGTCCGAATTCACTACCTTTGCTGATTGTTGACGCAGGAAGTTTTTGCACCGAGTCACTGTATACTAATATCCTTTGGCGTATGTTTTGCCGCTTCGATGCCACGTTGTTAAAACAACGCCATTTTGTGTTTCGTTTGATAAAGATACGTTTAATTGGCAAGAATAGGCCGAAAATCTGTAAAGAAGGTTGAAGTACACGGATCTGGTCGGTAGGGGGTACCCTGGAGGCAGCCAGAGGTCAGGTGGACGCGTGGACAAACAAATGGTTAAACAGGATCAGAAAAGAAAACAAATTGAAGATAAAAACAGACAAGAGACTAAAAAGGATGAAGTGCGCCAAGAGATTTCTTTTTAAAACCGTAAAGTCCAACATTAATTGAAAGTCGTGCTTATTTTAAAATCCATACCTAAACCTTGTACGTGAAACATATATGTGTGAAGAGAATGATATTGATATATTTGTGTGAATGAAAACACGAAAATGATCACACACACACACACACACACACACACACACACACACACACACACACACACAGTGACACATTCATAAAGATATGTATACACAAGTATTATATATATATACATATATATATTCATATACATATATATGCATACACACACATATATATATATATACATACGCATACACACACACACGCATACATACGTACATATATATATATATATATATATATATATATATGTATATAGTTTGTCTACAATTTCTAGCACAATATTCAACACATCGGAAAATTGAAAAATACAATAAAAATTTAAACAGACAGAACTTGTCGGTTCTGTTTGATCAAACCTGTTTGTATGTATGTATACATACATACATACATATATATATATATATATATATATATATAAAATGCTCCCTAAATAGACACAACATATATATATATATATATATATATATATATATATATATATATATATATATATATATATATATATATATATATGTTGTGTGTATTTAGGGAGCATCTTTTCATTGATGCAAGTTTCATTAAATAATATAGACAAGTTTTGTCTATTTATTTTATGTAAATATTTTTAATATGGTCTGATAAGCTTAATAACATTATCATTAAAAGAAGAAAGAAAATCGCAATATTGATACATATTTTTTAATCCTATCTAAGCTTTCAGCTGACATAAGCCATTATCCAAGATGACAATTATATTACAATATATTAACCATTAAACGGACATAACAATAATGATAGTCTGTTTATGTTTACATGGAAGATTTCCAAGCAACGACAATCTCGTGCATACGAGACGCTGGAAGCGAAAATAGATCCGCAGCTCATGACGTCAGAGAATAAAAACGATATATATATATATATATATATATATATATATATATATATATATATATATGAGTTTGGGCTAAAAACTTTAAAAGCACATTAATAATTAATAAGTAATGATAAAATAATTAACAATGTAAATGACTCCTTTTTGGAATTGGAATGATTTTATTTGAAAAGTAATAGCCTAAAGCTAATCTGTAAAAATAAAAATATAATTTTCCTTATTTCAATAAAGTTTTAAGAGATTTTAAATTATTCTCACGCTCAATTTATCATCGATCCGCCATTTTTATTTGGAAATGATGGCAGAAAATATATAAAAAACAAATATCTGTTATAAAGATTCGTTAAAAAATAGTCAAATAAAGGATTAATACAGAGAATTTTTGAAAAAAATTATTTCATGCTTAAAATATAGCGAAAATAAGAAGATAGGTCAAAAACTAGTAGTCTACTCCCGCAACCTAAATTGTAAAAAATATGTCTCGGATTGTATTAACTACACAAGACCAAAAATACCAAATTGCAGAAACTAGTTTCGATAATTAAAAAAAAAATTATTTTAAAACTTAAAACAATAAGTTAAGGATATATTTTTATTCTATAGTCTTTTATGAAATTTAGTAGATGGAACATTTTTATATTAATAGGAGTATAAAAATATTTCCTATATATATATATATATATATATATATATATATATATATATATATGTGAGACCGTCAGGTCGAAACCCGGGTAGTGCGTTGCGCGTGGATTTTTCCTAATCTTATATTACACACACACACATACGCACACACACACACACACACACACACACACACACACACACACACACACACACACATATATATATATATATATGTAACAGAACGAAGAATAAAAATTGCAAAGTTCAAAACATTAATTTAAAACAGGGCTCAATAAAAAAAACTAGACCAATAAATAAATTAATTGCAATTTTAAATAAGATTGTTTATTACCATCATTTTAAGCACCGGAAGAGACGTTTTATTTTAAACTTTGAAACGCAATGTACGATTTTCTGGTGGATACTTACATATTCTAATATATATATATATATATATATATATATATATATATATATATATATATATATATATATGTATGTGTGTGTGTGTGTAAAAGAAGGAAATAAAATATATGTTTAAAAAGACAACACGAATAAAGACAAAAGTAAAATCTTTCTTTACCAACACGTTTCGTAATGTGATAGACTTTCAAAGTCCATGAAACGCATTTGTAAAGAAAAGTTTTACTTTTGTCTTTATTCATATATATCTATATCTATATATATATATATATATATATATATATATATATATATATATATATATATATATATAAATAGATAGATAGATAGATAAGACATCATTGTGACACAACAGAGATAGGCGTGGATAGTAAAACAAGTTCGTAAGGTTCGCATAATATTATGCTTTCTCTAATCAAAGCAATTAGACGAAATGTGAATGGCCAACGTTTACTGAACTTGTAGAATTGAGCCTCTGAGTCTGGATGAACATTCTCAGAACTGAGATAGGAATGTTATTATAAACCTACACACCACTTTTTTCTTTACCTTTAATACCTTTTCATAACTCGGGCGGTCAAATATTGTTTATCTATTAAGTGTCTTGTCATTTGACCCAACATCAAACTAAACACTACACGCGTGATAGAGTGAAAGGTAATTGGTGTTAATAAATAAAGACGCTGCACAAGATCAATAAAAAGGCGTTCTACAAGTAAATAATTGACAAGTCCAATAATTTGTCTTTGGAATCTGGATAATTGACGGCATTATGTACTTAATAGAATATATGCTTCTTTTTTCTTTATACATTTTTTCTGCCTTTTCATCGGCAGGCATCGACTTAAATATTGGATAAGGTCACCAGCATTTATACTTTTTTGTATTTAATCATTTCACTTCAAGCAAGGCAAAGTCAGCGAGAAGTCAGTGAGACACAGGGGTTATTGAATATGAAAACATATGAGAAAAAGAAGAAAAAAAAACGTTATTAATTATTTTTAAACACAGATCTTTTCCGGTTCTCGAAATATACATCGCTTCTCAGTTTCATATCCTAACTTAAAAAATTTTTTTTTGGAATGAGGTTTTCATTTTCATTAATCCTACATATATTATTTTATTGCTTAAACGTTATTAGTGCTATTCGGGGTTTCTTTGACAATTAGGTTCTCCGTAGCCAAAAGGTTAAAGCACGTCAGATCTAATGACGGTTTCCTGTAGGTTCGAATCCTGCATATTTTTCTAATATGATTTCTCGAATATTCAGGCCGGTAGATGGAAACAAATAAATATACAGTTTAATAAATTAGCAGAGCATTTATTCGAATATGTGTATCCACTATAATAACGTTTAAACAATAAGATACAATATGTTGGATTAATAAATGAAAAACCATTTATATCGAGTCTGATTCGCTAACTCTTCGTCACCGAGGCCCGTTGGTACAGTTGGTATGAGGTTTGCCTGTCTGGGTTCCAATTCTCGGTAGTGGATGCGCACTGCTGATGAGTCCCAAATATAGGACGAAACGGCCGTTTAGTGCTTTCTGCATTCTGTTGAGGTTTCTTCTAGACTCGATGAATTACTTAATAAAAATTATCTCAAATCCTCCTAATTTCTATCACTCATATATATATATATATATATATATATATATATATATATATATATATATATATATATATATTTATTTATTTTACGGAAAACTAGGTAATCCGTATTTAGATTTAAAGTGTCACTGTCTAGATTTCAGCGAAAATTTAAATTTGAAACAATAGAAATGTTACATCTAACTCAATGCTGCCCCCACTTCGTTAATTTCCTTATTATTGCCTGTCGTAAATGTGTAAATTTATTTTCATTTTTTCATTTCAACATTTGGAAATAAATCTGATGATCCACTGTTCTTTGAAAGGGCTGTGGTGAAATAATTTATTATATGGAACCCCAAAGTAATCTGTTTTTATTTAAATTATATATATATATATATATATATATAGTAATGGTACAATATAGCAATCCGTATGAAATTTCAAGGAGGATATAGATCCAGGGAGAGCTCAATGTCAAAAGACAGGGGAAAATTATTGTTAATTAAAGAATATCAAACACTTAAAATCCCATAGGTAATAATTTTTATTTCACGAAAGCTCTAAAAAAAGGTAGGTCTCAATCTTCAAGACCTAAAAACAAATCACAAATGAAATGGAAAAAAATATTCTGGGTTAAAATCCAGAGATATTGCTATCTTATTTAGAGAGTGGGAATAGGCAGAGCGTGTTGACTTATTTTGACATACTGACCTCGGTATGTCATTTGAGGATAGTGGAAGGGCTTAAAGTGAAGTTAGTTCAGTTTGAATCTGAAACAATTCAGTCTCTTTCTGTCAATGGCCAAATTTCAATGCTGATATTTTCATTCAAAAAATTATTTTTTCCATTTCACTTGTGATGTATTTGTAGGTTTTGAAGATTGAGAACTGCTTTTTAGAGCTCTCATGAAATAAAAATTATTACCTATGGGATTTTAAGTGCTTGATATTCTATAATTAATAACATATATATATATATATATATATATATATATATATATATATATATATATACACTCCTGATCAAAAATTTAAGATCACTTGAAAATTTTTTATAAGACACTATTTGTCATGGGTAGATTATAAACCTTTTCTTACTTAAGGTTATTAATTCTATAATCTAAAAAGTTATGTTAGTCAAAAAGTTATAATCCGATCAATTTATTCTAAAATGAACATTCTTATAAAATGAGGCGTTTTACACTTGATCAAAATTATAAGACCAGGGGGTATAAATTGTTAGATCTAGGGTAATTCCAATGTTTTTAGTTCAGTTAGAGATTAGCAATCACTGCGTAAAGGTGTCACCATGCCTAAAGCAAGCAAACTTACCGAAGTTGAGCGTGCTCGAATTCTAGATTTCCATAATCAAGGTTTGTCACAGCGGGTGATCGCAGCTAAGGTAAATCGCTGTAAAACTGTGATTTGCAACTTTCTAAAGGACAGTGCGAATTATGGAAACGCAAAGACTATTGGTAGGCCCCCCCCAAATTTCTCCAGCATTGAGTAGGAGAATAAGACGGGTTGTTGTGAAAGCCAGTGGACTTTCTTCTAGTCAAATTAAGGCAGCCACAGATGCTGATTGCAGTCCAGTAACCATCAGACGACACTTACGACAAAAAGGCATGGTAAATAAAAAGCACAAACAAATTCCTCGGCTGCTTCAACGTCACAAAGTGAACCGTTTAAGGTTTGGT
Organism: Acanthosepion esculentum; assembly: GCA_964036315.1. Classification (NCBI taxonomy): domain Eukaryota; kingdom Metazoa; phylum Mollusca; class Cephalopoda; order Sepiida; family Sepiidae; genus Acanthosepion; species Acanthosepion esculentum. The sequence goes on from OZ038484.1 coordinate 38,898,972, forward strand.
CGTGAATACCAAACATGGGACATTGAGAAGTGGAAGAAAGTCCTGTTTTCTGATGAGCAAAAATTCAATCAAGATGGTCCTGATGGCTTCCAACGATATTGGCATAACAAAAACATGCCTCCTGAAATTTTCTTCACACATCATAGTGGTGGAGGGTCCATAATGGTATGGAGGCGCTTTTTCTTACAGAGGAACGATGGAGCTCCAGGTCGTGCAGGGTAGTCAGACAACGGCTAGTTATGTTAGCATGTTACAAAAAGCATCGTTGGTGACGGAGGGCCATCGTTTTTGTGGGGATGGATGGTTATTCCAACAGGATAATGTGCAATCCACGCTGCATGTCGGACCTTGACCTTTCTACAAGAAGATGGGGTCCATCTCTTTAGATATCCTGCATGCTCACCGGACTTGAACCCAAATGAAAATGTTTGGGGATGGATGGCAAGAGATGTTTAGCGAAATGGCAATCAATATTCAACAAAAAATGAACTTCGTGAAGCTATCTTCAGAACCTGGAGCAATATTCTTAGCAGCTTAATGGAAACACTAATTTCTAATATGCCCCAAAGAATTTTTGAAGTCATCAAAACCAGTGGAACCAGAACTCATTATTAAATTTGGTTGTTGAATGTTTTCATACACTTTTCGTACAATTTCGTAGAATTTTTGTCTCTGGTCTTATAATTTTGATCAAGTGTAAAACGCATTTTATAAAAATGTCAATTTCTCAATAAAATGTTCGGATTATAATTTTTGTCTACATAATCTTTCAGGTTATAAAATTAGTAACCTTAAGTAAAAAATGTTTAAGCTTTTACCATGAAAAACAGTCTGTTTTAAAAAAAATTTCAAGTGGTCTTAAAGTTTTGATCAGGAGTGTATATGATAAAAATAAATTTAAGGTATGATATATTTATAGGCAAAAGTACTTGATATACGGAATAAAGCTTGCGTATATATAGGAATAGACATTAAGGTCAACACTGAGTGGTGTCAGTTTGTTTCATTATTGAACGCATTCTTCAGGCCATATATAATCAATGGAATTTCTTCTGAATATGTATATTGTTATGGTCCAAGTTTCTTGTACCACCGTGATGGTCAAAGGTAGAACCAATGAAGAATAACTCAAACACAGGTATGGAATAACACAGATATATTACAAACAGAAATATGTACAAAAGAAGTAGAAGTATTAGTAATGACTATCAGATTTGGTTAGAGTGAACTATGTTGTCTCGACAAGTATCAGTATTCCAATGTCTTACAATAAACGTCTGACTCGACTCTGTCTCTGACTGACTCTGACCGACCCTGTACTGCTGATCTTCTGTCTCTGAACTGAACTGATGTTCAACAACACGCCCACGTATGTCGAATGTGGCACAAGGCCGGTTTAATGTGGGCACACCGAGCCCGTAGGCTCGGCCAAAAAATGACCGTAGAACCCGTATAAACGGGATCGGGTTGGTCAACCTCCCCGAACGAGGCTCTGCCCTTCGCCGGAGCCTCGTCCGGGTTCCTCTCTGCCAAGAGGCAGAGAGTTCGACCGTCTAGCCGAGTCGTCCAAAAAGGACTGATTCTGAAATGAACTGCTACTCCCTCTTGAGGTGCAGTATTTATGATGTACGGAATAGTCCATTATTATTATTATTATGGGTAAGTTCCCATAGCACACACACACACACACACACACACACACACACACACACACACACATATATATATATATATACATATATATATATATATATATATATATGCATATATATATATATACACACACACACACACACATATATATATATATATATATATATATATATATATATGTATGTATGTATATATATATATATATGCATATATATATGTATATATATATATATATATATATATGTGTGTGTGTGTGTGTGTGTGTGTGTGTGTGTGTGTGTGCAGAAAAACGAGACATGTGTTCACGTGGCCAAGTGGTTGGAATGTTTGATGATCATGCCAGATGATGCATTCCGACCCAGAAAGTTTAACTAATGTCTACTCAGTACAGTTGTTGTATAAACCACAGGTGGGTTCTTCTGTGAGTGTTGGACGAGCATAAATGAATAATTCTTTTGAAATATTGCTCTTAGAAAGTGGTTGTATACAGCTGACAGTTTAGATATTTCTGAACGGATTTGGCGCCATGCATGACATCCATATGAAAGTCTCGATCTGAAGAAATGATTTAAAAAACTAATGGATGGTTGCTTTTGTTGAATGTAAATAGTCTTAATAATCTTTAGTAAAGACATGTTTATGAGAAACCTTGCCGCCGACTAGATCACTATAATCTATTGTTATTACACAAACAGCTTAGGGAATTTAATAAGATAAAATTGCTTAATTCATAGTTTGGACCATTTGTTTTGAGCATTACTTCCCAAGCCACACGCACTCTGTATTCACCGTAGAGAGACATGCATGTTCTGTATAAGGTTCATACGTTATCGACAGGTCTGAACTGAAAGTGGTACGTCTGTGATTTTCCTTCCTTTAAAAGACATTCCAACATAGAATCACAACGCTAGGAATTTCTTCTACTTACAACACAAACATATTAACAACAAACCCCTTGGAAATGGCTAATGGATTGGCTCGGGATAATTTAGGACAGTTTCCGCACTCTCTAAGCTTCCCAAAAAGGAAGGCTGTAAGTAAATTAGAAAAACTTGAAAATCGAATAATTTTTTCTTTGTCATATTCAATAGCACGCACACACACACACACACACACACACACACACACACACACACACACACATATCAATATATAAATATATATATATATATATATATATATATATATATATATATATATATATATTGTGTATATTTCGACAGTAATTGTTCATTAATGCATGCTTCATTAAATAATATAGACAGGTTTCGTCTATTTATTTTCCTTTCATATTTCGTCTTTCCTTTCATATTTCGTCTTTCGTCTTTCAACGATAATGTGATTGCATTATTGTATATATATATATATATATATATATATATATATATATATATATATATATATATGTGTGTGTGTGTGTGTGTGTGTGTGTGTGTGTGTGTGTGTGTGTGTGTGTGTGTGTGTGTTTCCAAACATCCGGATATACTTTATCAGTTATTAGTTAAATAGAAGTTTTCAGATCATAGGAATACTTTTGGGAAAAGCATAAACTGGTTACACAAATACAAGAGGTTTATCCTTCCGCAAGATATGTGCATAGTTACCATATTTCTGTAAACTATCGAAACAGAATTAAAGACAACAGTAAAATATGAAAAGCCAGGACAGTGACAATTGGTCTTTTTTTTAACCACAAAACGTTATGTCGTGACCGTTACTGATAAAAGTAATAAAAGTAAACTAGTAAATAAAAAAAACTATGCCCCTCAATATTTCTTTATCCAATATTCGTGCTCTTCGTACCAATTTCTGTAGTGTAGAATCTTTTCTATTGAAACGTTCTCCAGATATCTTAGCTCTCTGGCCTGACGATTGTGTCTAGCATGAAACAGCCTGTCGCCTCTAAGTGTTGATTTCAATGTTCACTTTTATATGTATATATCACAGCTGTTTGAGGGCTCCTATAGCTCCACTAAGCTTAAATGAAGTCAGTTCAGGTCTGCTATGGTAAAGAAAATTTTATATCAAGTAAAAATCATTGCGAAAATAGTAAAAGTCATTTTGTCACAGCCTATTTTCTCTGAAAAAATGGATTTTCATACTTTTATAGTGGTAAAGCAAGGTAAAATATTGAAAAATGACTTTTGTCATCATTTGAATAAAATATCAAGGAAACTTTTGATCTGAACACCAGGAAACTTGATATTTTCTGAAAGCAAACAATATGTTCTTCCATTTAAAAATAAAATGGACTGGTGTTCAAAAAAATTTTTCAGTGGGTAAAATGTGAAAAAATAGTGGAAATTTTGGATTTTTTCTAGTTCTAAACAAAATATTTCCGCAATAATGGGAAATTAACCTTTTTTTTTTTTGAAAATCAGCCTAAATCATAACCAAACAATTTCAGCCATAAAATTGAGAGTTTGAAGCAAAACAAAATTCTCAGGGGATCTTTGACGTCCTGAGAATTTTGTTTCGCTTCATAAGGCAAAATCTTCAACAATAAGACAAAATCTTAAAACGGTAATGAGGCAAAATCTTCAAAAATTTCAATATTTCAATCCATTATCTGGTGAAATGTCTATCATAATTCCATGAAAGTAGGTATTTTCTGAAAGCAAACAATATGTTCTTTCATTTAAAAGTAAAATTGGCTGGTGTAAAGGAATTAATTTCTTTTAGGGTATAAAATGTAAAAAAATAGTGAAAATTTTGTATTCTTTTTCATGTTCTGAAAAAAAAATCACCAATAACAGGAAATTAGCCAGTTTTTTGAATAATCATAAAGCATAAATAATTAAAAAATCAAAACAAAAAACACTATTTCAGGCATAAAATTGAATTTGAAGCAAAAAAAATAAATCATAGAGTGTCAAAAATGCAAAATCTTCAAAATTTGAAATTCTTATCATTTTAGTTCATTATCTGGCCAACTATCAGTCATAACCCCATGAAAGTAGGTATATTCTGGAAGCAAAAATTATTTTCTTTTATTTACAAAAAGTGTTTGCTGTAAATAACTCCCCATGTTTTTCATGGAGTAAAATGTGAAAAATAGTGTAAATTTTCTATTTTTTCTTGTTCTAAACAAAAATTTTCCCCAATAACAGGAAATTAACCAATTTCTTTTGATAATCAGAAAGCATAAATCATAATTGGAAACTGTCAACTGAATGCCACTTACCAAGGTCTTTCCTTTCAAGTGTGTGGGACACGAATCATTTTGAAATTGTGTGACAAAACACAAGCACTGTCACCAAAAAGGTGATTAGCAGCACAAGGCATCAAAGAAGCAAATGCAGGCAAGAATTGTTGATTTTTTAGAACAAACAAACTTTTTTTTTCAAATTGAATGTTTTTATGACAAATATTATTTTTAGATTTTACAAGAAAAAGACTTCAATGAAGTAGATGATGATCCTGCTTGAATCAAGTCAATGCAGCCTCAAACTCGGTTAAGAGCATCCGGATGCAGAGGCTTCATTCAGACAAGAAAAAACACCACCTTTGTAAAAGTCATTGCAAGTTTTACACTTTTGGAAACAGGGACAACGACAAACCTATCCGCTTCACCTTTAAGGGCATGCTTATTTATTAACAACTCTTGTTTTAAACCAGGGGCCCTGACACAGGCATACATATGCTGATCTTTTTTTTAATGAAGTGATGTAAACTCTCCCCACCTTCCTTGCTGAAAAGTCCTATACTTCAATGAATTCTGGCCAAATGAGGAAGATGAAAAATAAAATCATGGAGTTTTACGTTGATCAGTTATGATGGGAAATAGATGAGAAATTTTTCTCCGATTTTCTTACAACAAAATTCCAGATCATTCAGTTGGTGATCACTCAAAAATGTTTGCAGTACCATGATCTAATGAGCCTTTGAATACACTTCAAAAAGTTCTGTCAAATGGTGGTCAACATCAGAATATTGAGGGGACAAGACACTGCAAAGTTTTGTGAAGTTGTAAATGCCAGCCTTATCTTTGGACAAAATAACTTTGCAGTGATTGCCAACAAAAAGGCCACTGTGGTATGCCTGTCTTATGTCCATTTCCTGTAAGATTTGATCAATTTTTTTTTCTGTTAGCCCCACAGTGTTTTTCAGTTCCTGTTCAATGGATGAAATGGTGTCAGACAGCTGTTTTAAATGAGAATAAGCTGACTGTAGAATTTTTTGATGTTTCTGACAACTGTCAAACACTCTGCCTCGGCGGAGAGGAACTCGGACGAGGCTTTGCCGCAGGGAAAAGTTTCGTCCGGTTAGGTAGACAGTCCCTGAACCCGTGTATACGGGTTCTAATGGGCATATTTTTGGCCGAGCCTACGGGTTCGGAGAGCCCACATTAAGCCGGCCTTGTGCCACATTCGACACACTTGGGAGTGTTGTTAAATATCGACAACTATTTTCAGCTGCAAATTTGACAGGAAGTCCCCAACATTTGAGACAAGTGTATTCAACCTCAGACATGGCACCTGTGTCTTCATCCAAAAGACCCTCACACATCATGTGTTGTCACTGATCATGAGTCACACATAACCCTGTCATCTCTGTATGAATAAGTGTCATATGACACTGATTCTGCTCCATACGATTGAAGAGTCTCTGAACTTTTTCTTAGGGCGCTGACCTCTTTTCCTACTCATTGCGTTTTTGGCTAGTTGTTCTAGTTTGAGTGTCGCCGACGCCCTGCTTTTATGCTTCTCCACGATTTCAAGACGACTGAGAACATTTTGGATGTCCAGAAGACGCTTGCAGTACCCCTCATGTTCACTCTGGGCCACCTGTTTTTCTGCAAGCACGTCCCTTTGTCTCTGTTCAAGTTCCAAAATTTTCCTCACAGCTTCTGGGGTAATTCCCAATGGCCCGGGGATATTTTTCCAAAATCCTAAAAAACTTTGTAACTACTCTGAGAGTCACATGCAAAGTGGGAAGAACAACATTGTCCAAGGGCTTTATGGGGAAAACAGCACAGCCGCTGACTGACAAATGGTCTCTTCCTTTTTTCTCGGGCTTCCCTGCTTGCTGATCATCGACAACATTTTCTGCATAATTTAACACAGACATTAATATGGCGCAAGGGAATATCACGGGACTCAGGAGTGTGTGGACTCTTGGGGTGGTTTTGGAGATGATCCAAACTAACCGGGTCATAAAGAGAAGGGAAAGATGCAGATGCGCCTTGTTGTCTCAGAGTTGCATATAGGAATTTGTAATCATCTCCAAAAAGAACAGTGACAGAAAGTTCACATGTTTTGAAACTTGAGTCATGCATGCATTTAAAATCTTCTCAAAAATTTGACATGCCCTTCATTTGGTTTTCGTGTGCATCCTGAGCTGCAAACAAAGAATATATTTTACATGAAAATGCTGACCCACTAATGTTTGGAGGACAGACAGAGAAATGAAATTTCATTCTCTTGTCTCCTTTGTCACCCGAAAAAAGGATAAAAACTTTGTCTGCTTGACCAAAACAGTCACTGTCTTTTTGCAGCATGTTTTGAATTGTTTGGGTCATATATTCAAGCAGATTCTTCACCTGGGACACTGGCTCCTTCACGAATTTTCTTTCATCATCACCCTTATTTTTTGTGTCCATGAGTACAATTTTGGTTTAGAGTTCACTTTCAGGGCAAACAAGAGTTTTCTCATGAGAACGCATGGATAATTCTGAAAGAAAAAATTTTATTCCATAGGCTGCCAGGGTGGTATTCAGACGTCTCAAAGTTGCCCAAGGAAAATCAAGACAAAGTCTAAGGTTTACCGCCTGAACAACTGTTAAATGCAGCCAGATTTTAGATTTGAGGCATTGCGCTACAGAATTTTGGAAAACGTCATTTTTGTGGTGTTGAATGTGGTGTCCAAAAAGCAAACCAATTTCATGTAAATAAGTTTCTTTGTCAGTGTCTTTTTCATCGACGCTGGAAATTAACGCTGAGACAATATGCAACATCTTAGCCCGGAGATGCAAATTCTTAGATGTTATTTTAGAATTAGTTTTCTGTGCAACAGGCAAAGAAATAAAAATCCTGTCCTTATGGCTTTCATCCCAAAAAATAGATCCGGAATAGCCATCCACTGGGGAAAACTGATTCTTTTGGGATCAAAACTAAACTGCAGCACTTCTTGGACTCAAATCTATTAACCATTGTTGCATTCAAGTCTTCAATGCCTTCCACATCACCAAAATCTTTTGAGGCAGAAATTTTCTTGATTGAATCCTGGAGAATATTCGATTTTTTTCCCCTTGAAGGGCCTGAGTTGTCCGTTGTTTTGCAGACAATTGAGCAGAATATTTTCTCTTGCGGCTCTTATTTTTAGCTTTAAGATCGGCAATCACCTTCTCATAATCAGAGAGTGCTGTAAAGAAAGATTTCGGCTCTTCAACATTTTTCTGTCAGGGCTTTTATAATTTGACAAGCCCTGGTCTCAGTGTCGTGGATGTGGAAACTGAAGAAAAATCAGCCATGCTTTCAGCTGAGGATGAAATAGAAAGCTATGAATTATCACCACTTTCGGGACCACTAAAATATTAAATTTCTCACCACAGAAGACAATCTTCTTAGCAGCCATCTTAGCACATTTTCTGAATGCAACAACAAATGATTTGAGCCCGTTGAAATTTGCCTCGACTGTGTCAGAAACTCCGTACAAAACGCAAGACAGCTACAAGACATTCCTTATCCGAAAATTTTGACCGTAATGACCATACAATTTTGTGTGTAATTAATGCCGCATTGGCTACAGAGGTTATGGAAAAATCTTTAAAATAATCATGGGGCAAGTTTCAAATATATATATATATATATATATATATATATATATAGAGAGAGAGAGAGAGAGAGAGAGAGAGAGGTTAAAAAGAATTTGACACAAGTTCCCCCCACACACACACACCAAATAGCAACTCAGCGATAAGGAAGAGTTCTTCAAAATTCAAATTGTCTTTGACGGCTCTCAAAGCAATAAAAAACAATAAACTGTCATCATTTAGCTGGTGGAGATAAACCCCAACCACTTAACAAGTATGTGATGACCATTTTTAGTGCTTGCCGTGGCTTATGTTTTTCATCACTATGTGAGAAAGTCCAGATTGTTTGGTATCAGTTAAAGATGTGAAAAAATAAAGCTGCCCCTTGAGACCCCGCTTGATGCGGAGGATTATTGTTAACACCTATATGATGAGAAAGTCCAAACTTTGTTTTGATTTTTCATGTCTGTCGTGCGTGCGTGTTGAACTGTTAGTGAAACAAAATTAAATAAGTGAACCATTGTTTTTTTTATCTTATAATAGGCTTGTTTTTTTTATACCTATCATTCTTTCATTAATTCTAAAATAGCTTGATAAAGATAAACAAAAAGTAATTTTTTTTTTTTTTAACATATCCCCAGGTTTATTTAAAAAAAATGAATTAATAAATAAATAAATAACTCAACTGCACTTTTATTTCAAGTGTCACTGGCCCGGGTGACAAAAACACTAATAGACAGCACTGTTTTTTTCGCTATATACCTTTCGTATTTCCCATCACCGGGTCATGTAGTTGTTCATTTTAATCAATGATATTTACACCAACGTAAAGACAGAGGATTGAAGTTTGAAAAAAATTTTTGAAGTGAAAAAAATTATTTTTTAAATAAGAATAAGTGATTTTTCTTAGAAAATTGGCCATAATCTTTTTAATACTAACTCCCGAGTGACATTTTTCACAGCCAACTCGAAGATTTATTACCAGTGAATAATTCCATGTGCAAAAAAGTTGCACGTAATTGCGTTTTTCAAGGTCAGTTTCCATTCATCTTGATGTCATTTTCAGACAGCCAAGTCATCAAGGATTGAGGAAAACAGTTTGGCACAGGTTTGCTTTGAGAACTTTACATTCTATGAGGTGTTTAAAATGTTACTGACGAATGGGATTTTTCGCTGAATATTTTGTTTACGCGCCATGTTGCATTTTCCTATATGACAAAAACAAGGGTTTTAAACAGCCGTGATATATATATATATATATATATATATATATATATATATATATATATATATATATATATATATATATATATATATATGTATGTACGAGGGTTATTAAATAAATAAGGTGAATTTTTCGGTATAAGGACTTCTAATACAGATAGAAGCTTACTTTTTTTAAAAAAAAATTTTTCAACGTAGTCTCCCAGCACTGTCACACACTTTTCCCATCTGTGCACAAGATTCCGTATTCCCTCAGCGTAAAAATCTTGGGACTGATGTCTCAGCCAGTCGCTCACAACACTTTTGACTTCATCCTCACTTTTAAACTTCGTGCCTTTCGTGAACGCTTTCAAGGGACCAAACAGGTGAAAGTCTGAAGGGGAAAGATCTGGGCTGTAAGGGGGATGAGGGAGCAGTTCCCAACTCGTTGATGGTCTGCACCGTTTGGGCTGCTGTGTGAGGCCTTGCGTTGTCATGATGCAAGATGACTCCTTCTGACTGATGACAACTGCGTTTGTTCTTTATGTCTTTCTTGACCTGCCTCAGCAGTTTACAGTAGTTGGCACTGTTCACAGTGTTTCCTTTCTCAAGGAATAAAATGGTGATTGGGCCTTGCATATGCCAAAAAACGGTGAGCATCACCTTCCTCGTGGACCGCTGGGACTTGAACTTCTTCTTCACTGGAGAGCCTACGTGCTTCCACTCTATGAACTGCCGTTTGGACTCAGGCTCATAGTGCCAAACCCATGTCTCGTCACATGAGACCACCTTCTTCAGAAACTCATCACCATCCTTCTCATAGCGGGAGATACACTGCTGGGACAACTCGACCCTCCTCTGTTTGTGCTCTGCAGTAAGCATCTTTGGCACCCACCGGTAGCTGACCTTCGAGTAGCCAAGGTCATCATGGACAATTTTGTGTGCTGTCCCAACAGATAAGCTCAAAGTCCTTGCAATGTCATCCACTGTCACCCTTCTGTCAGACTGAATGAGGTCATTGACTGATTCGATCACCTCAGGAGACCTCACTTCTGTAGGCCTCCCAGGCCTGTCTTCATCCTCAACACTGCTCCGTCCTTCTTTAAACAATTTAGCCCAATTGTAGACATTTTTTGGCTGAAACATGTGGCACCATACACAGTTGACATTCTCCTATGAATTTCAACTGGTTTGCACCCTTCAGCAACCAAAACTTGATAACTGACCGCTGTTCAATCCTGGAGCATGCTTCTTGGTCGGCCATCTTTGTTAATCGCCCAAACTCCCCCAAATTTTTTTTAATCTGCAAAAGAAATTAAATCCATGTGAAAAAGAAATAAAACAAAAAATAAAAAAGAGTAAGCTTCTATCTGTATTAGAAGTCCTTATACCGAAAAATTCACCTTATTTATTGAATGACTCTCGTATATATATGTATATATAAAATACGAGAGATTATTGGAAGTGAATGAGAATAACGAGGAAGGAACCGAAAAACCAATATTAAACGAATACGTATATATATATATATATGGAGATAGAGAGAGGGGGAGGGAGGGAGGGTGGGAGAGGGTGTCCCAAAATAATGCATACAAATATTAATAGTCAAGAATACATTACCGTGATATGAGAATTTATATGTATGAAAATATGCAAAACAGATGGATTGGAAGAAGAGGGACATTTGAAGACCCACCTAGATCACCAGATTTGGCACCCTTGGATTTCTTTTTGTGGGGGTTTCTAAAAGACAAAATTTACAGCAGGAAAGCTGAAACAGTTGCTGAAATGAGACTAGCAATTAAAGAAGAATGTGCTCAAATACCAAAGGAAATGTTAATGGACGTTTGTAAGTCTATTATTTCAAGATATGAAAAGTGTATTGAACAGAACGGCTACCAGTTTGAGCGCTTGATGTGAACTCATCATTATATGAACATTCTGTTATTGCCCTAAGTAACTTTTATCTTAAAATTAATTTTCTATGTTTTTTGTATATTTTACTCTCAAATTCTTTAAATGTGTATTCATTCTCTTGCATTAATCTTATTTACAAGTCAAAATACATAAATTGAATAAGTTATAACGATTCAAAGAGTGTATACATTTTTTGGGACACCTGTATATATATATATATATATATATATATATATATATATATATATATATATATATATATATGTGTATGTGTGTGTGTGTGTGTGTGTGTGTGTGTGTGTGTGTGTGTGTGTGTGTAATCGTTTAGTATTGGTTTTTCGGTTTCTTCTCATCATTCTCTTTCACTTCCAATGATCCCTTGTGTTTTAGTGGCATTATCGACTTGCTTGATACTTGGTGGGAACTGATTTAAAAAAATTATATATATATATATATATATATATATATATGTGTGTGTGTGTGTGTGTGTGCGCGTGTGTGTGTGTGTGTGTGTGTGTGTGTGTGTGTGTGAATCATCATCAATTCACCCCAATCAAGGCGATAATGCCCCTAAGACACAATGGGGCTAGTGAGAGTAAAAATAAAAAAAAATTAGATGAAATTGGAAATCCAATATTAAACGGGAAACAAGTGATCAGCCTGTACTCCCGTTCTAAAGACCAGGGAGGATATATTTCTAAAGAAGTAATAGATTTATTTTGATCTATAAATGTTAGATTAAAATAAAGCCATTCCTTCTTAGCAATTTCAAATAAGAAAAAATATATAGCAATTTACGACATAAAATTTCACAGGAAACGGACCATTCCGCTATCGTGGTTC
>OZ038484.1:38918841-38963841 GCA_964036315.1 Acanthosepion esculentum
TGAAAAAAGAATGTTAACAACAAATACTTTTTCACACCCAACCCAGTTCTGCGGAATCAGAATCAACGCTGAGTTTAAGCAAGCGAATGAGTCAATTGGAGTAAAGTGCCATGCAGATTAAAATTTTTCCCACTTGTGACGAATGCAGCTATCGATTTTTTTTGCATGCTAGCATGCTAGTTAACATTCGGGTCAGTCAGCTGTTGGCTCTCATGGTGGCCAATAGAATCTTCCTGCCTATTAGTGGCAGCCAGCTATAGGCTCTCACTCTGGCCAGTAGAAAATGGCCGCAAACTACATAAAAACTGTCGTAGAAGCATGAAAAAATCGATTATTTCCACTATCGATGTGAGTTGGGAAATGCAAAGTCGGTCTTGGCCTTCCCGCTAACTTGGAGCATGTGCATGTAAATTTTGGTTCAAATCCGTCGAAAATTGCGGCCGTGCATTCATTGCACACACACACCCACATCCTGCCTTTTATATATATGTATAATAAAATGTTTATCAAACCAGCATATTTTACCTTTATTAAAACTTAATCACAGATGAAGAGAAAACAGAAAAAAGACAGAACTTCGCTATTTTCTGTTTTGTTTGGATCGAGTCTGACATTACATTATATCGCAATCCTCCTTTGAATCTACCCTTGAATCTAACATGTCAATCTAATAAAATCAGTACGTATTTAAAACAGCCCCAGATTAACAGAATACCTCCCCACTACATCGACTGAATACACAATAATGCAAACATTAGAACACTTCCTACTAGAAAGACACATTCACAATTACGAATACACATTACCATGCGATTCAAGCTTATATATAGTAGAGTTTTTACAAACTTACATACATATAGAATTATCTACGGTTTTAATGCACGGGATACTTGACTGACCAATGAGAATCGATCCAAACAAAATTGAAAATGCCATAATTCTTTCCGTTTCTCTCAACTTCGGACGAAGCTTTTATAAAAGTGAAACATGTTAGATTGTTAAACGTTTCCTATTTGTTCTTTATTTTTATCGGACTGTCGAATTCCGATCCATATTTGCTCTGCATTTGATTTCTAATTAAGTCAACATTATGAGCATTAAAATCTCCAAATAAAACATATTCGCAGATGATTGTTAAGAGATCGAAAGATAGATAGATAGATAGATAGATAGAGAGAGAGAGAGAGAGAGAGAGAGAGAGAGAGAGAGAGAGTTCAATACTGTTGGGTATTTTATCTAATACACAGTAGTTCTGTGAATAAGAGGGTGCGATAAAAGAAATGGTAAAAGCCAACAGTGTGTAATAATTAGTCTAAAGCATATGAAAGAATAATACGGTAACTCAACTGACAATTCCCTTGCTGTTGGAAGAGTCTCCTGGATATAAATACCAAGATCATGCATATGTACCCTAGAATTGTTACGACAAAGAGGAAGAGTGAATGGAATAGAGAATTCACTGTTAGTGATGGAAGAATTTAAATTAGATTCCCAGAGAGCTAAGATAAATGGAGAACATTTGAATAGAAAAGATTCTACACTACAGAAATTGGTACGAAGAGCACGAATATTGGATAAAGAAATATTGAGGGGCATAGTTTTTTTTATTTACTAGTTTACTTTTATTACTTTTATCAGTAACGGTCACGACATAACGTTTTGTGGTTAAAAAAAGACCAATTGTCACTGTCCTGGCTTTTCATATTTTACTGTTGTCTTTAATTCTGTTTCGATAGTTTACAGAAATATGGTAACTATGCACATATCTTGCGGAAGGAAAAACCTCTTGTATTTGCGTAACCAGTTTATGCTTTTCCAAAAAGTATTCCTATGATCTGAAAACTTCTATTTAACTAATAACTGATAAAGGATATCCGGAAACACACACACACACACACACACACACACACACACACACACACACACACACACACACACACATATATATATATATATATATATACATTAATGCAATCACATTATCGTTGAAAGACGAAATATGAAAGGAACTTACTTAAAATAAATAGACGAAACCTGTCTATATTATTTAATGAAGCATGCATTAATGAACAATTGCTGTCGAAATATACACTATATATATATATATATATATATATATATATATATATATATATATATATATATATATATATATATATATGTAGTAATAATACAAAATATGGTAATCCATATAGAATTTCCAGGAGGATATAGATCTAGGGAGAGCTCTATGTCAAGAGACAGGGCAAAATTATTATTAATTAATGAATATCAAACATTTAAAATCCTATAGGTAATAATTTTTATTTCATGAGAGTTTAAAAAAAAAACAGCTCTCACTATTCAAGAGTTACAACCAAATGAGATAGTAATATTTCCTGATTTTAACCTGGAGTAACTTTTTCTATTTTGTTTTTTTGTAGGTCAATTAAAGTGTCACTTCCCGGAACTTTTGTCTAGGTTCAGTGCTTTCGGTGCCCGGCTTTTTGGTCGGCTCAGAGTGGGGTCTGTTCTTTTTCTCACCAGTGTTCTCCTACCTCGGGCTAGACTCGGCGAAGTTTGTCCTTTCTTGTCTTTGAGTGATATGCCGTGTAAGACGAGGGAAGATCGGTCCCGAGCTTTCCATCCCTGCTACAGTACTTTCTTCATTGCATAAAAACCGTCGTAGGAACTGGAACCTTGGATATGACCTCACATTCTTCAACCTTTCTAATTACAAGTCTCTTCAGGACATACTGTATTTTCCGGTTTACAAGGCGCACATTTTTCGTAAAAAATATACCCTGAAGAATACGTGTGCGTCTTCCAAGACGAATATAAGGCAACGCCTAGGCTGAAGTAAGCTTGGACATAATTGGATTGATTGGTAGGGACGTGGATTTATATGTTGAGTCATTAAACTATAATGTTAGCTATCTGTCTAATTCAGCCTTTTATATCATGTAACCGCAGCAATTAGCTGTTACAAGTATTTCCAAGACTATAAACATTTCTGGAGCCGAGCAACAAGTTTAAACATGTTTTGTTTATTAGCAACGGCGGGAGACTTTCTGCTCTTGACTAGTATGTCATTGCCATGCAAACAAACTCGGACGAGTGTTTATTGTAAACAATACGTGGCGTCAGTATATGATGGACGTATGGTGACTGTGTTTTTGTATGGGAATGACCTTTTTTTTTTTGAAATTTCTTTCCAATATTAGGATGCGTCTTCCAAACCGGAAAATACGGTAATTGATTATGGCCGTTTCTGTTTCTTTATTATCTTTGAACTGGCATCACATCTTTGGAAGAGGTGGTTTCTCATTGCCTTCTCCCTTCTAAATTTAGAGTAGACCTTCTCCTAGATTGGGGCTTACGATCTTATCACGTTTAAACACCTGTCCTCGTACGATCAGCAAATTCGAGCCTGGTCAGTACGTAGATGGGCGACAGCTTGTGTGCGTGTGGTGTGTTGAACAACGGCTCGGGATTGGAAATCGGAGAACGGTGTTCCAATTCCAGTCGGGTTCATTATATTTACTTACGCGCAAGTACCCCAAAGTCTGAATTCACATCTTTTCCTACGCGTTATAGGTTAATTAGTGGAACTTGCGTCAATAAATCATTATTATCTAAAAAAAATTCTTAGAATCTAAAATATTTTCTGGTTTTAAATGATCGACAAAAGGTTGATAAACAGTAAAAATAATCAATCAATCAACTCAATCTAACAGTAGAAATTTTAATCACAAGAAGAGTTGTACATTAAGTTAAATATTAGTATTATTATTATAACCCATTTAAATAAAGCTTTCTTTATTTCATTTGATTTTTTAGTAGATACCCAATACAAGGCACAAGAGTCACTCAAGGGAGATTTTCACTGAACCAGGTTGTTGTATAGTCGTAAGACGAGGAACTAAATGCAGATTACGAGGATATATAGGATAGATAACTGTTGACCCTAAACTTGAAAAGGTTAAGATTGTTGGGATCTGAGAAGCATCATGCCGGGAGCCTGTTTCACAAAGTAGTGGTTCTCGGAAAGAAATTGAGTTGAACTGAATTCTTACCAAAGAAACACAAAGAGAAAGACGACGATTCGACTGTGTGTACATGGTATAACGGGTCTTATATGTAAAGGTCTGAATTTGTGGAACTAAGAAATGTAGCTCGTCTAAATATTTTCACTGGAAATAGCGATAGTGTAGCAACAAGTTTGCGACGTTTTGTCTGTGGGAAATTGACTGTAGGCTTGAAAATAATTACCGTATTTTCCGTCTTACAAGACGCTGCGGCTTAGAAGACGCACCCTAATATTGGAAAGAAATGTCTAAAAAAAATCATTCTCATACAAGAACACATTCACCATGAGTCCCTCATATACTGGCGCTACGTATTGTTTACATTAATCACTCGTCCAATTTTGTTTGTATAGCAATGTTATACTAGTCAAGAGCAGAAAGGCTCCCGCTGCTTAAACAGAGCATGTTTAAGCTTGTGGCTCGGCTCCAGGAAGGTTTATAGTCTTGGAAATAGATTATAGCTTAATGACTCAACATACAAATCCACGTCCCTATCAGGCAATTCAAATAGATGACTGTCCAAGCTTACTTGAGCCTGGGCGTTGCTTTACATTCGTCTTGGAAGACGCAGCCGTATTTTGCAGGAAAAAAATGCGTCTTGTAAACCGGAAAATAAAGTAATTACTCACCGTGTAGACGCTTTTGAACTCCAGGTTCGTTAGGCTGAGACGTTAGGACTGGACTTCTCCAGCCTAGCTATGGCAGAAATATTGCATGTTTGGTCTAATCTAAATCTTGCAATGATAAAGTATTGCCATAGAAGTGTCGATACTTTCTCGACTGACACAAGTAACCGACCTTTTCTCCAGCATCTTTAGCGGTGCACCGTATGTATGGGTTCCACGTTGAAAGTACAACCGTTTCTCATGACTGGAAAAAATTAAGACTGAATTGCAAGTAATTTGGTTTCATAAATTGTTTCACTGTTTACTAGTGTAAAAGCATAATTTCTGAAAAAAAATGTAGACGGAATTGAGGAAACATGGGATCTGAAGCGAGGGCACGTGACTTGGAAATATGAGAAACGCTGTTTTTAGTTTTTTGCTTCCTGCTCATTGAGATATTTCCCCAGCGGGATTCTAGAATTTGAATTTTCTTACAATCCCAAATTTTGCGTCATGAAAGGGAGAATTGCAAATGTCGCCTATCTGTTAGGAAATAACCAAAGGCAAAGTCTTAGTCTCAAAACAACGGTCATTGCCCACTGTGTTTCATTAATCCGTTCTTATACACGTTGATCTGAAGGAGGATTTCGTTTCGTTTTGCACTGGCCAACATTTATAACGTCATCAGTCATATGGCACTAATTAAATTGAAACTGGCAACCGATATGAAGATTTCTTATACTAATAAAGTTCTGTCAGCCATGAATGTCCCGGCTTTTCTATGGGTTCGTACGCAGAACACTTTGTTAGAATGTAAGTATCTACTCTACACCCAAGTAAGGACCTAGCCTACAATTACATACATTAGAATACCAAATGTATGCAAGAATATGCATGTGTAAACATGTGTATGCGCGTGTGGGTGTATATATAAGAGTGTTTGTACGTGTGTGTGTGGATGAAAAAACAAAGAGAGAGAGAGAGAGAGAACAGGGTGTGAGAGGGATAGAGAGATATAAAATTTGATTTATGATCAAGATTAAGACTTGAACCTTCTCCGCAGGTACGGAAGATGTCCCACAGAAATAAGATTTGATTGGTTAGTTGAAATAAAACTATCTCAGCCACAAGGTAATATTGCGATCCCTCATATATGCTAGAATATAAATACACGTGAATATGATAATGCGTGTATAAGTGTGTGTGTGTGTGTTTGAGAGAGAGAAAGAGAAAAAAGAGAGCGATGATAAGGTTATGATGTGAGAGAGAGAGAGAGAGAGAGAGAAAGACAGGGAGAGATGATAAGGTTATGATGTGAGAGAGAGAGAAAGAGTGGGAGAGATGATAAGGTTATGATGTGAGAGAAAGAAAGAGAGAGAGAGATGGGGGAGATATGATAAGACTATAATGTCGGGGTATGAGCCTTCTGCCAAGATACGGAAGATATTCCACAGTGATAAGATTTGATCACTTTGTCGGAATATTAATATCCATCTCAGCTACAGGTAGGTTATAATCTGCAATAGTTGAATAATCCATATATCAGGTGTAATAGCAAAATTATCCAAATCGTGTAACAGCTTAACTGGCTCTCTCATAAAATGTTTAATATCTAAAAAACATTAAACTGAGTTTCTTTTTTCTAAGTTTTTAGATAAGACGCTTAGCCATCTTGATACCATTTGTCGTAAGAATTACTGGAGCCCTTATTCAGCTAGAAAGAGAACAGGTTAAAATCGTTTTGTTTCAGACCCACTCTCTTCCCAACTGGAAAAAGATCATTTAGGTCTTTAGTAATAGTACCAACATTCATACATTGCCTTCTATCTTCAAACTCTATTCAAGAACCATCAAGAGAAACGGTGAATAAGTTTAAAAAAGAAGGAACAGTAGAGAAGAAAACTGGATCAGAAGGCCACAACAGGAATAGGGACCATCATTTCAACTTAGAGTTAAAGAGATCAATTAGAAAAGATCCAACTCAATTCATGA
Organism: Acanthosepion esculentum; assembly: GCA_964036315.1. Taxonomy (NCBI): domain Eukaryota; kingdom Metazoa; phylum Mollusca; class Cephalopoda; order Sepiida; family Sepiidae; genus Acanthosepion; species Acanthosepion esculentum. Next base: position 38,925,506 of record OZ038484.1, read on the forward strand.
GACGTTTGACCCATGAGAGAGGAGTTTCAGTTATAACCGTCCAAAGAACAGTGAAAATGAAAATGAAAATGAATTCGTATGTGAAACGTGTGAGGCACCTTGTTACTCTAGGACCGAAAGTTAGGTTAGAGTGGGCGAAGATCATCTTGAACATGTTGGAAAATAATCCTGGAATAATATATATATATATATATATATATATATATATATATATATATTTGAACTTTATTTCAATCCTTCATGAGCTTCCGATCCTTAGCTATGTTTAATTAATGATGAACATGCCATTTTCGTTTATTATCGATTTCATCACGATTTTTCCGTTAAAGTTGGAGAGTAATTATACATTCTTATTGCTCAAAGTAGACTACAATAGTGTTGTAAAAACGTCGGAGAATTCCAATAAGATATCTTTAATCATTTCCAAGATTCAATGGTTCAAAGTTTAATCTAACAACTGAACAATTTTGCTGTTACACCCGATATGTAAGAATATATATTTGTAAACAGGTGTAAATGCGTGCGTATACTTGTAAGGACCTCTCAAGGTTGAGGGTTACCGAGTGAGATTGTTGATAGGGAGGGGGAAAGAAAATGCTGGCTGTGCCTATTAGGACGATATGTAAGATTGATATCGTTTGGCCTTCGATTTGAAGAGTTTAAGGTTGTAGTGGCCAGGGAAGCATCCTCTCAGGAGTCTCTTTCACAAAGTAACAGTTCTCGTTAAGAAGCTGTCTGAATGGAACTTACTACTTGGAACGTGGATGGTTTGCCAGCGTCTTTACGTCATGGCGGGTCCGAGCTCTGAATGTATTGGCTGGTAGGTCTAAGTAATGAAACTCGTTCGAAGAATTGCCATCGTAATGGTGATAGAGTTGGGAAAGGCTAGATTCAAGTGTTTGTGTATGTATGTGCGTGTGTATGTGTGTGATTATATTTGTGTGCACGCGCATGTGTGTGTGTATGAGAGAGAAAGAGAGAGAGAGAGAGAGGAGGGAGAGAGAAAAAATGATAAGGTTTAGCGTAACGTTGTGATAAAGTGGGGGACTCACGCCTTCTGTACAGACACAGAAGATGTCCCAGAGTGATAAGATTTCTTTGGTTTTTCCATTTACAAAATCTTTTCATTCATCCCGATGTATGTATCTTCTTTCCCTGTTAATATGGTTCCCTGTCACTTAAATCAGATATTTTGATTCGTTGATTTCGCCTGGTTCCCGGCGACATGAAAACGCTGTTAAATCAATCCCTACTTCCCGTTAATATTTTTTTTATCAGTTTTGTCTATTATCTAGTTGAATTTTCCGCGATATTTTTTATTTCGTTGCGCTTCGAAGAGTTGGACGTCCTCCCTTAAAAACCAGCAATTTCCTCTTTCTGCCATTTCCTAATCTTTTAGCCCAGATCCTTACACGGCGACTTACTACTTCTCTTTCGTCTTTGTCATTTTTTTCTTCTTTCTATGGTTTTATTTATTTGACTTTCTTTCACAGATATCACTTTCCTTGCTACTTCCACTTTATTTTCTATTGTAACAGGATATAGTCCTTCTTTTGTTCGTTTTCTTTCTTTCTTTCTTTCTTTCTTTCTTTCTTTCTTTCTTTCTTTCTTTCTTTCTTTCTATTCCCTGTCTTACTGTTTATCTCTTTCTCCTCTATTGTTAATTTGAAGTTTTGTCCCATTCCTTGCACTTTCTTTCTTTCTTTCTTTCTTTCTTTCTTTCTTTCTTTCTTTCTTTCTTTCTTTCTTTCTTTCTTTCTTTCTTTCTAGATACAAATCCGTCTGATTGTTTATCTGTTCTTCGTCTAGTGTCAATTTGAGTTTTTATCCTTTTCCTTGCATATTCTTTCTTTCTTTCTTTCTTTCTTTCTTTCTTTCTTTCTTTCTTTCTTTCTTTCTTTCTTTCTTTCTATTCCCTGTCCTATTGTTTATCTCTTTCTCCTCATTGTTAATTTGAAGTTTTGTCCCATTCCTTGCACTTTCTTTCTTTCTTTCTTTCTTTCTTTCTTTCTTTCTTTCTTTCTTTCTTTCTAGATACAAATCCGTCTGATTGTTTATCTGTTCTTCGTCTAGTGTCAATTTGAGTTTTTATCCTTTTCCTTGCATATTCTTTCTTTCTTTCTTTCTTTCACGTTTATGACGAATTATACATTTTCTTTTTCTTTCGTTTCTCTAGATTCTATGACAATAGTCTTTCTTTCTTTCTTTCTTTCTCCCAATTCTATGACGAATAATAGATTTTCTTTTTTTTTCTTTCGTTTCTCTAGCTTCTATGACAATAGTTTTTCTTTCTTTTTTCTTTCTTTCTTTCTTTCTTTCTTTTACTATACACATCTGTCTGATGCTTTTATCTCTTCCTCCTCTAATTTTCGTTTCACTTTTGTCGCCCGTTTTCTTCTCTATAGTTCTTTGTTTTCCCATTTCCTCTCATTAATATATACATTTAATGTTAGGCTCCACCGTTATGTGCTGATTTATTTGGACGAGCATTTTCATTTTTTTACATTTTAAAACGATTTTTACAACTCGTTTGCTCTTCAGACTTAATAAAGTAAAAATTTTATGTGATGAAATCCACACCCAAGAAAAACAAACAAACATACAAAAAAAAAAAAAATGTAAAAATTGTGACATTTTAACTCTGGAAATAAATTCTCTTCTTTTTTGCAATGGCTAAATATTAATATCCAGTGATGTAATAAAATCCGACAGACGCAATGAAAAATCTACATTACGATAAACTGACATAATCACGATCAAGGAATCGTCAACCTGTTTAGTTATTATGTGAATTAAAGGAAAGTTCGAACATTTGAGTAGTAAATTGATTTAAATTGTTCATAGATATGCATTCTTTTTAAAAGATTGATTAGAAGATCTGAAGAAGATTATTCAGTCAGAAATTATGGAACAAGCAAGAGCAATGCCAACATTTCACTTGGTGAGTGCGCGTGTTCTGATTGGATAACGAAAAGGCAGCATATAGCATATATGAAACAGTACGCCTCGAGGGGAAAATGGAGTCGTTTTACTTGAAAAATCATCAAGCGGAAAGACGATATCTTTGTATCTAATTAGCAACAAAAATCCACCTAGAAGGTGCAAATCAAGGAAAATTATTAGAAAATATTTATCTTGGATAAATCTCAAAGCCCTCATTTTTTCATAAAAGAAATAAATATCGATCTTTCCATAAAAAAATAGTTCTCTGCACTATGTCTTTAATGGGGTACTTGGAAAGTGGAAATTACCGTATTGGTTATCTCCCCTCTCCAATGCGCATATTAAACATTAGTGTATCTGTGATACACTAATACCTTAGAACGGAAGGAAGGTCAGGGATAGCAGAAAGAAATCAACGCCAAATGCAATGTGCTCGAAAGGATTTTATATACAAACATGTCATACATGTAATTATATATAAATATGTATGTACCTATCACTATTTGTTCCACGTAGAGAAACTATAACACATATGGACAAAACAAGCACTGTCAAAGGGGGGAAAAGGAGAGGGTCTAACTTGTAATGTCCTATTTTCCAAGGGGAAACGATCAGGTCAGATGATGTCTTTTATGGTCCTTGTGTCGACCACGTAGTTTTCATTCTTTCTTTTACCGCTGTGGGCTATCACGTCTGCCTTCCCCGTGGTCTACAAGCAAATGCACTTCGTCACCTCACGAGCTAGTAATTTCCCTACTGAAGGCACTCACCAGTCGTTATCTGACCCTCGTAAATTCATTGTACCAAAGGGAAGACAATAATCATGTGTATTCCTCACCTTCTTGAACAATTTAATAAAAATGTCAAATGAGTCGTAGCAGTAAAATATAGTGGAAAGATATTGAATTTTTATTTATTTATTACGGTATACCAACCTCAATGGGTTATTAAATGCCGTTCTTATGAAAATCAGTTTGGTTTCATTGACGTATTTTGTAAAGAGGATTTTCGTTGAGATTCAAACGTACTGCTGGTAATATTTTTTTCAAAAATGTATTGGTGGTATTTTTACTATAATGATCTATTTTTATACTTTCATAGCGTTTTGACCCCAGTTTAGGGGTTAACTATTTACCTATAGCTGAGACCATAACAGGTGCTACCAGCCCAGGTCAGGTTGGATCTGGGAACTACAGCAATTAAGAAGTGTTCCACGCTGATGAAAACGGCCAGATCGAAAGCCTTGCTGCCGGATATGTAGTTTATCGTCATATCCAGGCAGATATTTAATTTTAATATGGTTGTTATTATCATCATTATTTTTATTTTCGTCACTATTTAATGAGACCGACTAAAATTGTAAAACAATTACAGAATGCATGGTTTATGATACATTAAGTGAACAAAAAGTTGAAAACACGGACAATTTTATTTTTTAACCACTGTAATTTGAGAACAGTATTTTTTTGATTTGAACATGAGCTACTGAAAGTTAAAAAGTTGTGTCCCTTTAATTGTTTTTATCAGTAGAAGCAAAGATGGCAGAATCTGAAAACGATCGCAGTAATGAAAACTTAGAAATCCAAAATTTCAGGATTGAGGGTCCGGATCCGACCGAAAATGTTTTTAATTTGCTCACAGAGTTGGCCTGATTCCCAAATGATATGATATGTTGGGCTATAGCCTCCAAGAGTTAAGTTGGAATAGTGAAACACACTGACATACGGATTTATTATATAGATGTGTATGTTTCATTAAAGAAGACTGACAAATTACTATGATTAAGTTATTTTATTTCATTTTTCTTGTCTTCCTATAAGTTTGGATGAAGTTTTATTACTTCATCAGCTTCCAGTTGGGATAATGAGTGGTGTAGAATTTCAATTTCGGTCTTCTTTGTAAGGAGGTCAGATTTAGGCTGGGGATGGCAATTTGGTCCTAGATTCAGGAATTCCATATGGTCATTTTTTAATTCATGGCTGAATAGGTTTATATATCATTGCAATTGGGAAGTAGAATATTTCCTTGGTATAAGTTACAAGTTGGGTCAGGAGAGTGGCTGCTGGAAGACCCTATGTCTGGCAATAGGACTAACTTTTCACTAAGCAGGAGAACCGATTCAGGCAATTTCTGTGACCACATCATCCCTTATATCTGACCACCTAACTCCCCAGACTGCAGCTCCCTTGATAGTTATGCGTGGGGCGCATTTGAGCAAGAGATCAACAAAATTCCTTGTAACACTAAAGATGAACTGAAGGCAAGGATTATGATAGCATTCACGAACTTAAACAAAGAGATCGTCCAGAAGAGTTGCAGGAGATTCCGAAGTCATCTGGAAATCGTGGTTGAAGCCAATGATTTATTTAATGATTTTGTTTATTGAATACATTTACTCTTTAGTATTTTAAAATATTTTTGATAAATATATCTGTTTGAATGAGATATCAATGTTATCTACATTTTAGCCTTAAATTAGACAACAAATTATCTATCGAATCCCATATATATATATATATATATATATATATATATATATATATATATATATATATATATATATATATATATATATATATATATATAAACACTATGGACATATGAATCAACACTGTATGGTGTCTGTTAGTTTTACACTTCGGAGCATCTTCGGACTTACTGATAAATATTCAATCTAGATTCCATGACAGTAAATTACCGTCACCATTATTCCTAAACAACAACAACAACAAAAAACAAAAAAATAAAGGAATTTCTGGTTTTCTGTTTATTACATTCCTCAATGCAAGAGTGACCTCGATACACAGTCTGTTATATATAGAGCCAGCACTTGATCTGAAAATCGCATTGAAGCGAGACACTGACAGTTACCATCCAGTGTTCATTTCTAAGTCCACACTGTCTATATTGATAAACACTCTATCTCCGATATTGAGCACTCTCTCGTTATAAATATAGTACATTTGAAACAGTAATGCAAACACACGTACGCACATACACACACGCATACATATGTATATGTTTTCTGTCTGTGCATATATAAAATGCATGTATGTATCTGTGTTTATGTATATATATATGGGTGTATGTATGTATATATATATATATATATATATATATATATATATATATATATATATATATATATATATATATATATATATATATAAGCACTGTGAATGTGTTCATTTATATACAAAATTTCAAAATTTATATTTAATATAAAAAGAAATACGTACTTGAATAAATATTAGTTTGGCACAAAACGTTCCGACGTCATCTTTTGCACTCTTGTAAGGAAATTTGAGTAGAGTCTTTGAAGTTTTTTTTAGCTCTTTATTGCCTGTGTAATCAACTGTAATGCGTCGTTTATGAAGTTGAGAATAAAATGACAAGTAAAATTATGGGCAAGAACAGATGGTAGAACTTAAATTTGGACAAGATAGTCGCTGACATATAACTAGGTTTATTTATTCGAGAAAAAAATCACATTCAAATCCAGTATAGCCTTTCAACGTTTGAATTCAAACAAAATCTAACGGTGGTGAAAAAAGCTTCTTTTTGTATTCGGTGGAATTGGAGGAAATTTTAGACAGAAATAATTGTAAGCGGGACAAAATAACTGTGTAAAGCTATAGCGAGCAATTGACTCGTTTGAAGAACGCATCGGAGAGAATATAACAACAGCTCTTTCTTTGTAAGGAAGCTGGTCGATGGTTTTGCTGCATAACAACGCCTGTCCCCATGCTGCAAATGTCACGCAGCAAATGATGATGGATATGGAATGGTAAGGCAGCGTATTCTGCAGTTACGCCACTTTCAGAATACCAGTTTCAACACACACACACAGACAAAGACATCGTCTGATGATCGCTTAAGGCGTGCAACTGCTAGGCTTTATGCATTGTTGATTACTATGACCACTCTGTTTCTCTCTCCCCGTCTCTCACTCTCTGTATATATATATATATATATATATATATATATATATAGTTAAATTTATAGTTGGTATAAAATGACAATTGGAAAAAAATCTGAGTAGCTCTTGGGCCTTGCCTAAGGTGAAAAGTATTGTTTGATATATATATATATATATATATATATATATATATATATATATATATATATATATATATATATATATTTATATATATATATATATATATATATATATATATATATATATATATATATATATATATATATTAGAATAGATCCTAAGGAACTAGACAAACCTACCTAGGTTTCACCTAAACGGATCTTTAAGGTAAACTAAAGTTTTCACCTAAAGGGATATTCAGGTAAACTACTATTAATATATATATATATATATATATATATATATATATATATATATATATATATATATATATATATATAATGTAAATCTATTTAAACTCGGTGGGTGAAAATACCTGGATAGCACAATTTTTAAAGAAATTGGCATCCGAGGAAAAATGGAAAAAAAAGAAGAAAGCATCAGAAATCTCTGAACATGGCGAAAGAAATCGTCCAGAAAATTATACTTCTGGTACAAAGAAAAAAAACAGCGAGTAACAAGTTAAAACGAAGAGTGATCAATACGCTATATATATATATATATATATATATATATATATATATATATATATATGTGTGTGTGTGTGTGTGTGTGTGTGTGTGTTTTGAACAATATTAAAAAATTCAAATCTTCAGACACACTGTATTGTATATTAATATTCTTTCATTTTTATCATTTCAGTTAGATTCTTAGACTAGTGATATAAGGCCATATATATATATATATATATATATATATATATAGAGAGAGAGAGAGAGAGAGAGAGAGAGAGAGAGCGAGAGCGAGAGAGAGAGAAAGAGAGAGAAAGAGAGAGGGGGATAGAGAGAGAGAGAGGAGAGAAAGACCGAGAAACAAACGGACTGAAAGAGGTTGATGGAGAGATAAGAAAATGGAGGGAGAGAGAGAGTCGGCTACATTTGAAGGTTATACTGACGCTAACAACAATTTCATTTTTTTGAAGTGCTGAGTCACTCCTATGGATAGACAGAATATCAACAATAAGGATATAAAACATTAAATCTAATTAACGATTGACCAGTTGTTTTCCTCTTTTGATAAACAAGATTTGGTCACGATGACGGATTGAATGAAAACAAACGGTTATTACAGATGTTGAGAAGAAGCAGACGCGTGAAGAAGTGTGCAAAAGGATGTTCGAAACTTAGTGATTGGTTAGTCGGTACAAGCCAGTAAATAGACTAAGCTGCTCGACTTAATTCCAAATATTGCCTTGAATTTTTAATCTTTATAGTTTTCTTGATACTTGTCCTGAACTTAACAAAGAAGATGTTTTTTTTTCACTTTGCGCATGCGTCTACCATCATTAGCGGTTTCGTTCAGCACGTGGACATCAAAGATTGTAGATCTCCAGAGAAGAAAAAAGAATGGTGGAGTAAGGCATATTTTATTTGTTTTGTCTTGGCTGCTTGTTATTTATTTTAGCATCAGTTCACTTTTTTTTTTAGGGAAAAGGATTGTAGTGCTTCTATCTCTATTTTTTTTTCATTTTGTCGACATAATTTCTGAGGGCGAACTCGTAAAATCTGAGCGTTTATCACAAAATGGCAGTTTTTATGAAACTCTTAGCGCGAACAAAAATAAAGCAAGCGTTTATGCCTACACACGAGAAGACAATTATGCTCACGTTTATAAGCAAGCTTTCTCTCTTAATCTCAAGCGAACACACGTTCTTTGACAAAAAAATGCTTGGTTACAAAAAAATTATAATGTAATGTGCATAGATTACAAGAAAGAGGGTATGTCTTTTAGAGAGACAACACATCTATTTACTGATTTCTGAATATATTGATTTTACCCACATACCACTTTCATTCTCTCTGTCTCTGTCTCTGTTTCTCTCTCTCTCTCTCTTTCTCCTGTATATCAGATTTAGCTGGAAAAGATACCAGAATAAATATTAACGACTTTTTAAAAAGTTATTCATTGTCGTTATTTTTTAACCACGAGAAACAACCTCGTAGGGAAAGTACGTACTAAGATTTGTTATTTAAGCATATACACATACACGCATTTTCATTCTTTCTTTTACAGATCTGATGAAGTCTTTTTTTAACGCGAGGTTCAGACGTTACAAGACCCGGTTTCCACTCGAGGTAGAGGGTTACGTCAGGGGGTGATTTGTGTGTATAGGAGTGGATGACAACGGTTAACCCTGGTTTTGAACAGATTAAGATTGTAGTGATCGGCGAAACATCCTGTTGAGAGTCGGCTCCACAGGGAAATGATTCGCAAGAAGAAGCTGCTCGAGTGAAACTTACGGTGGAATACGGAGGGAATGTGGACGTTTTGCTACTGTGTAAGTGGCATGGCGTGTTCTTGTTGTGAAGGTTTGCCTCGGCGGGTCCAAGGAATGTTGTTCGTCGGAGCACTTTCCGTGGAAGTAGCGGTAGAGCAGCGAGACACTTGCCACATCCCATGTGGGAGTGAGGTTGAAGGGTGAAGAATAATTCGTCACCCATAAGGGCACGGAGATGGAGGTCTGGCAGCACCCGCCCAAATATGACAACAGTACTCTATTTTTGGTCTGATCTGGCTTTTGTAAAGTTAGAAGATAGCTGGAGAAGTCAGGTACTTTCTGGAGCGGTACAGAGAGCCGAATATTTTACCTGCATCCTTAACGATGGGTCGTATGTATGAGTTCTACTTCAGGTCGGATGTGAGTTTGAGGCCCAACTGTCAAGGTACGTTGCTTCCCCGAGAGAACCTCCGTTCGTCCTGATTGGTGGTAGTTAAGATTTGGTTTGGTTTGTTTTTTTTGGGTTGTTTTTTTTTTGCATATCAACCTCAATTGGTTATTTAGTGCCAACAAGATTTTTATTGCTGGTAATATTTTTTCCCCAAAATGTATTGCTGGTAATACCCTTTTCCAAAAAAACATATTGCTGGTATTAAAACCTATTTTACACTTTCATAGTGCCTTAACCCCAATTTAGGGGCTATCTGCCCATAGTTGGGATCCTAACAGGTGTTACCACCCCGTGTCAGGGTGGACCTGGGAACACCAGTAATTAAGAGGTGGTTCCACGCTCCTCAAACCTCTTGATCAGAGGCCTTGCTGTTGGATGTAGTTTATCGTCTTACCCAGGATGCAGATGTAGTTTATCGTCATATCCAGGACATTTGGGTTAATATCGATGGTAATGGAATTTAACTAGCTTGGACTTCGAGGTATTGAATGTAACCAGCCAGATTTTCCCCATTGGATAGTTTGTGCAAGATCGGAAGAGGGATCAGTCGCCAATCTCTGACCATCGAGACTTTCAGAGGTGCGCCCGTATATAGTCGTATTATCGGTATAGATGCTTACAAATGATCTCAGCATATTCTTATGCAGATCATTTATGAAGATCAAAAAGAAGGTTGAGGAGGACGCCTCCATTGGACTCTAGGGCTCCAGATGACTGGTCCCTGATAATTGCCTTCAGGGATCTAGCTGTTAGGAAGGATCAGTCGCCAGTCTCTGACCATCGAGAGTTTTAGAGGTGCGATGTATATAGTCGTATCATCAACATAGATCTGAGTATATTCTTAGGCACATGATTTATGTAGATCAAAAACAGTGTTGGTCGGTGGTGTTCCCCCACCAGGGGATTCCAGCGTTGACCTCGAGGGCTCCAGATGACTGGCCATTGATAACTACCATCATGGACCTACCTGTTAGGAAGAATTTTATGACCGAAAAGATCCTTCCGGCGATTCCATAACCGGAGAGCTTGTGTAGTCAGCCTTTGTGCTACACCATGTCGAAGGCCTTTGAGATATCTAGTGCTATGGTCTTCGAGGTGTGTTTGTCATCAAGAGCCTCATTGATTCTGTGATGGTAGTTAAGATGTTGGCAGTGGATCGGGCTGACCGAAGCCGATACGGCACGTCGTTGAAAAAGTTGTTCTTTTCTAGGTGCTCGATGACCCTCATTGATTATGGCCTCAAAGAGCTTGCTGATGATACTGAGGAGACTGATGGATCTGTACTGCGGTGACGGGGGAAGAGATCACCCGCCCGAATTCTTGAAAACCATGCATACGCTTGACACTTTCCACAGGCTTGGAAAGGATTTTTTTCTTCAAACAACGGTTGAATAACTTTGCAAGGATTGTGGATAAGTCCGGGTTGATATTTTAAGGACAACCATTGGATTTTGTTTGAACCAGTGTTTTTCTTAGGGTCAAAGTTTTTGATAACTCTGGAGATTTCTCGTGCTGTGATGGCAATATTACTGAGATTGTGCTCGGCGAGACATGGGAAATTGGGGAGCGGATGGTCTTTGTCATTTAACATTGAGTTAGAGGCAAAGATGGAGGCGAAAAGGTTTGCCTTATCTGTCGAGGAGGATATGACCTCGGGGCTATTTACACAGCTGCTATACTTCTGTTCATGATTTAGTTGATCTTTCAGAATTCACGGGATCCAGTTTATTTCTTTTCAATCCTGCTCTGGACTGCTCGTGTGTAGCTGCGCTTGGCGTGTTTTAGAACCTTTTTGCTTCAATTGCGGGCAGATTTGAATGTAGTAAGGGCCGAACTAGATCGCTCTTTGCGATAGGTATTGCGGTAATGCTTTCGGTGAGTTATGACAGCAGCGCATTCAGTGATGAACCAAGGTTGACAGTTTCGTTTTAGCTGGATTTTTCGGAGAATGTAAAACTCTCCATTCCAACCCGAGTTGTTGAGGCAGCATGCTTGAAGAAGATTGGGAGGGGAGCTTTCATTATGTAGGGACGAAGGCTGTCCCAGTCTGCCTTCCTGTAGCGAAAGAACCTTCTGTGAAACGGTACGTCAGGGTTGGCCTTATGTTTGTCATCAATCTGGACACTGATTAGGGAATGGTCTGACGTGTCTAGTGGATGTAAAACTTTTGATAAGCATTCATCAGAGCAGGAGGCTAAGAAGAGGTCATGGGGGTTCGCCTGATGTCCCGTCGTGTCCGTGACACGGGTAGATTCGCCGATGATCTGGGTTAGCTCATAGACGATGGAAAAGGCACTACAATGTCTGCCTTTAACATCGGTTTTTTGGGGGTGGACTAGACACTCTTTATGATGGATATTAAAATCATAGAAAATGCATTATCAAATCTATTTTCAAACAAATCTATTGCATGAAACGTTTCCATATATATTCCAAGGTTGATTAAAAAGACACGACAAGGTCTGTCTGTTTAATTATATATGTATATATATATATATATATATATATATATATATATATATATATATATATATAGGGTGCGATAGATAAATTGTCTAAATTACTCAAAAATGAAAATACTGACATCTCATTTTAACAGATATATTTACCAAAATTACACAAAAATAACAAAAAAGAGTACATTTATTCAATAAAATCGCAATTGATTTCAATGAAAGCTTCTAGACGACTTCGGAATCTCATGCAACTCTTCTGGACGATCGCGTGATGTGGTCGCAGAAATTGTCTGATAGCCATGACTGGGTTCACCAGCATGTGTGGATTGGTGCAGTGTCCTGTTGCCAGACATAGCGTCTCCCAGCAGACATCCTCTTGGCACTTGATGTTGGCTTTCATGTTGAGTGTGAGGCCCTGAGGAAAGATGAATGGAGGCATAATGTCGCCATCACTAGTGATCACTCCAAACACCTTCGTAACCACCATTAGACTCATCCAAATCTTTTCGAATCCTTTGCACTCTCCTCAGATTAACACCCAAACACTCTGAAATGAGCTTCCAGCGCAAATGCCAAGCAGAACAGCATACCATTTCCAAATTCATGGCGGAGTGAATTGCGTCAGGGTGCTCTTTTTCTCGCAGACGATTCCCAACTGAGCCTACTATACTGTGAAGTTGACGAAATCAAAAACAATCAACACGAAGGCGTGGAATTAAAAATATAAAATGGCAACCATCAACCCTTCTACACACACACACACACACAGACACACACACACACACACACACACACACACACACATATATATATACATATATATATATATATATATATATATATATATATATATATATATAAACGTGTTTGTGCATACATGTTGATGATAAGGGGAACAGGAGAAGTTGAACAGCGTCTTAGAAAGATTTACGTTCATAAGACATTTAACTTATATAAAAGAATGATTGCTGTCCATATATATATATATATATATATATATATATATATATATAATATATATATATATATATATATATATGTATATATATACGTTTGTGTGTGTGTGTGTATGTGAAATATGAAAAATATGATTGGAAAAGACTGTAAATTTTCGACCACTCTGTATAAGCGTTTAAAACAGTATAAAATAAAAATAAAAGTTGAAAATCGTCTTCATGAGAGAGGTAGACTATAAGATTGAGAAATAAATTAAAAAAATATATATATAAATAGAAAAATGTTGTGATTTTGCTTAAATATGAAACAGCATAAAAAAAGGAGGACGAAAATGAAAAAAAAAGGAATGCAAGAAAAGAAAGAGAAAAAAAGCAGTGTCATATCTGTTCCTTGGGGGCGAACGCTGCATCACTAGGGACAATGCATATGTTGTTTAAATTTGAACAGCAAAAGAAAAAATTGCTACTAGAGAGAATTTACGAAACATTTGAAGAAATAGGCATAAAACAGTAGTTTTACAGATTTAATTTATTCAGAGTGGAGAAGAAGGAAGATATATATGTGATATATATATATATATATATATATATATATATATATATGGATAAAATAAATTAAACAAAATTGGGTGTTTTTTTATGAAAGTATTTATTTCTGTGTTTTTGTATATATTTATATATATATATATATATAAGAAAGATATATATATATATATACATATATATATATAAGAAAGATATATATATATACATATATATATATATATATATATATATATATATATATATATAAGAAAGATATATATATATATATATATATATATATATATATATATGTATATATATATATATATATATATATATATATATATATATTCCTTCTTCTCCACTCTGAATAAATTAAATCTGTAAAACTACTGTTTTATGCCTGTTTCTTCAAATGTTTCGTAAATTTATTTAGAGTGGAGAAGAAGGAAGATATATATATATATATATATATATATATATATATATATATATATATATATATATATTCTATCTTACAATTTCTTCTTTTATATCTTATATTCTTACTTTATATTTTACAATACACACACGCGCGCGCACACACACACACACACAAATATATATATATATTTATATTTTTATTTTATATCTTACAATTTCCTCAATATACAGGGTGTCCATAATGTTCGTGTGCATTTAAAAAAAATTATAACTTTATTTTACGCACCAACTATATGGACACTCTGTATATATATATATATATATATATATATATATATATATATATATATATATATATATATATATATTTGTGTGTGTAGGCAGAGATCCTTCTTTCATGCACATTTCATTGAATACGACAGACAAAGTGCTTTTATTTAGTTTTTTATACAATTTCTCATGCGATCTAATAATGTTTTTCTTTTCGGATGATAAATTATATAAAAACTGTCCGGTGTTCTTTTTATTTTCGAGCGCTTTCGGCTATACCTTTAGCCATTTTCAAGGATTATATTTTAACTGTTAAAATAAGAAATAGTTTGTTGTATGTATGTTTTATAAAATGTTTTCATTTTTTGTTTCAAAACACGGTCAAGATATTATGTCCATGTTCAAAGTTAATATTATTAAGTGTTGGTTTGTTTGTTTTTATTAATAAGGTTTCCCTTATTTTTAGCCTTTTTTTTTTGCATTCGGACAGTTTTTATATATATATATATATATATATATATATATATATATATATATATATATATATATATTAACCCCTTCGATCTGGATGCACTCGTATCTGTATGCGCCTATGAGTATGAGAGCTTGCCAATCTGTGCATGTTTTTATCTATGTAACTGTACATTTTATTAAAAACCAACGAATGTTCATTGTTTGCTGATTATTTTTTGTTTAATATGCTTTTCCGATGTTTCTAATCCATTTTCTGATTCCTAGTTCGTATTTGTAAATATATCTTCCCATGTCTAAGTACTTTCGAATCAGTTATTGGACGCTAAATTTACAAATATTAACTGGAAATCCGAAAAAACGATTACAAATATAGAAAATGTATAAAGATAAAAAGAAAAATAAAGAACTGTGTTCGGTTTTCAATCAAACGTACTTAAATGAAAAATTGCTGCTAAAATACACGCAATTCACAAACACACGCAATTCACAAACACACACGCACACACATTGAAGGCTTGATCTGACATGTCATCGTGCAGGTTTTGATTCATACGTCCACACTGTTTATATATTATTATATATATATATATATATATATATATATATATATATATATATATATATATATATATATATATATATATATATATATATATATAATATGTATTTATAAATAAAAAGAAAGAACAGTAAGATATATAATCCGGTGTTCTTATAGATTTCGAAGCTTTTAGCTTCCATTTTTGAAACATGGTTATTACTGTGTAGTGAAAAAAATACAATTTTAATCTGTTAATTTATAATATATATCATATATATATATATATATATCTGTTAACAATAACACATTAAAAAAAAACATATTTCGATTCGCATTAATTTTTTCGTGTCTGATGTTACCTGGATTTTACTAAAAACAAAATAATTTTCATGCCTGAGGATGACTCAATGTACAGTTGAAAGTACTTGCAGATTTTTCAAAAGAGACCTTATACAGCTTGTAGTTATTAAAAAACAAGGATCATAACATTCATCGAGTGATTCGTCGGTTATGCAACTTAAAAAAAATTGTTCGCGAAAGGATTTCGCCATTTTATGTCATTAACTTTACAAATCTAATTTTTGTATGAATGATTCATTGATATATATATATATATATATATATATATATATATATATATATATATATATATATACAATAACATTAATATTTTTAATAACATAAACAATGAATTAATATTCTTTTATAAAAATCAAATGAACGAAAAATATGAACAAGACGAAATTAGAATTAAGGATATTATTAAAAAAATTCATAACAGCAGTTGACAATAGCAAAAAAATTAGATTAATTATTTATTACAAAAAATTAAAAACTTTTAACCTTATAGCTAAAAATAATAATCTACCTCTTAGAACAAAATTAAATAGGACAATTAATTTACGGATTTTAAGTGTCCATTAAGGCATTGTATTCCTGATCAATCAAATTCGTAAATAATTATATAGGCCACACTACAATATGTTTGACACGAAGACTCACACTACGCCTTTCTGACCATAGCTCAATTAAGTCTCATTTAAAAATTCATGGGGACCTACCAGATCCTATTGCCAACATACTTGTTGACTACACAAATATAATAGCTTCATCTACATGCAAAAAAGGCTAAAAATAATGGAAGCAAAAAAAAAAATCAATCCTCATTAATATCAACTATGAACATAGATGCAATATCTTGATCGTGTTTTGAAAATTAAAACATTATATAAATACATACATACAACTCACTATTTCTTGTTAACATTCAATATATATCAACCTTGAAAATGGATAGATGTATAGCCGAAAGCGCTCGGATAAAAAGAACAATGGGGCAGTTTTTACATAATTTATCATCCGAAAAGAAAAATTATTAGACCACATGAGAAATTGTATAAAAAAACTAAATAAAAGCACCTATTCAATGAAATATGCATGAAAGAAGGATTGCTGCCTAAATACACAAATTTAATATATATATATATATATATATATATGAACTATATATATATATATATGTAGGATCTGTATATATATATATATATATATATATATATATATATATATATATATATATATATATATATATATATATATATATATATATACTTACATTTCACTGTTTTTCGTAACTTGCAATTCATGGGGTCGCACATTTATTTGTGGGCTATCACAGAATTATCGGCTGGGTTGAAAAGGACGGGAAAGTTAATTCTTAGGAGGTCATTATATAGACCATATTATACAGGATGCGATGGGTAAATTGTCGTCATTTTATATTTTTAATTTCACGCATGCATGGTGTTTCTTTTGATTTTGTCGACTGCATAGTATAGCAGGGTCAATTGTGCAGCGTCTGTGAGAAAAAGAACACAATGACGCTATTCACTCGCCAGAAATTTGGAAAAAGCATGCTATACTGCTTGGCATTTGCCGTGAAAGCTCCACTAGGAACATTTCAGAGTGTTTCAGTGTCAATCTGAGGACAGTGAAAAGGATCCGGGAAAGAGAAGGATGAGTCTAACGGTGATTACCATGCTGCGGCAGCTCGGAAAACTCACTCTGAACGTTCTGATAAGAAAAGAAATCCCGAATGTGCTGGTGAAATGTGCTCAACACGGGGACCTATATTAGGTGACTTCAGGCGGTAGTGCTGCCCTGGGGTCAATAGGATAGGTGCTGGAAGACCCAATATTTAACAACAAGATTCTGCACGATGCCACGCAAGCAGGAGAACCTAGTCATGACTGTTTGGCAATTTCTGCGACCACATCACCCCTTACATCTGTCCACCTTTTCCCCCAGACTACAACTCCCTTGATTATTACGTGTGAAGCGTAGTTGAGCGAGAGACCAACAAAACTCCGTGTAACACCAAAGATGAACTGAATGCAAGGATTATCGCAGCATTCTCCAATTTATACAAGGAGACCGTCCAAAAGAGTTGCAGGAGATTCCAACGTCGTCTGGAGGCCGTCGTTGAAGCCAATGGCGATTTTATTGGATACATTTACTCTTTAGTATTTCAAGATATTTTTCTGTAATTTTGGTAAATATGTCTGTGAAAATGAGATGTCAGTATTATTTAAATTTTTGCGTAATTTAGACGAAAATTTATCCATCGCACCGTGTATATTGTGGAGCAGATGGAGCAGGCCGGGGTAGGTGGAAAAGGAGGATTGTTTTCATCGTGAACGTTATAACAACATATATGGCCTGCTACTCTTCTTTTATGTACCGTGTCCCTTCAGGATGTAGGGCGATCACATCTTACTGTCCCTTGTAGCGCTTAAGTTTTTTTTTTTGTTATTTCTCTCAAACGCTGTTCTGTAATCTATTTGCTCAAGACCATCAAAGATATTATGCGCTGCTTTTCCCTGCGGCCTATTTTCCCCAATCTGTCCTGTGAGTATCAGATTTTCCGAGTCCATCTTCCTCATTACGAGACACGTGACCTCCCTGTATGATTCCTCCTCCTTCTTTCTCATTTCTCGTTTGTAGAACTCTCTTCCGGTTTCTTACTTTCTAATCAACCTTGCTCTTCAAAAGTTTAAACACATTGTCATTCGTTAACTTCTGTCTCCTTGAATCCTGTTTTTTTTATTGTTATCTCTCTTTAATAATGTTTTTCTTAGATTCTTTCACACCCAGTAACCCCTTGCGTCATGGTAACTTTATTGCCTTGCTTTGAGTGAAATGAAAAAAAAATTAATATTCAGGGATTATTGAACATAAACAATAAAATGATTTGGTTTGGTTTGATTTATTTTCTTTTACGGTATATTAACCGCAATGAGTTATTTAATGCCGACACGATGTTTAGGATAGGTTCGTATGAATAGAATATGTATTCGTTGTAAGGAACTCTGTTTGTAGGAGATCAGGTTTCATTGATATATTGTTACAAATAGTTTTTTTTTATCTTGAGTCATTTTTTTAAAATGTATTGTTGGTAATGTTTATTTGTTTTTCAAATATTTATTGTTGGTAATTTTTTTCAAAAATGTATTTCTGATAAATTTTCAAAATACATTGCTGGTAAGTTTCACTATAAAAATCCATTTTATTCTTTTCATAGTGGTTCGACTCCAGTTTTGTGGTCGACTATTTGCCGATAGCTGAGACCCTAACCGGTGCTACCACCCAGGACCTTTGAACAACAGCAATCCAGAGGAGGTTTCAACGCTCCTCAAAACCTCCCCGATCAGAGGCCTTGCTGACGGATGCAGTTTATCGTCATACCCAGGACTATAAGAAAATGAAAGAAAGATGTTTGATATTTTATAAGCATAACATATAAGATGCCTTAAGCCGTCAATTTCTGACGGCATGAGTAAACTAGTATTAAATATAATTAAAGAATTGTGGATAAGAATATTACTAAAAAACGTGACCATTTGGGAATAATTAAAAGACAATTTTCTAATAACTGATAAGGGATACAATAAGAAAAAAGGATCGCATACGGCAAAGAAAATAATTTTAAGTCTAATGAGAACAGAACATCTGTTCTTATCAATAATCTGGCTTGAGAACTTATTCTTTTTGTCTATATATACTCCGACAGTTTTCAGGTATGTCGAGTGGATTGTCAAGTGGTTTCAAATGTTTTACTTTTTCAATTGAACCGAACAGACAAAGAGACAAATATTATTCTCTTTGTATATATACAATTGTTCCTCCTGGCAAGGGTTATCAGCAGAAAATCGGTTGTTATAACTGACTACAGAGAAAACCTGAATAAATATTTAAACAGAGACAGTCATTCGAGAAAGATAAGCGAGAGAGAATTTTGATATAAACCACGTGACAGTTTCGTGTTTTTTTTTCTTCTAAAATTTAAACTGCAAAATAAATTTAAAAAAATGCCGTAGAATATGGTGCTTTTTTAAGCTTAGCCGTGGCGCAAGGACGAAAGTACGAGACACACAGTGAGGATCGAACTCACTACTCAGTCGCAATTGTTCAAACGAGACAAGGTTAGTAATTATTGTACCTCATCGAGAGGCCGAAAACGACGTGCAATATGAACGTTAAGATTGTTCCACTGCACTCTTAGGAATGGTCCCCCACCCACAAAAAAGTTCAGTAAATTATATCAAAGAATCAGCGAAAAAACTGAGGAAGTTGCAGGAAATTTGGAAATTTCTACCCACACAAAGAACAAGTAGTGTAAAATACAAATAAAACTATTCAAACGCCAGCACTGTTATATATATATAATATATATATATATATATATATATATATATATATATATATATATATATATATATATATATATATATATATATAATGAATTTACTAATTTAAAATATGGTTCCATCGCTAAACAGGAATTATCATGTTTCAAAAGCAGAAGCTAAAATCTTCAAATTTAATTATAGAATTAAATTCAAATCCCTAATCCTGTTTTCATTTCAAGCGAATTTTGGAATAACTTATTTTGAAATTTAGTGAGTTTTATAAGCACATATATTTTTAATATTAGTTTCTACTGATTTCGTAATTTTTTAGTATATATTATATATATATATATATATATATAATATATATACTTTAAAAATACGAGACCAGTAGAATCCGCTACCTTGGTTTCAACCTTACGGTATCCTCAGGCGATTTTTATCAATTGACCTCCCAACGAATTAAGTTAAAAGAAAACAAAAAACTAATGGACACTGCGTTATTTTAAAAAAAAATAAATAAACGCACAACGTTGGGTGTGATAGAAAGTGGGAAGAAGAAGAAGAAGAAGAAGAAGAAGAAGAAGAAGAAGAAGAAAGAAGAAGAAGAAGAAGAAGAAGAAGAAGAAGAAGAAGAAGAAGAAGAAGAAGAAGAAGAAGAAGAAGAAGAAGAAGAAGAAGAAGAAGAAGAAGAAGAAGAAGAAGAAGAAGAAGAAGAAGAAGAAGAAGAAGAAGAAGAAGAAGAAGAAGAAGAAGAAGAAGAAGAAGAAAGAAGAAGAAGAAGAAGAAGAAGAAGAAGAAGAAGAAGAAGAAGAAGAAGAAGAAGAAGAAGAAGAAGAAGAAGAAGAAGAAAAGAAGAAGAAGAAGAAGAAGAAGAAGAAGAAGAAGAAGAAGAAGAAGAAAGAAGAAGAAGAAGAAGAAGAAGAAGAAAGAAGAAGAAGAAGAAAGAAAGAAGAAGAAGAAGAAGAAGAAGAAGAAGAAGAAGAAGAAGAAGAAGAAGAAGAAGAAGAAGAAGAAGAAGAAGAAGAAGAAGAAGAAGAAGGAAGAAGAAGAAGAAGAAGAAGAAGAAGAAGAAGAAGAAGAAGGAAGAAGAAGAAGAAGAAGAAGAAGAAGAAGAGAAGAAGAAGAAGAAGAAGAAGAAGAAGAAAAGAAGAAGAAGAAGAAGAAGAAGAGAAGAAGAAGAAGAAGAAGAAGAAGAAGAAGAAGAAGAAGAAGAAGAAGAAGAAGAAGAAGAAGAAGAAGAAGAAGAAGAAGAAGAAGAAGAAGAAGAAGAAGAAGAAGAAGAAGAAGAAGAAGAAGAAGAAGAAAGGGTATAAATGCATCGGTTGGGGTTAATTGAAATGTGCATTTTTTTTTATACAGTCTCTTATGTACCTAAGTGGACATTTTTTTAGCATGATATCTTAAGCTTTTGGTGATAAATCGTTGAAATAACTATCTCATCAGATCACAGAAATTGAGCCTGGTCAGTTCTCAGGTGGGTTACCGTTGCGGAATACCAGGCACCGAAATCTACGCGATAGGGTCAGTAAGTCAGTGACAGAGACGACTTTAACGTATGCCACCGTTGGGAAGTGTCTGGAAACTTCTGCCAAACTGTTCAGAAGCTGTGGCTGTTTGTGCTTACGTGAAGTCACAAGTGCTCACCTAATAGGAAGATAGAAACTCTTTTATCTTGGCTGGCAATCTATGAAGGTGGTAATTCGAAAAAAGATATTTCCCAGTTGCACGGTCACTCACGGAGATCTTGTATGTACCTTCAGGACATGGGTGAGCATGGCACTCCAGAACTTCCTTTGTATCTCTTAGGAATGGCAGGCTTTTTGCTATTCTTCTCATTCTATGTTCTGCTATGTTACTCGTTTTCTTTTGCCTCTGTTCTTCTTGCAGTCAGTATATCATGTGTGAGTCAAATTTCTTAATCCTTCTTTCCTCATTATGCACACTAGAAATCTCAACTGTCTCTGATTCTTATCGTATACATGTCTTTTTTGTTTCCACTTTCTTTAGAAGTTATTCGTTGCTTACATGCCCATACATGGTATTCTCATCATCCTTCTGTAGAACCACATCCGTTTGCCTTCAGGTTGCCTCTTCATCGCTGAAAAGATTCTCCGGCATTCACTGCTATAGAGGCAGGTTGATATTAAATAACGGTTCATCATTCTTTTCTGTGTTTGTAAACAAATTGTCCTGTTTGGCCTAAAAAGAAAGTGACTAAAATTATTAAAAAACAACAACAAAAAAACAAACAAAAAGTAATGCGTGCTTGCAATTTGTCGCAGTCGGAAATAATGCAACATCATAATCTAAATCTTGTAGTTTGTTAATTTGATTGTAATAATCGTGGTGTCATTCAAAAGGAGAAAGATCAGAGAAAATTCTCAAAAGAAAAAAAAATATTTGCGTCTTATGTGCAGAACTGAAGAATTTCATTTTTGAGAAGTTCTTTACACTTGAAAAAAACATTTACGTGTATAAATAAGACAGGAAAATATTTTGAGGTGCTCGCAGAATGGAGTTTCTAAACTCAAGATGTCGGGTACCTCAAAATATCGACCAAAAAATTAAAAAAAATAATCAATCAAAAATCAGCCGAGTATAAGATTTCAATAATTTTTTTATGTCAACGAACACTCATTCTCGTTGCCAGTTTTGTGATGTCAACGAATACTCGTTGTCATTTTCGTAACGCTTGCTGTGTAGATTTTTTGTAATCGCAGATACAACTATAGTAATGCCGTTGAACAATGCTGGTGTCAGATGCCTTCGAATAACACTCGCACTGATAGTACTTGTTCGATAATACTCGCTCGAAAAGTAACCACCGAAAAGTGAACCGAATAGTAATCCGTATAGTGATATAGAGAATGGTATAGTGAATAGAGGATAATGTAGAAAGAGCGAACCATATAGTAATAGAGGATAGATTAGAAATGGGGATCGTTATAGTAATAGAGGATATAGTAGAAAGAAAGATCAGTTAGACATCACGCTAATTCCCATACATGCGTTTCCTCTATGGTCACGTGATCTACTTAATTCATTAATGGGATCGCTTGTGTTTGCTCACTGGGGATCTATGTTCAAACTTCATTGTCGGCAGCGACACTTTATTCCTATGTAACACAATAACATTTTCGCTAATTATTCAGTTATAAATGAATTTATTTATGAAAAGAAATATTGTCTGAAAAACATGTAGCAATGTTTTTAAGCTAATTATATTCCAAACTTATTTAATGTTTTTTGAAATTTTAATAAAAAATATTTTTTGTACAACAAATATATTTACAGTTCTAAAATGATAAATTCCTGAAAAAAATAAAATCAATTGAATTTTTAAGATTTTACAAGATGCCGAAAATAGGTTCACAATTAGAATGAAAAAACTACAATGAATCTCCAATATTCTTTTGTTTGGAAAGATTTTTAGTTGCATTTCATTCATAACATTTATTCTAGATTTATAGTAGTAAACTTCATTAGTAGCCAAGTTTAATTACCAAAAGGAAATTTATAGATTCTAATCTTCCTGTTTTTAGTTCTTCTATTAATCCTATGTAGATATATTTCTATATTTATTAAAATCTTTATCTTATCTTCCTGAATCTTCGTCTGCTTCTAAATCTACCCATGTCATACGTCATCAGCATGGTGGCGGTTGTCCATTGGGACACTGGCTTGGAAGAGAGAAAGATGTTAACAACGGTGTATTTTCACTTGAGATCAACAGTAGTCAAAATATTATACTTGATATATTTCTGTCTCCTGTTTGGCAAAGGAAGAAAAAAGAAATAAAAAAAGAAATCTATGAGGTTTAAAGAAAAAAGCAAAAGCAAGAATACTGGGAACAAGAATGTTCTTGCGCGGGCAAGCGGCAACAAAACATGCACACATACATGCATACACACACATACACAAATACACGCATATATATATATATATATGCGTGTATGTGTGTGTGTGTGTGTTGCCGCGTGCGCGCGCAAGAACGTTTTTGCTCCCAGTATTCTTGTTTTTGCATTTGTTTTTTCTTTAAACCATATACTTTTCTTTTTAATATATATATATATATATATATATATATATATATATTAAAAATATGAATCCATCGTAATAATTATAATTTAGTCTACTCATGTAATGAGCACTGTTTTTTAAAAATTAAAACAAAAATACTAAATAACTTCAGATTATTAACCTAACGTGTTCTTTCCTATTTTTCTATATATTTGAACACACACACACACACACACACACACACACACACACACACACACACACACACACATATATAAATATGTAAAAATATAATAAAAAAGTATAATAATATAATATAATATATAGTAATATAAAAAAAAAAAAAAAAAAATTTGACTAAAATATTGACCCTGAAGATGAACAATGACGTTCGAAAGCGCTAGGTCATCGTATGGAAAATACATATTTCGGAACTATTTTCAAATAAAAAGTCTCATTAGAGAATATGAGAAAATTCAGAAGAAAATATGTAAGACTATGTTGTCTTTAACATTCAACACTACATGTTTGAAAATATATATATATATATATATATATATATATATATATATATTGTGTATTTAAGCAGAAATCCTTCATTTATGCATGTTTCATTAAAAACGACAAACATGGTCCTACGATTAAGCTTTCTATTTAATTTTTCTTATGTTCGAACAAGTGTTTTCTGTTTCGGACACAGAGTGTGCAGAAACTGTCCAAATGTTTTATAATTCCGAGCGCTTTCGGCTATACTTTTAGCCATTATCAAGGATGATTTTTTTCTCAGTTTAATTGAGTGTGTATGTTTTGTGCATTATTTTAGTGTTATAGAGATGTTTTATTTTCCGAACACAGCACATTGTGGCGTGTTCGAAGTTAATATTATTAAGTGTTGGCTTTTTCTTTTTTTCTTTTAATCGTAGTACCTTGTCTGTCGTTTTTAATGAAACATGCATATATATACAGAAGCCGATATATGCTTGAAGCACGACTTAATGATAATCATATTTCGTTCGTTCCATTATCAGCATTTTAAGGAAGTGACTTTTTTTCCTGGTTGAATATTTTCAAAAATATAAATCTGAAACCCTAAAAGCAAGTGACAATGTTTTCCGTTCAGAAAACGTTTTTATGGATTTTATTCCACTGTCATTTGAAAACTGATTATATGACCTGTTCCAGTGAATCATCGTATGAAGTCTTATGTGATGTAGCGTAACTGGAAGATATTCGGTTTGAAATATAATTATGGTGGCGTAATGGTTAACAGCGCAGAAAATTAAATCAGTGAACCGAGTTCAATTTACAGCTGAGGCATTTCTCATAGTATTGCATCGACAGAGTTCAAAAGAGTTGTTTTTTTTATTCTTTAATTATTTCACTCCAAGGAAGGCGGTAATGCCACTATTACGCGGGGGGCTACAGGGAGTGATATTGAAATAGAAGACTGAGAATATGGACGATTGTGAAATGAACAAAAGATGAACCTGTTTCAAGAAGACAGAAGATGACGATTGACGTTACATTTAAATTGTTGAAGATTGTAGTTGTCAGGGAAGCACGGAAACTGAAGGGAGTTCCACAGGAGGGAAGTGCGATGAAAGAAACTGTTAGAATAGAAGTTGCGGTTGCATTGAGCTATTTCAACAGTAAAAGGGTGGGGCCTAGATGCCAATCTAGCAGCACGCTTAGATTCATGTATTCGGGGCACCAGGGGAAAAAAAAGCTCGTCAGAGCGGTTACCATGAAAATAATTGTAGAATAGACAGAGAGAAGCCACGTCACGTCGGTGAGAAAGTGACTGAAGTCGAGATGCCAGGTCAGGATCGATTATGTTACAGATCCTTCTTTGGATATCATTGTGGGTGATGAATTATTCCCCACCCGAAAATACCTTTACCCCAGAGGCAATGTCGTAAGCCTATCGCTACCCTCTAACAATTTCCACTGAAAATATTTTGACGAGCTAAATTCCCCAACTTCACCAGTTCAGATTTTACAGTTAAGAGCCACCATGCCATGTACACAGGTGAACCATCCTTACTCTTTTCATATTCTCTTGGTAAGACGGGAGTGTCTTTCAGGCAGATTCTTCGTTAGCATCCACGTTTCTTTAGTATATCTTTGGATAAATAGGACTATTATTTAGCTTTCTGACAGATTATTCACAAGAAATACTTTTAGGTGCAACAGCCTCCCGAGAAAATGTTTCCTCGATTACTACAAGCTTAACCTCTTCATTTCCAGAGTCAACCGTTACAACACTTTTATAATCTACAATTCTTACGTTAAAAAAACAACCCTATTCAGTAACCCTCTAACTTGAATAGTTTGGGAGGCTTGTTTGGGGTGAACGCTAGCTTTAAAAATTCAACCAAATTTTCTAGTTCAGCAGACTATTTATTACCACTGTAGATTGGCGCTGCGTAATCTTTCTTTCTCTTCTGATAGAGCATCTTCCTGTATAATCAGATGCACGATTTGTTTTTTTTCCATAATTTATTACGGCCTGCTTGATAGGTAAAATTGAGTTATAACATTTTCCAATATTTTATTTTTTCTACTTTCAGTAGGCGCTGTACTGTCTTCCTGTTAGTTTCCTCGATTACTTATGAAAATGCGTATTATCTTAGTAGAATCTTCTTTGATGTGACATTTTCTTTTATGATGTGGGCGTTCAAGGCACTCCACAACTTCCTGTTCTTTCTTGCTCTAAGTCATTTTTAACATTAACCTTACCTCTTTGTCACTGTTCTGCCATTTATTCACACAAAAATCGGTTTCTCTTTGTTTCTCCCTGGTTTACTTGTGCCTTCAATATATTCTCTTGCCTTCAATATATCCTCTTGCCTTCAATATATTCTCTTGCCTTCAATATATTCTCTTGTCTACAATATATTCTCTTGCCTTCAGTATATTCTCTTGCCTTCAGTATATTCTCTTGCCTTCAATATATGCTCTTGCCTTCAATATATTCTCTTGTCTACAAAATATTCTCTTCCCTTCAATATATTCTCTTGTCTACAATATATCCTCTTGCCTTCAATATATTCTCTTGCCTTCAATATATTCTCTTGTCTACAATATATTCTCTTGCCTTCAGTATATTCTCTTGCCTTCAGTATATTCTCTTGCCTTCAATATATGCTCTTGCCTTCAATATATTCTTTTGTCTACAAAATATTCTCTTCCCTTCAATATATTCTCTTGTCTACAATATATCCTCTTGCCTTCAATATATTCTCTTGCCTTCAATATATTCTCTTGTCTTCAATATATTCTCTTGTCTACAATATATTCTCTTGCCTTCAGTATATTCTCTTGTCTACAATATATCCTCTTGCCTTCAATATATCCTCTTGCCTTCAATATATTCTCTTGTCTACTTTATATTCTCTTGCCTTCAATATATCCTCTTGCCTTCAATATATTCTCTTGTCTACAATATATTCTCTTGCCTTCAATATATTCTCATCAATGTTAAATTTTCTAGGCACTCTTTTATCATTATGCCTCTCACAAATTTCAATTATCTCTTTCTGTCTGTAAGCATAAGTCTGTGGGGTTTTATTTTCCTTACAGCTTCCTCGTTGTTCATTTGTTCATGGTATTCCCAGCGTTAGTAATTAGAACTGCATCTTTGTTATTTAAGTATTTGCTTTATCTGTGAAGAGATTGTTCAGTCGTCACTGTTAAAGGAGATTAATTATTAGATAGCAGTCCAGCACTCTTTTCTTTGCTTCTAAGGATATTTCTCATATGTTTTATCACTTTACATAGTTGCTGGAAAGCATTTTTCCGATTTCGTAAGCGCCTTCGGATTTCTGAGTTACATTTTCCATTGGCTGCTACACACAGTGAAAAAGTTAATCTTAGAAAAATTGATACTTAAAGATACTAAATAAAAAATTAGTTTTTTGCTTTTTTTTTAAACGAACAGATTATAATGATAAAGTATTATGATAGATCGAAGAAAAAGAAAATCTTTATCACGAAGTACTTTAATTTCCAGATATTAAAAAGGGAGCGATATACGTCCTTAACAATGTTTTGACATGATATAAAAAGACACTGCTTGCATTAAACTCACGATTATAATAATCCCAGGGAAAGTTCCTTACTTCCTACAACGCATACCGCTCCCAAAACTGTTAAAAAAGTAATAAAACATACGTAATTCTTGTTTTTACTAGAGCAGAGTTGAAACGTCAAATTAATAAACATGGCGGATGCTCGGCGTTTGTGTTGATGACATTTCCGGTTGTGTGACTTTCATCAAACTGACGACGACTGTGCTATTGACACGGATTCCGTTGATCAATTTTAAGGAAACAAGGAAATGGGTAACAATTCTGGATGAGCCGTGAGCGGAATCACCCACTGAGATAAGCGATTTTGCAAGAAGCGGAAATACAAGAATCAACCCAACATTTCCATTCTGAGGAATACGTACGTGGATATACATACATACTGCCTTATAATACATATGATTCTTAATGCTCCCTATACTGCCTCGTCCATTTGAAATTTAAACTAATTTCTTTAATGATGATGGTGTCGATATCAACAACAAAAGTATTAAATTATGGTATGGCTTTGCAATGCAATATATATATATATATATATATATATATATATGCCTGACGATTGCACTAGCATCAAACAGACTGTCGCCTCTAAGGGTTGACTTCTATGTTCACTTTTATATTTACACACGCTCTATCTCTCATATTGAGCACTCTATCCCATAAATATAGCACACTTTAAGAAAATATTTCTTATATATATATATATATATATATATATATATATATATATATATATATATATATATATATATATATATATGCATTCTGTTGAGGTTTCTTCTAGACGATGAATTATTAACGATTATCTCAAATCCGCCTAATAATTTCTATCACTTGTATATCCTTGCTTGAACCGTCTTCTAATGCTCTGGATGGAGAGGCTTGGGGATAGTAGTCGTGGCTAGCGGGGGCACAGTTCGGAATTTGTGGAGATCGGCGCTATATCGAATCCAATTCGTTATTTCTTCGTCCCTGAGGGCCGTTGGTACAGTTGGTAATAAGCTTGCGCTGTATCGTAGCGGCCCGGGTTCAATTCTCGGTAGTGGATGCGCACTGCTGATATAGTCACAAATATAGGACGAAATGGCTGTCCAGTGTTTTCTGCATTCTATAGAGGTTTCTTCAAGAGTCGATGAATTACTTAATTATGATTATCGCAAATCCTTGTAATAATTTCTATCATATATATATATATATATATATATATATATATATATATATATATATATATATATATATATATATATATATGTATATATATATATACTAGCAGCATGGCCCGGCGTTGCCCGTGCTTGATTCAAAAATCGTACGACTCATACAGCTATCACTTGACTTCAAATATTTTTGGCCTTCCATGCCGTTAAAGGAGTGCCCTTTGCCGTGCTGATGTTGCTACATGCCTTACTTCTTGCCTATCTCACACTGCGAATTTTTTCTAAGCTCTATACTAAACATTAAATCTGTTACGAAAAAAGAACTTAACAAAATGAACACAAAACGATCAGCTTTAAAAAAAGACTCGTAACTGGAGAAACCGCAAACTATATGAAACTGCCGTAGAAGCATGAAAAAATCGATTATTTCCACTATCGATGGGAGTTGGGAAATGCAAAGTCGGTCTTGGCCTCCCGCTAACTTGGAGCATGTGCATGTAAATTTTGGTGCAAATCCGTCGAAAATTGCGGCCGTGCATTCGTTACACACACACACACACACACACACACACACACACACACACACACACACACTCACACACACATCCTGCCTTTTATATATATATATATATATATATATATATATATATATATATAGAGAGAGAGAGAGAGAGAGAGAGAGAGAGAGAGAGAGAGATGAATGTAAATAATTCTAAATCTGTGCATGCGTTTACGCGTGAGGGAGAGCGAGAATTCTTTGTTAGTTGAAACGTGAATTTTCATTTTGAAGAAAAACATTTATATGAAATAATACATTTTATAAGTAAATTTTAAAATAAATCTATTATAAAATAAAAAAGAAACATACGTATAAATTTCTAATTCATATATATATATATATATATATATATATATATATATATATATATATATATAGACACATGGTTGAATCCAATCTAAGCTTTCGACTTACATAAGCCATTATCAAAGATCACAAGTTTAATAAATCAAACCGAAATAAGCCGAAAGCTTAGATTGGATTCAAACATGAGTCAATATGGTGTTTTCCTTTCGTCTTTCAACGATAATGTGATTAAGCTTATCAGACAATACGAAAGGAACTTACTTAAAATAAATAGACAAAACTTGTTATATTATTTAATGAAACATGCATTAATGAAAAATTACTGCCGAAATATACAATATATATATATATATATATATATTATGAAATGGATTAAGTTTGACAATTATTTAATATATATATATATATATGTATATATATATATATATATATATATATATTCTGCTAGCTTAGTTTGGCACAAGGAGAAATGTCTGATGATCGATCTCATACACGAGTAATGGCTTGCTGTGCTCGCTCGATTACCGTGACCCCACAAGACCATTCAAATAAGATTTAATATCACAGTGTGGAATACCTACTCACAAAAATAATGGAAAGAAAAAAAAGGCTCTAAATGAATTCGGCTAGATAAAAAAATTAAATTCTAAAATTCCCAGCAGCCTTCTGCCGTGTGCATGAGTAGTCTTACCAACATAACAAATTTAGTCCGATGAAGTGCTGATACACATCACAAGTAAACCTTTTTCTACTTTGTCATACAATTTCCTTAATACTGTTCTTGATATTGTGGAGGTCACCAATATGTTGCGGAAGTATACTGAACGTGTTTTAGCTCGGAAAACTCGTGTCTCGTGGTATATTTATCCCATAACAAAAATGACGGAATCGGAATGTGAGTTCGGGTAAGAAAATCAGAGTAAGTAACAACAAAATTAAATATATAAACAAACGATAAATATGTACAAATCAAGGGTATGCACAGACAATTGTTGCGTGTTACAAAATGAACATGAGTGAAGAAAACATTTAATCTAGTGAATTGTTTGTGTGTGCGTGAAGTTGTGTAGAAGGAATCACAGAGACTTGTAATGGAAAGTGAAGAGGAAGGTGCTGGCGTGCGTATGTGCGTATGCGTACCCATGTGTAGGCCGCATTTCTCCACAACATGTTACCGTCCATGGATAAAATAGAGAAGATAGGATGATAGAGGATGTTACTTCCTGAGCATAGGCTTAAGGAGCGTGCCCTATAGACAGATTTTAAGAAAGTAAGTGAAGGTAACTCCACACTATATAAAAATATATATCGTTATCTCATATATATATATATATATATATATATATATATATATATACATACAGGAAAAGAATGAGCAGCTCTAAAAAGAATCTACCCAAAAGTAGCCCACTGGCATAAAACTGCTCTATGTCATAAGAAATGGCAAAGCTTTAATATTAATTTAAAAACAGGCAGTCAGTGACTGGCCACGACTATAAGTTTCATGTGTTCACACAATCACATGATAGTGATTATGTTTATTTTGATACCTATGAACACATGAAACTTAATGTCGTGGCCAGTCACTACCTACTTGGTTTGTAAATTTATATATATATATATATATATATATATATATGTGTGTGTGTGTGTGTGTATGTATGTATGTATGTATGGGGTGATAAGTCAAAGTGGAAAACCTTTTTCAGCTACGCGTCTTGCCCCTATAGTAGGCGTTCTCAGGCTGGAATTAGAGCCAAAGCTGTATCAGAGAAAAGGCTGTTAGAAAAATGGAGAAGTGTTATTAAAACCTTTTATCAAATGTGGAAGCCAGAGCTTTGGTGTTTTTTGTACTGGACAACTAATCTCCGTTGAATTTTAGATTTAGCCCAAGAGGATTTTTTTCTCTATTAATAGTGCTACTAATATTTCTGCGATTGTTGATAATATTGTATACAGACCCGGTTTAAGTTTGACCGTAGAGAATTGTGAGATCGGGGCAGTTTCAATGGATTTTCATCTTAGTAAATTCTTTCATCTTTGAATCCGACTGGGAGGTGGGAACTGTGTTCATATGTGTTAAAATAAACAACTACTATAGGGTTGCGAAATGCGTAGCTTGAAAAATCTACTTTGTCTTATTATTCACTTTTGTTTTTATCCTGCTATCAGTCACCACTATATATATATGCATATATATTTAAACGACAAGGTCTCTGTTTAGGATTTTATTGCATTTTTAAAAAAATTTCAGAATAAGATGTATATCAGGTATAACTGCAAAATTGTCTAAATCGTGTAACTGCAAAATTGTCCAATTGTTAGATCAAACTTCGAACCGTTGTATCTTAGAAATGATTAAAGATATCTTACTGGAATTCTCCTGGATTTTTATAACGCTATTGGCCTCTACATTGAGCAATAAGAATGTATAATTATTCTTCAGGTTTAACAGAAGAATCGTGATGAAATCGATCATAAACAAGAATGATATGTTCATCATTAATTAATCATAGCTAAGGATCGGAAGTTCATGAAGGATTGAAATTAAGTTCAAATACATATATATTATTCTAGCATCATTTTCCAACTTATTCAAGATGATCTTCACCTTCTGTTGAGATGTTGAGTGTTTCCACGTGAGTATATGGTAATAACGAACAAACACAGTTGTAGGGAAAAATACTGGTATATTCAGAGAGGTATTTACATCAGAGAGATTAGTAGTAGAACGAACGTAGGTTAGTAGTAACAATAAGTTATAGTAATAAAGTCCAACGGTATCTTCCTGTCGATAAATGGAAGTGTAACTGATCAATACAGAAGTCTCACTCTGCACTGCACTACACTGCTCTAGAACTACTGTTCTATTTATAATAATAGGATCAGTCTATTATGGTTGTGAAGGTGGGTGCGCCCCAACACCTTCTTTCTATCCTGAAGTAACAAGGTGCCTCACACATTTCACGTACGATTTCAGTTTTAAGTCTTTTCACTGTTCTTTGGACTGTCATAGCTGAAACTCCTCTCTCACGGGCCAAACGTCTTATAAACTCAGTTGGATCTTTTCTAATTGATCTCTTTAGCTTAGAGTTGAAATGATGATCCCTATTCCTGTTGTGACCTCCTGATTCAGTTTTCCTCTCTACTGTTCACCCTTTTTTAAAACTTATTCACCGTTCTTTTGATGGTTCTTGAATGGAGTTTGAAGATGTAAGCCAGAGTATGAATGTTAAAGGCCTGAATGATCTTTTTCCTTTCACCATTGCTCAGTTGAGAAGACAGTGGGTCTGACACAAAACAATCTTAACCGGCTCTCTTTTTAGCTGAATAACTCAGAGTTCTTCAGTGATTCTTACGAAAAATTGGGTCTAGATGGCTAAACGGCTTTTCTGAAAATCTGGAAAAAATAAACTCAATTAGTTTAGTGTTTTTTTTTTTTTAGATATTAAACATTTTGCGGGCTGGATAATTATGCTGTTAAATGATTTGGACAATTTTGCTGCTACAGCCGGTATAAGGATTGAAATTATAGTTAAACGGTCTGTAGTTAATGTTTACTCTGTTATTCTTGGTCAAGTGCTTTCGTCCGTCCCAGTTATTACTGCTACCTATTTGCATAAGGTAGGTTACTCGCTGATTTCTTATGTCCCACTTACCTTCAATATGTCCTGTGAGTGTCAAATTCTCTAAGTCCTATCCTCTAATTATATTCCCTAGAAATGCCAAATCTCTGTTTCTGGTGTTAAGTATAAGTGCCTTTTAAGTTTTCTATTTTCTCTAAAACTTCTTCGTTGCTCACATATCAAGTCTATGTTATTCTTAGCATCCTTTTGTGGAACCACACTTCTGTTGCCTCAAGTCGCTTCTTCATCTGTGGGGAAATTATTCAGCATTCACCGCCATAGAAGAGGACCGATATTATATATCAGTTCACTTTCACTTTCTTAATACTTTGCTTAGCTTTTGGAAGGCGTCTTTCGCTAATCCAGTTCGTCTTCGGATTTCGCTGTCACTTTCGCAAATATTAGAATTTTCGTACTCGATTGATTTTTTTTCAGTTTCCTAGTTCGCATTCTGTTGCAAGAATCAGATTAGAGCAAAAATATAGTCTTACTATCATATCTTGGTTTGGTTTGGTTTATTTTGTTTCACGGCATATCAACGTCAATGGGTTATTTAATGCCGAAAAGATTTTTATTGCTGGTAATATTTTGTTTTGTCAAAAATCTGTTTTTTGTAATATTTTTCCTTCAAAATTGTATTGCTGGTAATAATCTTTTTCAAAAAGTATTGCTGGTAATAGTTAACTATTTTCCCATAGCTGGGACCCTAACAGGTGCTACCACCCCGGGTCAGGGGGGACATGGGGACACCAGCAATTAAGAAGTGGTTCCACACTCCTCAAAACCTTCTGATCAGAGGCCTTGCTGCTGGACTTAGTTTAACGTCTTACCCAGGACGCGGATGTAGTTTAACGTCTTACCCAGGACGCGGATGTAGTTTAACGTCTTCCCCAGGACGGTGCCATATCTTGGATGGAGAATTCCAGTTCTCACTTTCAAGACTTGATAGGGTTGGAATTCGTTTAGGCGGCATAGTGGGGGAAAGACTTGTTCTACACACTGCAGCCATTTTCCTAAATACGCAACATTACAAGTCTATCGTTATTCTATAACTACTCTATCGCTATTTCCACAGTAAATGTTTACGTGAGGTCCATTCTTTAGATGCACCGGTTCAGGCAGCTAGAACACGCCATGTTATTTCTACGGAGTCGCACCAATCCAGTTTTCCTCGTATTCCAAATGTAAGAAGAAAGTTCGACTCAGGCAGATTTTTAAAGAATTTCTCTCTGTGGTACAAAATCATGTGAGGATGCTTCTCTGAACACTTTAACCATAACATCATGAAGTCAAATCAAACATTATCTACCCTCTGTATCTCAATATTCTTCGCTTCCTATCTCTTCCTCTTTCATTCATATGACATACGAGGTGGTGCCAAAACGTCCCCGGACTTTTCTTTTTATGTGCCATACCCTTTCAGGGCGTAGGCGATCATGGCACTCCACTTCCCTCTATCCCTTGCAGCTCTCAACAAGTTCCTTCCCTCTGCTACCTCCCTCAGACCACGTTCTCTCATCCACTTGCTTAAGCCCGCTAGGTATGTTATGCGTTGTTTTTCCTTGTCTCTCTTGCCCTCTATTCGACCCGTGAGTATCAGATTCTCCAGGACATCCTTCCTCATTATGTGTCCCAGAGACCTCTGCTGCCTCTTCCTGGTGTTAAGTATAAGCCTCCTCCTTGTCTGCATCCTCTGTAAGCCCTCTTCTTTGCTCACACGCTCGTGAAACGAAAGAACGTAGCTTGTCAGAACATTTTCCAGGGATATATCGATAGAGTAGCAATAGGTTTGCCACGTTGCGTCTATGAGAAAATGGGTTGTATGGTAGAAGATTACTCACCCGCAAGGCCGTGTAAGTCCTTTTGAGGTCTAGAAAAAAGCTAATAGCGAGATATGTCAACAATATTCCATTTTTGGTTTTGTCTGATTCTTGTAAAGATAGAGAATGGCAGGACCGTACATATGAGTTCCACTTGAAGTCTGAGTTTCAATAGATGCTCAGAGTAAGGACCCTTTTAGAAAGCATTGCTATTCATTGTGTCTGATAAGAATTTAGAGTCATCTCGGTGATGATGAAAAACTACTCACTTAGTTTTTAAGGTAGACCCAATGTTTACCGTTGACCCAAATATAAACCCGCCCAATCTTTATATTTAGGACTAACATTGGAGCTGTTAATTCATTGTTTCCTTTTTATCGGATAAGATTTATATTAAATAACCTAGCAGCAAGAGTTTATATGTCGGTAAATTAATGAAACTTAAAAATTAATTAAATATCATTCATTACCACGGAAATGGAAATTTAATACAATAAATACCACGTAATACTGTGAACTTTATCTTTTTTTCAAATACCTACATTTTCCTGCTCTTCACTCTGCTAAAATAATTTATGAGGATTAATACTGGCCGGGGTAAGAGTGTGAATATTACCATGATGAGATTTCCCTTGAATTCGTAGATGTTGTTCCCGCCATTAGACTATATTGTTTTTCCATAGAGTAAAAGGTCGGGTCAGCACACAACCAGACCGGAAACAACTCGGCAATAACCGAAGCAAAGAAATGAATGTTTTAACAAAGTGTTCAACATAAGAGTCTCCACGACCAATCTACATATACGCCGCT
Organism: Acanthosepion esculentum; assembly: GCA_964036315.1. Lineage (NCBI taxonomy): Eukaryota > Metazoa > Mollusca > Cephalopoda > Sepiida > Sepiidae > Acanthosepion > Acanthosepion esculentum. Next base: position 38,961,939 of record OZ038484.1, read on the forward strand.
TTTTGACTTTGCAAAGATAACATCTCCAGATAAAACACGACCACCATAATTACACCTTTTAATAATAATAATAATAATAATAATAATAATAATAATAATAATAATAATAATAATAATAATAAGACAATGTTAAGAATTAATAGCCTATCAGTTAAACGTTAGGTTCAGATAATATATGCTTGTGTTATGATCGGTAGATGTCTCATTTATAGCCAACAGGAAGCACCCAATCGTCCTTATAATAACTATCATGCAACTGTAGACTTCTTTTATGACAAGGCATACGTAACGTTTATAAGCGAATAAAGTGGAATCGGAGGGCCGAGTTCAAAATCTGTTCAGGTCTTTGACTTTTACTCAGTTGCTCTTAGAGAAGGCATGTGACCATCTATTCTTCCTCCACATATTGGTTAAATAGAAGGGTAGACTGGTATCTTGAATTCTGGTGTCAGTCAGACTAGAAAAACAACGGGAAACGACTCCACTATATTTTACAGTGATTCACGGTAATTCAGAGATAATAAAGAAGCTGAATCTGGGAAGATACCTGATCGCCAACTGAAGGGTCTGAGCAGACATGTCTATTGATCATTCAAAACCGGGAAGAAGGCAACGGGAACTACTCCATCATCTTTCCCAAGAAGTCATATCAATTCCCAGATAATAAAGAAAATGAATCTGCGGAGAGGCATAGTCGCCTACGTTATGTAGGGACATGGCATAAACACAACACAAAAACAAACATTCTCTCTCTCATACACACATACTCGTGAAGAGGGCAACGGAGACTACTCCATCATCTTTCCCAAGATGTCATGTTAATTCCTAGATAATAAAAAAATGAATCTGTGGAGAGGCATGGTCGACTACGTTCTGAAGGGACATGCCATAAAACACACACACACACACACACACACACACACACACACACACACACACACACACACACACACACAAATACTTGATACTTGATGGACAATAGGAGGGTCTTTTTTTCAAACAATAATTAACCGAACAAAGAAATACACAACTGTTTCAAAAATTCCTCCATTCAAAGGCCCACAAGGACTGAATGTCAGAAATGTAGAATTAGATAGTAATAGTTTGTATATCCCTGGGTTGAACAGCTTATACTTAAACTCGGTGGAAATGAGACGAGCCGTAAATGAGCAATACTAAATAAGAACTAGACGAGATATCCCTAGATATTGTCAGCAGAATGAGAACAAATTAGATTAAATAAAGAGGCTCACTTCAAATACAAATCTACCATTCATCCTTGCAGTCAATACTATTGCCATATCTGGTCTGGTGTCCCTGCTGTTCATTTCGAGGTTTTTCGACAAAATTCATAGAAGGATCTGTCATGTAATCGCTTTTGAATTGGCTTCTCGACTTCAGACGCAATGTGGCTTTCTTCTGTAGTTTCTACAAATATTTTCATGGCTGCTGCTCTGACAATCTTTTTTCCCTGGTGCCTCGACAACATGAATTAAAGCGTGCTACTAGATTGGCATTTAGGTCCCACCCTTATACTGTTGAAATAGTTCAATGTAACCGCCATTTTTAATCCAAGATTCTTTCCTCGCATTTTCCGACGTTGGAAATCCCTTCGTCTCACTTTTTTCCGGTTAACTACATCTTCAAAAACTCAATTGCAACGTCAATCGCCATTTTCTGTTGCCTGTACTTTTTCCTTTCCTTAATATCACCTACATCCACTCTTTTCTCTCACTTTCACTCTCTGTGACCCCGTGCGTGTTAGTGGTACTCCTGCTTGGCTTGGAGTGAAATGCTTAAAAAAAATTAGGTTACCAGGATCGACAAGCGCCAGATGAACGCTGGAGAACAGAATGGCCGAAACGTTGTGATGATGATAAGAAAGAATTTATATAAGCCAGCC